>OZ010694.1:5546930-5903130 GCA_963932265.1 Thymelicus lineola | reverse complement strand
GAATTCTTTTTGTCTGCGCGGGCCCTTACGTTTGGGAAACCAACCAAAGCTGTTGTTCAGCTTATTCTATAAAGAAGGGACATATTTTCTATAACTCGATTTTCCTTTTAAGTAATTAGGTCCTTAATTAAATTAAGAAATCACGGTTGGTTGCGCCTTCTCCCTTCTGCGCCATTCTGTCTTGCGGCAGGCCGCAAAGGTTTAAACCTCGCTTGTTCAATTCTCGTATTGAGACTCAAGTGAAATTTGACAACTAAGTAATTAGAAAATACACCTTTGATAAGTGAAGTTGTCGCAGTAACGTGAAAGGTATCGTTATGAAGTAATATAATATAAGAGCCGTTACAGCCATACAAGCCGAAAAGCCCAGCTTACTATCATTATTCACCGCTATCATTGTTTTACTATCATCACTCTGCAGCAGTCATATTATTTGTTTGTAAATATTAAGTATATATATGCAATGGAGTGTTCTGTATCGTTGGGCCAAAAATCCTAAGATCCTGGGTTTTGTATTCGTTTATACGTTTGGTATTCGTTTGGAATGAAAAATTTTACGATAATCCTTGAAACCAAGCCAACAACATGGGCAATATCCCGGTTCACCTTGCTGGACAACAGAGGCGATAAGTACCTTATTTTGGAGGTCTGAGCTTTGTTCTACGTAGCTTTACACAAATCGAACGTGGCAACTGTTAATACTGTCTTAATAATGTGTGGTGGTGGGATTTTTTGGTCAGCTAGCTATAAGTACTCTCCTTAAAAATTGGTGCAGTTGAACGTTTTTACCCTGTCACGATAGCAGAGTGTTAGAGACAGTTGTAACAATCTACAGATCAGCACCAGCACTCATGAAAAGTCACGCACATTTTCCATTTCCTTATATTTTAAAGGTAGTGGATGGCGTAAACGCTTACAGAAGAGTTTTGTTTAAAGGCTCATGTATCTCCAGCTAGATGGTAGGTACCGCTAGTCTCCAATTACAACCTAACCTGCTGTTAGGTATACTGCTATTACCATGAAAATATACGATTAAAATAATATGCGATTCAATGTTGTCATTATCAATGCATTTATTTTTGAAAAAATAAACTTTTTAATAGGATTACCCTTGACCTTATTCTGCAGCAGTATCTCAACTCAACTTCGCTTGCGCTGTTGTCTTATACATAAATAACTAAGACATATCGTAGAGACATGCTAGACTTTGTAAATACCCTGAAGCCAAAACTTGTGAGTTGTGAACATCTTCATAAATTTGAAATAACAATGAATATGAGGTACTATGATTGATATTAATTACATACTTTTTTATTTTCGACTAAGTGTCTATTAAAAAACAGCTTAGAATAAAATTTGATCTAATTTCATTTATTGATGACTTCCGTGATGAAGGGTCTATATTAGTTCCCGTTTGCCACTAAAGTAGATTTTAAAATGAGGTATTTACGTGCCTACTTAACTTTGACTTAGGAAAGTAGGCAATTCTCAACACATTCGCGTCACTTAAGCAATGTAAAAAGCACATTGAAGCCATGCAAATAAAAGGCTTTTAAACATTTGTTACCCTGTAAATTTGTTAGAAAAAATCTTTTTTTCCCGCCTCTTCAATTTCAAGCATCACTTCAAGTTGATGTTTTGCGCAACGGGCAGAGTGCTAGCCGTGCTAGGGTTTCTAGCCGTGGCAATTATTTCAACACCCTACACGTATTCATTCCGAAATAAATGTTCAAGCACATGGCTCGTAATAGTGTAAGTAAACAAAGTAGAATTGAAAGTATTACAAGTGTTAAAGTTGCAACGCTACAAAATAATAATAAATTACTTAGTTCAAGTTTCTTCGAAATAAAATCCTCTTAGCACTCTTAACTCACAAAATTCCTCAGTTATTCCCATTAGTTAGATTGAACTTCACCGTTCACGACATTTGCTCTGATGATTCTTTCTTCAATTAACTTTCTTTCAATAGATCTACGGTTCTCATTGGAAGTACTTTTATGTGCCATAAACCTGTGACTCTTATGTGCCATAAATTTTGTAAAGTTAAACCGATTTCAAAAATATTAACGTGAAAGTATGAAATAATAAACTATGGACTTAAAAATATTTTTGTTTCGATGGAGTTTATGTTTGTCGGCTTTAGCTGGCATCGATCTACCTAAAAAAAATATTTCTCTTTACCTAATTTTCATGACAACTTGTCAAAGTCAAAGTCAAAATATTTTATTCATATAGGTATCACTGATACACTTATGCACGTCATTTTTTGGCTTTTCGGAAGGTTGTATTATGTTGACGAAGGTGTCTCTTTATAGTACTCCCAGATTAAAGCACTTTTTAGTTTTCTAAATAGAGGACAATACCCCATAAGTCTTCGCCATCGTACTACATACGCCTTGCTTAGTAAAATATTCAACGATCGCTTATCAGCAAATAAACCACCTTGTACTCCATTATTACTGGCCATAATCGATTAGGGGACGTAGGGGAAGTAAGCCCAAGAAGGGTACCTTAAGGCAAAATTAAAATTTGAGCATGTTAATAATATAATTTCTAAAGACTTAAGTTGATGCGTGTAAGGGAGTTTAGTATAGTTTGATAAAATTAGGTCATATTACTTAAAACTACACCAGCAAAATTATTATGAGCAATTAACATAAACCTTCAAAAAACTCATTTTGCCCGTAGGGGGGGCCTAAAATGGGTACTGGCCTCGGGCAAAACGGGAGGCGGCCTAAGATGGGTAGGAAATTGAAAGAAGCTAGTAGAATTTAAAGATTATGTGTTTATACTATTAAATAGAACAATAAATATTTGCAAAAAATTTCATCAATTCAAATTGTGTAGGACTTTTACAAAATTGACTTAACTACTCAAAATGTTTTAAAAGTACATAAATCTCTCGAACATTTCTAAGTTAACTACATCATAATCAGTCTAAAAATGTGCAACTTAAATGTACTTCTAAATTGCATAAAAACTTAACATAATAGAATATAACAATGTCCAGTAACACTGATATTAGTGTTTATGTAGTAAATAGCCAGGCACCATTGCTACTAATTAAAAAATTACTAACTTAAATAACAACTAATAATCACAGTTGTTACTTTAATATCATCTATCAGACTCAAATCTTTTGACATGCATCACGAAAAATGACCCGAATCCGGTGTATGATGCACATTGTTCGTGGGCCCACATTTGGCAATCCTCACTTGGAGGATCTACATAGGTATGGGCCCTGGAAGAAGAGGCAATACCACTTATTTTCTTTGCTTCTATTTTTATTCTTTTCTATTCAAACCTCGGGGGTCCTAAAGAGAGTAGCAGACGCCTCTATTTAGGAGTGTTGCGGTCTATGACCTTATACGGAGCTCCCGTATGGGAAGAAGAGCTGACTGATAGAACCATCGCCCTTTTAAGAAAACCTCAGAGGGCTATCGGAGTCATTCGAGGATATCGCACCATCTCCTTCGAGGCAGCATGCGTCTTGGCGGGATGCTTTAGCTTCGTTATATGATTGGCGATCAGATCCGGGCCCGGTGTATTGTACCCTCGCTAAGAGAAATGGAAGAGTGGAAGTTCCACGCTCAACAGTCGGTGACTGATAGGTGGAAAAAGCAGCTGGCTGAACTCAAGAGCCGGATGCTGGACTGTCGAGGCTGTCCGTCTTATGGAGGATTGGTTGGACAGGCAACATGGGTTGTTTTATTCCGGCTCATACAGGTGCTCACCGGACATGGTTGTTTCGGAAAGCACCTGTGCCATATATGGCTATAGCTGGAAGGGAACCAACCACCAGGTGCCACCATTGCAGCTGCGTCGAGGATGGCGCAACACACATTATTAGTGTGCCCAGCCTGGGAGGACGAGCGCCGTGAACTCGTCGCAGAAATGGGGACGTATCTCTCGCTTTCGACCATAATAAGAGCAATGGTCAGAACCGAGAGGTCTTGGGACGTGGGACTTTCCTTCTGCGAGGAGGTTATGTCGCAGAAAGAAGCTGCGGAGAGGGAGATATCATCTAACCTCCCAATCCGCAGCCGGAGAGTAGGACGTCGGAAGAGGGCCTACTAGGCCCTTCTCCGTCCTCCATGAATTGATGTCTTGACGGTGGACTCGGTGTCAGCCGTCAGTAAAATAAAACCTCGAGAAGATGCGCGCGGTGTATGAGCCGCGTGCCTTGTAGTGAAAAAGAGATGGTTAAACTCCAGATCCATGCTGAGAAAGGGATCTCAAAAAGGACCAGCGCTGTCAGGCTCGCGGAAGAATGTGAGAGCGTGCCCGTGATCCTGACCGACGGTGTAGAGGAGTACACCCGTGGTGGTTAGCCAGTAGGAGGCAGTAGTAGGCATAGCCAATAGTATTCATGGAATCTATGTGGATTTCCCCACGTAAAAAAGGGGCAAAACGAGTAGGTACTCATTTTGCCCTACCCATTTTGCCTTTTAGCTAGAAGTTTGCATTATTCGAAAAATAACCTTCAAATATTAACTCTAAATCCGTGTGTTGAGTATGAAAATATACTTGAATAAGTTTATTTCGATACTGAATCAACACTATTAGACAGACATTTAAGCCAAAGCAAAAATCAATCTGAATTTACCTTGCAATTTTTTATCGAAACAGACGAAAAAATATTTTTGGTCACTGCGCAGGTGTTTCTACTAGCTTCGTTTTTTAGTGACTGCCTCAGATGGAGCGGGATGCGGAGCGACTGTTGCACTGTTCGCAGCGAGTCCAGCGTTCAATCTGACGATGTCGCATTGCCTACCCTTTTTAGGCTGGGTACCCGTCTTGGGCTTACTTCCCCTAGTCCTTAGCTAAAGCAACTAATACTTAGTAAAAGCAAATAAATATTTGATGTGATTGGTTAGAACCAGTGTTGACTTCATATCTACATACTTAACAGTGTATTAATAATTTCTAAACGCATTAAATTAATGTTACAGATGTCTGTATTGTCCATGGGTGGCTATGACCATTTCTGGCAACAGTATGATGATATCCTAAAAATTACAGCATTTTCCTTTACAACCACTCAGGCAACCTTATCCTACTGCAATCTATACTAATAGGTATATTTAAAGCTGAAGAAATTTTTTTGTTTGTTTGAACGCGCAAATCTCTGGAACTGTCATTCGGATTTGGATCGGATGATGGGTGATGGGCTCCAGTTTCCGTACTTAGCCTCTAAGTCGGGCCATTGTACGTAAATATGTGTGCCGGCTAGTTATCTAGCCAGCCTAGCTCCGTCCAGAAGCACAGGATCCTCCTGGTGTCTCCACAGGCTTCACGGAACCTCGGGGTGCCGAGGATTTCAGCCCGTTGGGTTGCTACTCCCACGCATTCCAGGATTACGTGAGGGGCTGTTTCTTCAGCCAACAGGCATGCCCTGCACAGGGGACTGTTGGTCATACCTAGAACATAATAATATAAATGTTTTTAAGTGGGCAGTGTCCAGTGATATTACCTACGATTGTCCGTAGGTCTTTCCTGTCAAGTGACAGTAGCCGTCTGGTCAGTCGTGCATCGGGGCAGGACACTGATTCCCGAGATTGGATCAGATATAAATGGGGCTACCATTTATGAGGAAGACTAATTGGTTATAAAACAAAAAGGAGAAACTATAGGGGTAACACCCCTGGTATAAGACAGAATCATTATGCAAATTCTGTACTAAGGAGCGATTTAAGTACCTACCTAACCGTTAAGTGACTCTGAGTTCGGGGTTCGGCGAAGCGTGGGTTGTTTGCTAGCCATTACTTAAAATGAGAACTACATGATTTAGTCTACGTTAACTGTATGAGATAATATCAAGGCCAAGATCGGAGACAAAGAGTTTGTGCAAGGTCAAGACCCATCCGTCGCGTTGGCAAGAGTTCAGCTGATACATCATACTTCTCTAGCTTTAACTCCATTAACTTATGTTAATGTAAACTGTATCTACGTCGCTGCTGTTTTATGTATGCATATGCTATCTATATATTTCATAAAAAGAATGACTAGAGAAATAACGCTGAAAAAACCGATGAATGACATGAAATATACTACTCACTTTATTTAATAACAATTTGCAGTATACAATACAATACAAATCCTCTTTATTTATACACCGACACAATTATTATAGAAATTATAAACATAAAGTACGGTATACAAAGGGCGACAACGTCAGGGTTGCCTTCTTTTTTGTGATGACATGTGTGATAGTTTACGAATGTATGACACGGCGTGGCAGCCTTTCTGAAATTGGCTCGACACGTCGAACGCGGCACGAACTTGTAACTTCATACCAAAAGTGCGGAGTGCGCCAGACCTGACTAAACATAGCTAAGAATACTCTTAATTAAGTCACCTTTCATACAAAAAAACTAGATCAAAATAGGTTCATCCGTTACTATGCCACAGACAGACATACAGATACACAGACACGTCAAACTTGTAACACCCTTCATATTATACTTATTCAGACTAAAACATTGTATCAATATTGCACACACATATAATATAGAGTAGAAGCAATTTTCAGAAATTCATCCTCAATAGGGAATAACAGTTTGTATGAGTACCTATAAAAATAAAATTTCCGTGACGAAGTCGGTACAAGCTCATAAAACAATTAACGTAAAAAGTGACATAAACTTCTAACGAATATAAGTGATATTGAATTAATGTACATAATATACCTAAATACAATACAGTTAACCTAACCAACCTTAATTAGGTTCCATTGATCTGATTTGTGATGGTGTTTGGCTACTCTGAACCAATCTCATCTAGTTAAATCGAGATTTGCCTAGAGTTCTAGTCTAGAGCAATAGAAAAATAATCATGAATTACTTTTACTTGTTCTGAATAATATATTTCCTTCTACTTTGAAAGTCGCGCGTCGGTTTCCCAAGAAAAATATTGGAAAATCATAGTAGGAAATTCTGGGAATTCTCCACAACTTTCCTAAAAGTTCACAAGTCAGCTAATAGACACTTGACAAGTATACACTAGGTATACCTTAAACATTCGTTCGTATAATATTTGTTATATTGATGACAGATTGGATTAGTGTCATGGACCATTTTAATCTGGGGACTCGATCGGATTTGACGTGGTTTTTTTTAATTGTAAATAGCCAACAAATGATTAGAAATAGCCACTTGTACCGTGATATTTTTTATATGTGATATATATAAATAAACAAGCAGACGAGCCTCATAATAAGTGATCATTGCCGTGTTACCAATGCTACGGCAATTATCGTGTTCTACTGCTTTCAGTCCAAAAATCCACGGTTTTTTTAGTCCCAGTGCTGAACCGATAGTAAATATATTGGCAGCATTGGACACGGCTCACAGTTGATCTTTTTCCATATAAACACGGCTTTTTAATTAATGTACACGGCCGTCTAAAAATTTGCATTGGCAACAGTGGGTCATTGTGACCCATGGATATCAGCAACCTTAAGCAAGAAACTTTATCTCAAGTCCCCAGTCGTAACACCAGTCTTTTGGCAGTTGACATGAGAGTGGTAGTTTGCCAAGGAGGCTTCACAAAGAGATAATACTACTGTATTAATATTCATGAATTAAGTAATAGTCGTATTGATAAGATTTATTCTTACGCGGAGCGGAGTAGTCGACTTTTGTCGCCTCTTACAATACCTGGTGTACCGGGATGGGATTGGGGTCAATATTCAGGGGTCAGTATTATTGGGTGCCGTGCCAATGTGGTGTTAATAAAAATAAATAAATAATTAACAGTGTACCAAAATATTCGCTGGTATACCTTTGTTGCCTTAGTTCCCAGTATGTAGAACGTTAATATCGAAAGTTACATACCCCAGCAATTGGCTATAGTTAAGTAAAATAATTCAATTGAGTAAAATAATCAAATAAGGAGAGGTGTGGTCGGGTGAGGGCGGTGCGGCTGCGAGTGCTATTTTGATGAGTTACCTATCGAAGGAGGTAAAATTGTTTGATGGATTTATTGGGTACTTCGAAGGGTACGTCTAACTGTCGATTTATATTTCCATCTTTTTACGTATAATAAGTTTAGTGAGGCCAAGTATCGAACTTTACACTTACTATGTAAAGTAAGTATAAGATAATGGTTTTATGGAAATAGACGGTAAGCGAGCTGACGATTCACCTGATGGTAAGTGGCGATCATCGCCCATGAACATTAGTGATACCAAAGGCACCAAAGGCATCCCATCTCAAGCTGTCTTATTTTGTATTATAATTGAGGAGACTTTGAGCACACCGCTCTGAAACTCCATTGCAGATTGGTGGAAGATTGAGAAGCTACTAAAATGAGATAAGAGATTATTGTAAATAGAACAATAGCGGATCCCTCTACGACCATCCAATAAGGCACATTTCATCATCAGCTCATCTGGTTCAAGGCATCTCAAACAAAGTTCCTGAATGAATTCAGTTGAGGTACTAAACAAAAAATGTGAGCCATCATGGGTTGGCTGGCAGATGTGAAACATCGAAATTATTTTACAACTAATAGGCATAAAAGTACAGATTATGACAGGAACTAAATATGGCATGATGAAAAAATACAATATTACGAACTCAGATTACGAATTGTCTCCAGAAAATGATGACAGTTTTGTCCTACTGTATGCTACAGCCTATCAAACTAAGTTTATTTATTATTACCCACATTGTGTTATTTTTTTTTTCATATTGCCCTACCATAATAATATAGTGCGGCGAAGCGTCGCCACTCACCGCGCCAAAAATCAGGTTGCCCCTTGCCTATAGATGTTTCACATCAAAAATATTCAGTGACTCTATGTACGTGATTTATTCATTTACTAAATCCAATCTGCGGTCTGAAAAACTACTTTCATCTATGACATCATAAAGAAAAATAAAAAAGTCAGATTTTAGAAGCCCTTCTGCACTTTTAGTGTTGAAGCTGTTTAGGTTTTGCAATCGGGCAAGCAGCCAACATCGTAAAATTGTCATAACTCATACATGAATTTGCGAATATTTCATGCATGCGTTCGTCGAACATCTGTGGTTTCGTCACAAAATGTTTTAAAATTGATAGGCCATGAATAATGCGTACTTGCCTTTTCTCTGTTGTAATTGCATGACGTGGCATTAACATCAACGGCGAATACATCACACACTTGCGATATGCCGATGATATAGTCATCCTGGCGGGTTCCCTGGAAGAACTTGGTACAATGCTTGGGGACTTGAACAGCGCCTCACAACGGTCTTAAGATGAACATGGACAAGACGAAAATCATGTGGAATGTCCATGTCACACCCGTACCGGTTGTTGTTGATGGCGCTGCTCTCGAAGTTGTAGACGAATACAATTACCTGGGACAAGTGATCCAGATGGGTAAGTCCAACTTCGAGAAAGAAGTCACTCGTAGAATCCAACTCGGATGGGCTGCGTTCGGAAAACTGCGTCATATCTTGTCGTCCAAAACACTACCTCAGTGCCTGAAGTTGAAGGTGTTCGAGCAATGTGTGTTGCCAGTGATGACATACGGATCCAAGTCCTAAACCACAAGCTCAGAGTAGCGCAGCGGGCTATGGAGAGGGCTATGCTCGGTATTTCTCTACGTGATCGCATCAGAAATGAGGAGATCCGTAGACGAACAAGGGTAACCGACATAGCTCAAAGAATTAGCCGGCTGAGGTGGCAATGGGCTGGCCACATAGTGCGAATAACCGTTGGGGAAGAAAGGTCCTCGAATGGCGCCCACATCTCGGAAAAAGGAGCATAGGACGCCCCCCGACCAGGTAGACTGACGACCTGAAGAAGACAGCGGGCATCCGCTGGATTCAAAAGGCTCAGGACCGAGCTTCAGAGTGGCGCAAGTTAGGGGAGGTCTATGTCCAGCAAAGGACCTCCAAGGGCTGATGGATGGATGAATGGATGGATGGAATTGCATAAGATTTTCAAGACTAAACATGACACCATCCTAATATGCCGAGTTAGAGCAATTTTGTAAAATAATAATATATCATGCAAAATATATTATTATTGGAGTGTAAGCAGGATGCTATTTGTATATTCTGTAATCTCTCAAAGGCATTCGATTGCTTTCATCACAGTATATTGATAAATAAACTTAGTCATTATGGTGTCTTAGTGATGGATTAATTAGCATTCGCATTCATTTTTAACATGTGAATGTTTCATTAGCACTTAGCAAATTAAATTTGGTTGCGAAATTTCGTGAAGTGCGAAGTGAATTCATCACTTCATTCATAGTATTCGTACTATAATATTATTATCATCATGCAGCGGCAGCGTGTGCTCTCGGTCGCACCCACGTGAACGCTAAGTTGCGAATACTAAATTAAACTGTAAAAAATATTCACGAATAAAGTATTAGCAACTTAGCAGATGTCGCGAAAAATGAAGTTCGAGGTTAAGCAATCATTATCTTTGATATGCTTAGACTTAGAGTCGTATATTGAATGAATACGTGTGATTGTTTACTTCGTTTAAATTTTAAGCTGGGTGGTGTGAACTGCGAAGAATGAGGTTTAACAATTATTACGTTGTTGTCTTTCGATGTTTTCGTATTTAGGGTCGTATACTGAATGCGTGTGATTGTTTAACCTGTATAATAAAATATGTATTATAAAAATTTAATTACATTATCATTATCTTAATAACAAAAGTGCAATTTGTGTAATAAAACGTTATCTGCGAGTAAAAACGGCGAACGCGCTTTTTAATTCGCAGTTCGCACATAAACTAAAATTACATAGGTACCTACTTGATTTATTATCGTAATATTAGCAAATAGCATAGCAATAGCATTTAGCATGCTAATACTTATGAATTCACATGTTTATGAAATTAAAGCGAAATCGCATTCATTACCATAGGTGTCTCAACACAATCACTTGGCCTTATAAAATCTATAGAATCGGATAGGTATCCGAAGGTATCTAAAAGTATTATTAATGTCAAGGAGTCCCCGGAAGCACACATTACCATGGGAGTGCCCCAAGGATCAATATTAGGACCGCTGTTATCTATATCTATACTAATAATAAAGAGGAAAGATTTGATTGTTTGCATTGAATAGGCTCCGAAACTACTGAACCGATTTGAAAAATTCTTACACTGTTGGAAAGCAACACTGTTGGTGTTGCACTGTTGTTTAATTATTCATTAAATCTATTATTATTTCATCATTATTTATTAAATTAATTTTCATCATCATTATTTATTAAAACTGTAATTAAATCCGTTAGCAAATATATAATTAGTTTCCTGATCCCATGCGCCAAAGGTAGCCATCAGATAATAATAATCTATTTTACATTTATCTATTTTACATTTATATCTTTTCAATTTGTTCGAAATATTTCAATTAATTAAAATCTTACCTACCCGTAACTACTGCAATTTATTATGTATGTGTTTGTGCACTGTTCCTACCTGTTACCTCTAATTGATTATACGGAGCAGGCAGATGGCCGAGCTATTGTCACACAGGCCAGACTGAAAGTCGGTGTCGTCTCGTACGACTTAAGGCCATAAGTACCATTTCGAAGGCCTTGCTGCAGCGCAGACATCATTTGTTACTGTTTTTTCTTTTTTTTTAAGATTAGGGGTCTTATGGCCTTATTCATAAAAGTTTAATAACTTTTTTTTATGGGCAATGGATGTATTTTCATACGTTTTGTCGTTTTCATAAGTCAAAGACTAAAAATTCCTTTATTTTTGCTTGTTTTTGTGAATAAGGGAGTGAGACTATTAGATTTTATTGTTTGTGCTTTGCTCCTTCGAATAAATGCTTTTTCTTTCTTTCTTTCTTTCAAATAGACTATGTAAAACGGGCTCGTTCACGGATGGGTACATGTGTTTATAATAAAATTTCATCAGAATTTACGGAAATGTCTTAGTTTAAATTTAAAACTAATATGAAAAGCATTCTTGACGAAAGGATATTACAAAATATATGATTATTTTAAAGACAAGACTACTTGGATATGGCTTCAACCCATTAATGGCCCACTGCTGAGCACGGGTCTCTCCCCTTGAGGAGGCCTACAACATACTCCACCACGCTGCTCCAGTGCGGATTGGTGGAGGGGTTAGTGGCCAACCCGAGTGTCACAAGTTTTTATGACGCCCGAGGGCCTCCGACATGGCTTAACGACTGTTATCTTACGATAACAACCGGGATCGACACCTTTACGTACCCTCCGCCGAAGCACGGAAACGCTCAAGAATTTTTTCCGCTAGCGGTCACCCGTAACTTTGTCGATCACTTAGAATCGACACAAGCCGCCGGGTTAAGCGCCGGGGCAAGCGCTTCAATCTGCTTGGATATGAGTTTTATAAATATAGATTGTAGTATGTGATAAGACAAGTGCTGTCTGTAACTGTAGCGGCAAAAAAGCCTCGGTAGTGTTTTGCTGCTTCTTATCCCGGGCCTTCTCACAGTAACAAGGCCATTGTTGAAACATTGGCGTAGCTTGGATGACTTTCAAAAAGTATTTGTAAACTAAACCAATTTTGGATAATAACATTTGATTTGATTTTTTTGTTTAGATAACTAGTTAACTGACGAGCTAATCTGTTGGTGGAATAAGTAAGATTTATTTTCCTTATTAAATGGAGGAAAAATCTTACTCTAAATAAACATGTTGATAAGTGGCCACCGTTGCCCATGGGCATTAGAAACACCAAAGACATCACCGATGTGTTGTCCAAGAAAGAAGGAATAAAAAAAACTGGCTCCCAAGCTTCCATCTCGAATTACTGTTTGTTTTTTGTATGGTTTACGAGGTTATTTCAACTGCGAGGCCTTGAAGTTATCCCTATTCGACAAATACTATTAAGGGCACCTAAATATGATGCTCCGGGTATTAAATAATGTAAGGTCATGCAATCAGATTATAAAACAATAATCTGAGGTCATGCATGAAGGGTTCTGTAGGTTTTCGCTGTAAATGAATAAAATTGACTTTCCTTTTTTTCAGAGCTCTACGAAACAGAGTCCGTCCATTGCTGTCGATGGGATATCCACTTACCCTGGGCTGGGTTTCGGGCCCATGGGTCCCGTGGCCCCTCTCCCCGGCGAGCCCCCTGGCACTCAGCTGGGCCAGCGACAAGAGACCACATCCGATTCCCCAGTCACCGACAAGCCCAAGAAAGAGAGGACGTTGGTTATTGCAGCCGTTGAGTTTCATCGTGTTGAAACTCCGTTCCTAATCGGATTATGGATTTTTTTCGCCAGCCTTGCAAAAATAGGTAAGCTTATACTCTTAATTGCTCCTTAGACGACTCTGCTATTTTTTCTGTTTGTTCTTCTTTTTATAAACAATCTCTAATTCTTATTTTTTATCGTCTTCTATGTTAAAAAAAGTTTTTGTAGTTCTTTTAAAACTTAATTCTCTTAAAAAATATATATTGATATATATTTTGATATATATTTTATAATTTGATGTTACACTTTAGTCTAATGGCAAAAGCTAAATAGTTTTATTTTCACACTGTCTGCAACAATGTACAATGCACAATGTACCTAGATTTTAATCTACGAAAGCCACAATTACATTTGTCTATCCTGTTGGGAAGTATTAATTGATGACAGATTTTATAAACTCCTGACCGCAAAAAAAAACCAGTTTTTACAATGTACACGAGTAATTTTTAAGTGATCAAAATATTAATTTATGCAACAGAGAAAATGTAGAGAGCATTTATGTTAAAGTACCTACTGCTTTATCCTGAATAGCTCAGTTTGAAATCATCTGAGTAACACGTCATAAATTACCCCTGAATATGCATTAGGTATATGGGTAAATGGAAGATTCATAAAAGTTTTATTATCATCTTTTATTACAGTAGTTTATGAAAGGCGTAAGCATTGGATAAAAATAGATGAGAAATAGAAAATTGAGAATTTTTTTTAAATCTGAACGCGCCCTTTTTCTAACGGCACGGTAGTGGCTACTGGCCACTGGCAAGACGAACGGCACTACCTATTTTTTTTTATATTTCTGCGAAGCTTTATTTTTTATTTTTTAAAGAAAATCAATACTGATATAGTTAATAAAGTCGAAGAGTTTTTTTTTATAATATTTGAACGCACCAATCCCTGGAACTGCCAGTCGGATTTGAAAAAAACACATTTTGTCATCCATCCATCCATCCATCCATCCATCCATCCATTAGCCTTTGGAGGTCCACTGCTGGACATAGGTCTCCCCTCACTTGAGCCTTAAATAGCCCTTAAATTGCGACACTCTGGCCGGTCCTGAGCCTTTTGAATCCAGCGGATGCCCGCTGTCTTCCTCAGGTAGTCCTCCTGGTCGGGGGGCGTCCTTTACTCCTTTTCCGAGACATAAGTGCCATTCGAAGATGTTTCCCGAACGGTTATCGGTACTTCGCACTATGTGGCCAGCAAATTACCACTTTATCCGGCTAATTCTTTGAGCTTTTACCCTTGTTCGTCTCCGTTACGTCACGTTACATTATGTCATTTTGTTATAATAAGTATTAGCACAGAAGAAATAATAATACATACGAGTATAATAGTAGTGTTAGTATAATTCCTAACAAAATGTAGTTGTTTCGGGGGAACGGATATTAAGACATGGGTAGGTACTACCCAAAGCGAAGCGTCGGCGGGTTAGGGAACATACCAAAACCACGTGCCTTATTTAGGGGGGGGAGGGGGGTCTTCAAAACACCACGATTGGTCACAGAGGGGAGGGGGGGGTTTAGGTTTTTGTCACGTAGTCAATATTTTAGCAACCATTGCGCCACAAAGTCGTCAAATATAAGCAAAATTATTATTTTTTAACTCTGTTTTTGCAAAAAAGTATTGAAAACCGTATTTATCAATTACCACGTGAAAACTAGGGGGGAGGGGGGGGTCTTTACATATACTACGGATGGTCACGAAGGGGGGGAGGGGGGTAAAAAGTTGGAAAAAATGGGTTACGTGGTTTTGGTATGTTCCCTTATTAGTGCATGATTTAACTAAGTAAGATATTATTTATAATTTTAAAATGGATTATTGAAAAGCAACCTTATTTATGTGTTCACAGTAGTTTAGTTCATTCATACACAGAATCATCAATCTATTTCCAGAGCATCTGCATTTCATGTATAACTATTTACTATCGGGGCAAAGTTATTTCGAACACTTCTCCACGTGTAGCTATTAACGTAGACCGGTAAATCATTTCGTACGGTAAGAAACAACTTCATTGCATAACGTATGGGAATTATTTAGGTAATTAATCATACGTTAATTGTAAATTATTATACCTACAAAGTCCACAAAACATTTCACTCACATCACGTTGTTAATAAATATGTAAGAAATGCATATTCTTTATACTACTAAATTGTTTCGAAGTAAAATGCAACTGATACCAATATTTTTCGGGTCTTATAAGCATACGTTATTTACGAATGTACCTACAAATAATCATGGTGTTTAAGCACGCAATTAAGTATTTAGAAACCTGTGATAGAAACAGCAAGATTAAGATTTGCAGTAGGTACACTATACTTATCTTGAATTTCACTATCTCTTGAGAATCTTAGAGGAGTAGAACGTTTTTCAGTCAGAAAACTCAGAATTAAAAATTTAGAACAATATGAATTAGCATATCTAATTTAATATTATATTTTAGAACATTCGTATTCATAGGAATCAAGAGCCATCCCCTTTAGGTGTCCGAAGGTTTTGTATTTCTACAAAATGGACAATACAATATTCAAGGATAAAGTAAGGTATTGCCTCTGGGGCCAAAGAGATGGTCTTGTCTTGCCGTAATTCAGATTTAGGTAGGTACTTACATGATATTCTTCAACGTACCCTTGAACCATTTCCTCTTGTCGGAGGACCTTTAATTTAAGAAAGGGATTTTGTACGAATCCTGTTTTGTACCGTAACATATATCTACACCGTACATTGAAATGTTTTTACAGAACGAATACTTTATTATAAAAGGACGGTGGACGTTTTATTCTGTAGAGCGTTGAACAAAGTAGAATAAGATGTGAAATGGCGAAAATATTTTCTTACCGTCTCAAATCTTTTGCCTTTAAGACATAGTTTTTCGTCTCTCTTTCTACGATAGATCTGTTGAATGATGTAGAACTAAGAAATATCTCTATTGAGGGTGATCGATCCGTATACCTACCTACCACCCGAATAATCCAATAAGTCAGATGTAGATGCTTTCTCCTATCTTTTATTTGACTATCTGCTATCCTCATTCTAAAATAAAAACTTTGTAGTTTAAAAACGGATACAGTATCGTTACGGCCCGATTATTCTGCATCCTACTAATTAATGCTCATTTCTACGAGAGGTTACTTCTTTGAACCCAATAAACTAATATACTAACGTATGTTTGAACGTCATATTATTAGATTTATACCTAGTTTTCTTCTTGGAATACATTTGTGTTTATGGCTAACAGAATTAAATGTTATCCTGTGAATTATTCAGCTTAATATTACCAATAATTTATTAACTATAGTATTTTGCAAAAATATTAATGGGCAGCGTGAAAGATAATACTACTCGTATCACTAAATAATTGTTTACGTAACAAAATAAAAGAGTGCCCGGACGACCGAGTTTGCTCGGACGCCATCTATTGAAGTAGCTTTAGTGTTGCTACTCGCCAATAGGTGTCAGGAAGAGTCTATTGTAGCAATTTTTCATTGCCTGAAAACACGGATAAAATGACATTTTCTAAAAATGAATCCTAGCTAGATCGATTTATCGCCCCCGACACCAGGTGGTGAATTTCATGAAAATGATTGGAGCCGTTTCCGAGCTTCCGAGAATATATAATAATAGAATTGCTCGTTTGAAGGTATAAGATATATACAATAACAAAATAGTCAAATCAGATTAAAGTCGATGATTGTGACAGGATTCAAACAGGGTAAATTAAACCGTTTCCATTTCGCTTCATCAAATTGCGTCAGAATTTAGTTGTTAATTGGAAGTTCGGTAACTGCCTAAGACGCGTGAAGGTTCGATAATGATATTTGTATTATACACAAGTTAGGAACCTTCAACTAATTGGTTCAATTACTTAGTATAGGTATGACTTGCATAAAACGTTACAAAACAAACGAGTTTTCGTAAAGAATATAAACTTTATTACATATTTATTAAATTAAAAATAAATATAAAATATAATGTGACAAGTTTACGATTATAAATGTTTTAAAATGGTGGGGACGTTTTTTTTGAGTTCCAGTTAATATTAGTTTGATGGCTCGCCCTGGATCTTCTTCTTTTTCGTAATATGTTTTTATAATTTCCTCTTAAAACACTGCTCCGAGACTTTACTAAAAATGCATTCTGCCGCTTCTTTGACATACTTAATGATTCATTTACGAGTAAAGCCTGATTTTTATATTCTATTTTCTCCTTAAAGTTGTCGTTCGCAGATAAATAAAAATTTGCAGTTGGATACGTATTGGTGTAAGCAACGAAAGGGGACATGGTTGTTTTCGGTACAAATCCCATTGGTCCTACCTTTTGACCGTCTCGATTGCGCCGTTTACCATGGGCTGGACACTGCGAATCAATTTCTGTAGAGCTCAATGTAACTGTCGTAACAGATAGCTCTTCTCCGGATATTGGAAGAGTAAATTTATCTTCATATCTTAATGTATGATAATTAGTACAATATCTATCTACATTCATGTTAAAAGAGTCGCTAGAAGCTTTGTACTGCATGAGGGAATCTTTTGGAGAGTAATTTTTGTTTCGAAACTGGCATCCAACATCTCTGATAAACACGACATCTTCGTTACTAATTGATTTCTTAATTGGAGTTGGAATATCTTGTTTCCAGTCAAAAAAGTCATATTGACAAGATTTCTCCGAGTTGCAGGTTTTGCAAATAGGACGAGACAACGGTTGACAAGGCGATGCTAATGGTGAAATACATCCTAAGGTTGAATTAAGAACGAATCTAGGTGAACATTCACTGAGGTACTCACATGTATTTTGCACCTTGTTGATTTGATTTTCTATCGATTCATTTTGATGACTTGGCATACATCTCGTATGGTGCATATGAAGACATTCTGTATGCCCTAAATCTTCTTCAGGTTTTCCGACTGTCTCATCGTAGTATATACTCTTGGATAGTGGGGCACATAAAGGTAAATTTACACAGCGCGGACGATGCAAGCATGGAGGTATATATTCACAATTATTATTCAGAACATTAACCCTTTGACATGACGGTACAACAGTACATGGAGGATGATGCCTGCAGCCTTTGGTTACTCTGATAACTCGCGGGGTCGGTTTCAAAGGGGTTGTTTTATTTGTAACATTTTGATTAACAGAAACATTGTCAGTTGGTAGAATCTGACAAACTGGAACTAACTCGCATTGAGGTTCATGGTTACAGATATCTCTACTTTCCACTAATTTACTTTTATCTTTAGAGTCGTGATATGTATACGCAGGTGTGGGTGGTAATTCGTTATCTCGATAAAGTGGAGAACTTTTTGAATTTAAGCTTTCTTCTTCTCCCGTTGTACTCATAATATCAATCATTTCTTTACAATTTGGACACAAAACTTGTCGAGTTTTTTTCGGGCTTTTTATTTTTATCGTATTTGCAATTACTTCTGATTTTTTTCTAATCATATTACTGTTTATGTTCCAGTCATTTCGTTCGTTGGACAGCATTTCCTTAGACTGTTTAGTAATATTTATTGTACTTGTCCGTTTATTTTCAAATGTTGTTACATCTTTCAACTTTTTGTTTTTATGTTTATTGCACTTAGTTTCCTTTATAAATACATCAGGTGTACTTGTTACTTCATCGGCTACTGTTAAAGATTTACTGTTTTTAGCTAGTTCAGTTAAAGACTTCGTATTTGTACAAGGACAAGCATAAGAAAATAATTGACATGGGCAAGGGTCTTCTGTTCGCTTACCGCGGTCTTTTTTCTTAAGCTTTTTTTCACCATTAACTGGATTCGTATGTTCCGTTTGATATTTTGTGAAAGACCAAAACTTTTGATGCCTTTTGTTTATACATTTATCCTCTGATGGAGATTTGTAAGAGGTGTAAGGTCCTTCATTATCTCTCAGAAATATTTCTGATGATAACAACGAGTCGTTAGGAAATGTTTTATAAATTTTCTTTTTAGTTTCTTTTACGTTTTTAACAGTTAATATCTTTGGCTTCATTTGAGTGGCACACTCTTGAACTATTGCTTCAGATTTAAAGTTTTTAACTACATCGTTGTTTTTTGATTTAAAATTCCCTTCTGATTTATCTGTAATGTTATGATATGAATGTCTTTTAGCTAATGAATCTAGGTCATAGAAAAAAGTGCTCGTTGACCGAATTACTGATTTGTCACTGGACTTCTTATTTAGCTTGTGGTATCTTTCACTCGTGACGTATGGTGTTACATTCAACAGTTCTGAATCATCTGAAGCAGATTTTCTTTCATTAACATTTCTGGTTTGTGAGTGAAGTAATACTACATTTTCAATGCGTTTCATAGAATGTTTGTTACTACAGAAGGCATTTCTTATTTCTGTCGATCCAATTAGGTCATACGCACTCGTATACGATTTAGTTTGACATAAAACTTGCCTTGAACAGTCATGCATATTAATTGCTTTAGGTTCTGAGTTGTTTAGTAACTAAATCTGATCCTATCAATATTTAAATTGATTAGATTATTTTAGTGTTACACTTAAAGGTTTCACTTTTTTAAGCGTCACTGCTAAATTTACAAAGATTATGAATCATTTTACAATTTTTATGAATTTAGACACTTCATGAATAAATTTATATTTATGTCATTCGTGTCATTGCCATTTAAGTAATACACAGATAAGTAACGTATATTTTGTTTGTTGACTGTTATTAAAAATAAAATGTATTGTTACAGGTTTTCACATGACTCCAAAATTATCCAAGATATTCCCAGAGTCCTGTCTGCTGATATTTGTAGGTGTTTTGATTGGTGCCTTACTCCTGAGCACCCACAGCGTACACGTACAACCACTTACGCCAGATACATTTTTCTTATACATGTTACCGCCAATAATATTAGACGCAGGTTACTTTATGCCCAATCGATTATTTTTTGACCATCTTGGCACTATACTTCTCTTCGCAGTAGTAGGCACCATTTTCAATACTGTGACAATTGGTAAGTGTTTTCATTTTATAAACTTTTTTAACTTTTATCTGTATCTTTACTATGTAATAATCATGAAATAATTTATATTTCAGGAGCGTCATTGTGGGCATGTGGTCAGACCGGTATGTTTGGTTGTACCACTCCTTTGCTAGACATGTTTTTGTTTGGAGCGCTAATATCAGCTGTAGATCCTGTAGCTGTTTTGGCCGTATTTGAAGAAATTCACGTAGATGAAGTTTTATATATTGTGGTCTTTGGCGAGTCCCTGTTGAATGACGCTGTAACTGTCGTACTGTACCATATGTTCGAAGCTTATACGTAAGTTATATTTTCATATAGATTTAAGATTTATATTTTCCTGTTTTCTTTTTGAAAGTAATGAATATTATTAAACTATTTATTATACGTTTCCAGAGAAATGGGGGCATCTCGGTTAATGTATACTGACTTCCTTGCTGGTTTAGCATCATTCCTAGTGGTGGCTGTAGGAGGAACCTGCATAGGTGTGGTTTGGGGTTTTGCTACTGGCCTAGTCACCAGATTCACTCATGAAGTGAGAGTTATTGAACCTATCTTCATTTTTGTGATGGCTTATCTAGCATATCTTAACGCTGAAATGTTCCACATGAGTGGAATATTGGCGTAAGTATTATTTTATATAATTATCTTAATATGCCTACGATTGCCTTGGATAATCGATCGATAAGCTACAGTATAGTTCCATGTAAGCACGATAATGATAAATACCTAGAAACTACCTTCCAACAAAATTAAATCTGGATGGAACATTACTAAATAACTGAAATAAAAAACTACTTATTAGGTGCTTAAATAATTGGTAATTATATTTTTTATTTATAATCACTGAACATTTATGATAAAACAATAATATTTTAGGATCACATTTTGTGGCATCACAATGAAGAATTACGTGGAAGGAAATATTTCGCACAAATCGCATACAACAATAAAATATACAATGAAAATGCTGTCTTCTTCTTCGGAAACTATTATATTTATGTTCCTTGGTGTTGCCACCGTCAACAATAGCCATGTTTGGAACACTTGGTTTGTACTGTTGACAATTACTTTCTGCTCAGTCTTTCGAATAATAGGTACGTATTAACACCGGTTCCAATCTAACATGGAATTCGTACTTATAAAACGATTTTGTATATTTCATAGTGTAAATCTCATCATAAATATTTTGTTCCAGGCGTGTACATATTTAGTGCAGTAGCTAATAAGTTCCGTTTGCACAAACTAAATACGGTGGAAAAATTTGTAATGTCGTATGGAGGTACGTTTTGTTGTTAAATCAAGTACATTATACAAATGTTAGACTTCATTGCCTCAAAGATAAATTTCTTCAGGTCTTCGTGGAGCGGTCGCATTTGCGTTGGTGCTATTAATCGATCCTGAAGTAGTGAAATTGCAGCCGATGTTCGTGACTACTACGATAGCTGTGATTTACTTTACGGTGTTCATTCAAGGGATAACAATAAAACCGTTGGTAAAGATACTAAATGTCAAGACAGCAGAGAAACGGAAACCAACCATGAATGAGAGAATACATGAAAGGGTACAAGAACTTAAGACTTTGATGGTTATTGATTCTTTATTGACAGTTTTTATTTTAAATATTTAAATAATTTAATTTCAGTTTATGGACCATTTAATGGCAGGCATAGAGGATATTTTAGGGAAACATGGAAATCATCACATTCGAGATAAGTTTAAACGATTTGACAATCGATTTATCAGACCATTTTTGCTTAGGAACTATCAGGTATGGATGATGAAATTATAGAATTAGTGACGTAAGTTTGTTTACGAATGAGAAGATTCATGACTGAATTATTTTAAGGGGGCGGAGCCAAAAATATTGGAGACTTATTCGAAATTAGCAATGAGAGATGCTATAGAGTATATGCAACGGAATGCATCTACAATTGGCAACATATCTGGTGCAGAGTCAATGTCAGCTATATTTAAGAATTACACTAATGCGAATTTCAACGGAAGGTATATTTTGGATATTTAATTTGTTAATCTTATTCGTAAAGTAATATGACTAAATTAAACTAAAATATAGTTTTAAGATTGGTAAATATTTAATATATGTTTTGTTTCAGCCCAAGCTTTAGTCAATTAGATTCATCTACCTGGAATATTGATATGCAAGAGTTGGAGTATAATCCGTCCAAGAAAGACCTTACTGATGCAAGAATCCATCATTTGCTTGCTGAAGAGTTGTGCAAGCCTTATCGACGTGTATGTGTAAATATTGTTTTATACGAATACCTAAATTGTAATGTGTTTAATTGGAATCTATTCAAGTCTTTAGATACTTCTTGTTCATTAATAACATTCGTCCATTGAACTTTGTTATAACATTGGACATCACTTTGAGCCAAGTTTTATTATGGCAAGGTACTCGTTTAGATAGCTACTATGATTAGATTGAGATAAACCAAATATAACATATATTACAAAAAACTTAAACTGTCGTTATACTTACTTTTATGTAAATTCAACAAAGCTATAAATACGAGTAGGATAGTTAAAGAAACAGATGAAATAGAGTTAAGTTACGATTGAGTTGCCAAGGGACATAGCTTGTGTTCTGAAATAAAAAGAAAACAGCTTATTCAGATTACGAAATAAAACAAGACTTGAGTAAGGTTCTTACGAAGGATCTTAAATTAACGAAGTAATGTTTTATTACAGCACCGTCGCTTAAGCTACAGTCGTCATGCAGTTAATGACCGAGATTTGGGCATGCAAGTGAATTATAAGACCCATATGAACATTCGACGTCTCGTTGGAGACAGGAAGCATCACCATAAGCGCAGTAAACGTGGGAAACAGGTAAATAAACTGGCAAAAATAGATTTTTCAGAGGCAAGTGAGAGCGGTGTTATACCCTGTAATATATAAAAGACAAAAGTGATTGACTGATGCATCAACGCACAGGCCAAACCATTAGTGCTAGAAACTTTAAATTTCGCACACGTGTTCTTCGTCTTATGACGTAGGCATCCACGAAAGATTTTTCAAAATGCAACCCCCAAGGAGGTGAAATGGGGGATAAATATGATAAGCATAATTTCCGCGTGCTAAGCTGCGGGCGACAGCTAGGAATTTTTTAAAGTTAGGAGAATTTTAATATCTTTCTTTCTCTTCCTTCTCTTTTTTTCTTCATAGGCGTCATATGGGTTAAGTTTTAATATGACCACTTCCCATAAGATGGCTCCTCTACTCATTTGTCGGCTATTTATATAAAAAAATTACGATTTTACAAAATTGAATACTTAATAAATAATGACAGAATATTTTGTATTTTCAGGATGGCAAAAATCATGTTACATTCCCCGAATTCCAGCAAAACGGTTCGGCAAAACAGTTCACGCACGGTAAAAAAAAATACTATAGATTAGGTACTTACTTTATTTCCTTATTTATATCACAAGTGTCAGTCGCATGCACAAGTGTGGGTTCAAGTATTTTATTTTGGAGGTTATATTTTTTTTATTTTTACGTTGCGATGTACCTTTATCAAAATTATGATTCTGTGTGTTATTTTTTTATGCTTTGTTAAATTGCAGTTGTTGAGTATTAGTGGGTACGACATAAATGGCACGTCGAAATAAATGTTTTCTTGTTTATACAGGGGTAAGATGAGAGATAGATCAACGATGGCCCAGGGGTGGGGGACTTCAATACCTACTAACTTAACCCCCATGTATGTTCAGCAATATTTAGTGGTTAAGCTGATATTTGGGAATTTGTGATTTTTTTGAAGAAATCAGATTATTTAAAAAAACTTTAAAAAATACAGCCTAACTGTAAAATAGGCTCGCGATTTTTTTCCTCAAGCTAGCTCGATAGTGTGTCTTTTGTATCATGTAACCATTGTAAATCATTGGTTTATCGAAATCGAAATAATATTGAAACAATGTTGATTTTTTAGAAAATTAAAACTTAAACGTAAACAATTAATTAATATAAATTATTTTTTTGTGCTATTGAAATAAAATGTATTGCAAACAATCGACAAATAGTAATTAGAATTCTATAATTATGAATAATAAATATTATGTATTTGATTCATAATTAAGAAACAATTTCCTTTTGGAATATTTATAATTTCTTCACTTCAGAATCAGGGTAAAGCAATTAGGTATATCGGTGAGCCTTATTAAAGTGGCACCTACAGGTTGTATTTAAAAAGGAAGATGATAAAAGCTAGTAATTTAATTTATTATATAAGTATATGCATATTCTTGTATTTATTTAGTATATAATAAGATATTATATCCAATTAGATGATTTTATTTTTATTGCATGTTCACCCACACATAGTTTAGTGCTAATTTAAAATGTGTAATTTTTTAAGAATCGATCGGTACAGCTATAGCTATACTATAACTATAACTACTCGTATAGTCTATACAAAGTTAATTTTATCCATCGAAAAAAAGAAATCAATGAAAATATTATTTAAAATATGTCCTATTTTCAAATGGATAAAGTTTATCCAAAATATTGATGAACTGACCAAAAGACTGATCTTGTCCTAATATTTCACTTAAATACTTAATATAGAACAAGAAATAATTTTTTTTATACTTTTTAATATTTTTGAATTAAGAATTGAAGAAGTTAATACCAAAGACTATTATGTATTTTTTATAGATTACATAGACGAGGTGCTTCAAGAAGATGACGCGGGTGGGCAGCGGCGAGAAAACGACGACGGCGGTATTACTTTCACTGCAAAATCTCCGCGTAGGTATTCTGCATGGTTCTTGGGTGTGAGATACAATGTTTTTGGATTTGAATATCTCTTGAAAATAAATGTAACGGATTCACGGAGACTCGCCATGATCACGTTCCATGCAACTGGATCGAAGTCATTGAAGTATACGTATAATGTCATAGAACAAACATCTCGAACAAAATGTGTGTCCCGCCGGGACGTTCTATTTTCATAATTGAGCCCCAGTTCTCCTTTCAAAATCAAACGAATCCATTGAAGATTGAAGCCTATTGGCGCCAATTCATAGGGACATGTATCGTGTTCACGATGTCGGGTTCTATACGCTAGTATACTTCAATGGTCGAAGTTCGTATTATAAAATATATTACATCGTGAGTAGGTAGGTATAAATGAACTAATGTCCCAAACTCAATAAGAATTTGAAGATAAGCATATATACGAGTATAAGAAGTTATATATAAAATGTAGAGACAATTATTCAAATCCAAAAATTATATGTTGTGAGAATTTGTGTTTTGTCACGTAATCTACACAGTTTTAAGATTGTCTTAAGAAGGTTAACAAAATAATAATCGAATTATTAATTTGGTATGTACAGTCAAAATTTTCAGTTTTCAGGCTGATGTAACCTCTTTAACAATGGCTCTATTAATTATTATACGATTGTGCATTTGTATTAGCATGTTCTAATATCTTTTAACCTTCTCTCTTAATACTAATTTATTTCTTTTCCTTATTTTCTTTTGGTCAAGTAATTTAAAATTATTAACAAACTTGTTTTGCTTCTTAGCTTGTGTTTACTAATTTTAAAATTCTCTTTTATTTTTACGATAATAAACTCTATTCCCTACAAGCTAAGCGCTAGTTTGGTAACATTCCCCCTGTACCTCATGTGAGTGTTCATTTTCAATTGCTCTCCGTTTCTGCTTGTTTAACTGTTTGTTTGACTGTCGTTTTCTTCCCTTCTGGCAACCTTCATGTGGCACCGCAAACTTACTGATACTCTCGACAACTGGCGATAACGTTATCAGCTGGATATAAAGAAGTCAGTCCGACGTCTTCGCATAAAGAGAATAGTAGTTCACTTCTAAACCAGTTGGCTAATCTACCAGGATTTAATCCTCTGAAAGCGAGAATCGTTAAGCAGTATGCTAAAACGCCTGAAGAAATACTGCCTACAGCTGTTGAGAAATCTTTACCGTGGAGAAGGGACAGATCCACGTATAACTTCGGTATGTGTTTAAGAGAAATAAGCGATTTAAGCGAACGATCTATCAGCTTTAGAACTTCAAAATTTATTTCAGCGCTTCAGTTTTGTTTAACTTTTAGTTAGACGGCCCTTTCTGATTATTTAAATTTAAATGCACTTAAACGACACGTAGTATTCTCAACTATTTGTGTTTGTCTCCGCGTGCAATTTGTTCAATCATTGTTAAAATTTTAAAAACAAGGATGATGCTATGCTAATTCAATACTTTAATAAATAATCAATGATTATTTTTTTAGTAGGTAGGTATTTTGGAAAATTTTAATCATAAACCATTTACTTATCTATGAGCCTAATCTTTGTTTTTGAAATTGATATGATCCATCAAATTTTTTGACAATTTCTTCTTTTAAACTACAGGTAAGATAAATTTTTTTCACAATTAGAAAAATGTTGTGCAGCATGAAATGTTCAAGTAGAGCTTGATTTAAATTCATTGATTTATTAGGCACCCTTCATTCCAAAATGTCATCTATTATAAGTACTGAACATTACCTACTAAGTAATATTGGTAAGTAAAATATTGAATTACTTTAGAAAACTACTTATAATTAATATTAATTTTTTTATCCTTCAACAGTACCTAATGAAGATATATTAGAAGAGGACGAAAGAAGACTGTCTGATGATAACGGTATTATGATTTGAAATACTAAAATATTATAATTTTTGGAATACCATTAGATGATTTGCCGTCAAACTGACTTTATGTCCAAGGCAACTCTCTATGCTTGTGTATTTTGCTTTGATTGAAACAACGAAGGTTTTAGCCCGATGGTACTTGTGCATGGTACTCGGGCATAGCAACCGTGATGTTGGCAACGATGATACCTTTGATGTTTCTGTGGTCTATGAGCGATTACCACTTAAGTTAGATAGACAATCGTCTCATTTTGCGGCTGTAACTTGATAAGTATATTGTATTAGAGAGAGACAGTATGTAAGTTATAAATGTATTAGAGTTTGTAGAGGTGTTTGAAAACTCTACACAATTATTCACTTATTAATTTACAGATACGTATATGACGGTGATTGAACAGGCACGCGTCGCCACGCCGACAGCTACGGAGACCATGTTGCCATGGAAACGCGAGGAGACGGAGGGGACAGCCGCCGTCAAACAATCGGAGTTCCCCTCCTGGGCTTCCAACAAAGAATACCTCGCTTACAGCTCACCATCTGCAACTTTCTTGGGTAAATACGTATTATAAATGAATAACTAACATCTTTATCACATAGCTGCTAAATATGAAATAAACTTACAAATGAACGTAAAAGTGGCAAAAACTAGTGAAAAAATATTAGCAAATGGAATACATTGTGAGAAAGCGTGCATTTCTGTTTCTCCGTAAAGTTCTCAACCTTTTTAAGCTTAGGTACGAATCAGAGTCAGTCACAGTCAATGTTTGTAGATCATTATGTAGAATTATTTATTAAAAAAGGCTATGGAGTAGTCAAACAGTAGGGATATGGGCATAAAAGCGAACCTGACAATACTTAGACCAATGAAAAAGCACTTTTAGATTGGCAATAACTTATTTATAACTTCAATCACGTTATATTACTTGCACCGTAGACAGCACGTACTATGAATGATAGACCCTTAGTTCGAATAAATGCTTACATCCCATCCTGCATCTGAATGTATCTAAGTTATTACACTGACTGAAACTTATTCTGATTTATTGTTTTTCTTTTCCCTACCCATTGTTCTACCCTTCATCATTTTCCCGCTATTAGGTGGTATAGAGAAGCCAAAACATCCAAAATCTATCATAGGTCTATTCCGAAGAGAGAGCTCGAGTTCTACGCAAGGTGTTACAGAGTTACCGGTGCTGTCTGACACTGAGAGCAAGGCTGATTCGAGTAAAGGTGAAAGTTCATCTGTGAAGGACAGCTTCGGACAGTCGAGGCCTGGGGCTAATTTGTTGTCGAAGAGAAGCACGAGTTTGGGGGGTCCAACGGTGCTACTGATGGAAGACGTAGCGCACTCGGATCCCCTAGGCGCATCGACAAGGCCTGCCAGCATTATGCAAGGCCCACATCGGGGGCAGTGCAGACGGGGCTCCATGTTAGAGCTTACCGGGTATGGATTTTTATAATTTAATATCCGGATGACCGAGCTTTGTTCGGTTTAGTATTGCTTAACAAGGCCATCTGCTTTAGCTTTAGTGTAGCTACTCGCCAATAGATGTCAGGAAGAGTCTATTGTAGCTGTTTTTCATTGCCTGAAAACACGGATAAAACGATATTTTTTAAAAATGAATCCTAGCTAGATCGATTTATTGCCCCCGAAACCCCCTGCATACTAAATTTCATGAAAATCGTTGGAGCCGTTTCCGAGATTCAGAATATATATATATATATATATATATATATATATATAAATATACAAGAATTGCTCATTTAAAGGTGTTAGATAGATAGATAGATAACTCTCACTTATCGAAACATACTTAGCTCTGTATACGTATCATATAATTCCTAAGGGCTATAGCTCTTTAAGTTAAGCATCGTAACTTACAGTCAAGTATTTTACATCTAACTCTAAATTAAAACTGGGGTCTCACTTGTTATTGTAGATAGATAGCTTGGAGCGTATTTTACAACATTCGGGTTAGTCTGTAAGGCCTCAATTACGAGGATAGATCTGCAGTTAGTCGTTCACCAATTATGCCCTATTCCATTCACAATAATTGTTTATTTTTGGGTGAAGATAATTTTACAAATTAGTGTTCTCCATATTCCATGAATTTTATAATTATTTTGACATTGGAATTAAATCCTCCCAACTACTTCGACATACTAAAAAGATGACTTTCTTATTTATTTCTCAAGTCATCATGCCTCGTAAAATAAACAAACGTGTATATAAAATAATATATTGTACATTACAGATCATTGTCACGTGACGCGATAACTGAAGAGAAGTGCAGTAAATCCTTGCCCGAGAGCGAACGTATGGGGGTTCGTCGCCTGACCCTGGGCCAGCAAAGCCTTCCCAGGGAGCCGTTCATCCGGCAGCTGACCATGGCCTCTAGCCTCCTCACCAGCTCATCGTCAGATGACTCCTCCGACGAGAACACCTGAGTAACCCGACGTGGTGACCCCGACAGGTTGCCACTCCTTAAGTATAGGACTCTAGAATGAACGTCATTCGACCGAGAAAACTAAAACAAATATTTTTATCTGTGCTGTGAATTTATAGCGGTGTATTGTACTTAATAAGCTTTAGGCTTTAGATACGAGTATTTGTTACATTTAATTTAGCTAGATTTTGAATGTGTATGTATGGTTTGAGTGTGCACAGCTGTGTTACAAGTATAACGAGCCTTTGGGCTTTGATCTTATTTTTTAGATATCTTGCATTAAAATTAACTTTCTTTTAAGCCAGTAACATACCTAATAAATTGAATCAATAATAGCGGGACGTGATCTGGTACTATATTTATTCGATATTTATTATGAAATCAATAATGACGGGGTCTGAAATTAAAGAAAATTTAACTATGGGCTTAAATTGTTATTTCTGACTGTTAAAATGTATCTTTAATAATTGTTGTTTAAAATGTTGATTAGTCTATTTAATTGTATTGGGTAAGTACCTATGTATTTACTTTATTATGACATTGTGTTTAATAATAATAGATAATATTATAATATTGTACTTAGGTATACTTATTTTAATAATGCTTCTTAATTTCATTTCCCAAATAATATTAAAATTTGCTAATGTTTGTGGTACGTTCATATCCATACAGTTTTTATGTGGAAAGTATTAAATATTTATTTTATAAGTACAAAATACTGATACTACTTACTTAATAATCTAATAAACAGTATTTTTGTAATTATTATTGACATTTGTACTATTCTGATAATAGAAAAATGGTGATAACATTATGATATTAGTGTAACAATACCGACATGTACCTATCGTTCAAAAGTAGTTTAATTGGGCATCTGTTGCCAATGACAATATTTTTATTGTACCTATTTTGTAAGGCGTTATTATCGTAAAAATAATTTGTAGACAATGTGTATTATATAAATATTGTAAACCGTTGCTGTATACCTAAGAAGTAAAGTAATAAAGTAACAATTCTTCTTGCCAACTAACAACAATACAAATTAGTTATTTACAAATATTATAATTGATTTACTATATAAAAGTTTATTAAATGAATTAAAAGTCGGAACCACAAAAGTGGTAAGGTATCTATAACAGAAAATATTAATATTTAAATATTTAATTATAAAATGAAGCTGAAGTGTTTTTTGGTTTATGTTTAAACAGGCAGTTTCATCTTTCAATCTGATATGCGAATAGGAAAAATTCTTTTTCATATTGGTTTTGAATAAAACTGTGTATTATAATATTTTATTTGTATATCCATACAAGTAGGTATATTAATTTATCTTTGCTTCATAAAATGTCATTGGCAATTGGAGGTCATTAGATCTATACAATATAATATTGTGTAAGTTAAAAAGCTTGTAATATAAAATGTAAAATGCTAATGTTGATTTGTTGTTAGGTTATTTAATGAAACACATAGATAAAATATGTAGATAAAGTAATAACGAACAATGTTCGTAAAACTAGTACAATAATAGAGCTAGTTAATTTAAGTTTCTGTAAATAATATTCAAGTTATATTTATTCCCATGTGAACGTTCATATTTTATGATTTCTGTTATGTCCACATTGTTAATCCTTAACCGCCTTAAACACCTATTTTAATTGTTGAAAAATATGGTAAGTGACTGTGAGAATAGCTACTTAATTGTTAAATAAGCATTTGGTAAGTTAATAGTTTACAATAGCACAAATATACCATTTATTTATTTTTGTATTTTAGTGTGATGGCCTAATTTAGTTGTTAGATATTATTTACCATTATGTATTACTTGCGGTTTTTCAGTTAATAATGAATATTGCTACTTTTTATGGAGTCCGTACCTCAAATGAAAGATAATAATCTGCCTTTAAAATATAAAGCAAGTGAAGGTCTGTCCTATAAATTGATAGATTAATAAGTAGGTACTCTAAGAATATATGTATAAACTGCACAACTTCTTCGTCTTTTATTAATGTAAAATTTTACTATACGTTATGGGGGAAAACCCATAAAGCAAAACATATTATTTATTTATTTCTGAATAGGAGCGAATTACGCGTTCAGCATAAAGAATGTGCAATCATGTATCATAAAAAATATCATATTTTTAACGTGATAACGTTTAAAAAAACTTGTCATAAAAATATCGTAGGATTGCTATCCTTCCTACCTTAAAAGTCTTTCCATTTCACGATGAACGTTTGATCTTGTTTGTTGTTAGCTGTGCACTGTGTGCACAACACAGAACTGACTGACATTTAATAAATAGAACATTCAAAAATAATGTATATTTTTTAAATGTTCTGTGATGCACAATGCAAATGTACATTGTCTTAGTGTGCGTAATTGTTTTTGGGTCCGTGGAAGAAGATGACTGCCCAAAGTAACGTCAGCAAGGCAACTGAACGCAAAAAAGTCGTCCGCAGTGAAGTAACATACCTAGATAAATAAAAATAAATAAGATTAATTAAATAATATATTTTAACTTCAATATTTTCCATGTCGTTATGGACGAAATGCCAACGTTGCCGAATTTAAGAAGATTTTTAAATGAAAAAAATTGGCTTCGAAGGTTGTCTCGAAACGCTTTGTTACATACTATAATACTTACGTAAGTAATTACTGAAATTAGGATACTACTGGCGTAAAACAGAAAATAACCGTAAAGTTCTAACTGAACGTCACGACAGATGTGGCGTTTAAAATATTAAAAAAATATTTCCAAGGACGACCAACTGTCTACTACACTAATGAAAGTTACGTCCTTTCAACACACTCGCAAAACAACACCTGGGCACAAATAAAGAAAAGCTCGCCATTTTTAAAAAACATAAGCACAGGTACTCCAATTTATATTGGTGCACGCTGGAACTAAATATTATGTTGTTAATGAAAATGCCTATTTGGTTTACAAGGCTAACTCAAAAGTTGGCCATTACCATTAGAACGAGCTATGATAATCGCATTTATTACTTATAAATGCTGCTGTAACTTATCATAAATATTCAAACAGCTCAATATGCATTTTAAAAACAATTTAATTTTTTTTTAAATTAATTAAACAGATTTCTTTGCTAACACTCCGTAAGTTTACCCTACAAACCTAATCTATACACGTCACCATTACAAGCAAAGCCAAACCTTCATCGTGTAATAGACTATCATATTTTATTTTCTTGCAGGCGATCTGGAAAACTCAACAGACCTATTTATGTATATTTTTTCATGTCACATTATTTAATAGTGGATTTATTTTTATCACGGATGTTGTGATATTGTAATTTGTAAATACTAATATCCTAAGATGGTTTTAATAATATTTACATGTAATTAATTGGAATAGTTAGACCCAACTACCTAAGTGTGTTATTTGGGAGTCATTGGGTAGTAGGAGTAAATTTTTATCTACATAATTATAGAGAATGGAAAAAAGGTTTATACCGTCAGCGCCGCTCATATTAAACAAAATAAAGCACCATATAATTTGTATTTATGTGTACGAAACATTACAAAAAACAAAATATTGATAATCAGGTTTTATTTCTTTTTTTCTTTTATAACGTAAAAATTTATTAATAATAAAGTGGATTCACATTTGATGAAAACGGCACGTTTTTATTACCGTGACCAATTAATTACCTATTTAATTTCAATTTTTGTATAAAATGTAGTTATGATTTTTGAAAAACATTTATACTAACCGCTCCTGGCAGTTGCAACTTGTAGGTACTTAAGTGATAGACAATGTTTAGTAGGGCCAAGGAAGATGCCCGATGCGGCAAATAAGGACGCTTCCGTGCTTTAGAAAGTACGATAAGTAATCGGTTTTAGGGTTCCGAAGAAAAATGGGAACCCCTATAGTTTCGTCATGTCCGTCCGTCCATCCGTCCGTCCGTCTGTCCGAAGCATAGCGCCTAGACCAGTGTTTCCCAACGTGGGGCCCACGCCCCACAGGGGGGCAATTTGATAGTTAAGGGGGGCAATTTAAAAATGGACTCGACACGACTTAACCCTTTTCGCTTTGGGTTATTTAAATGCAATGCTAGATAACAGAAAAACAAAAAAGGCAATTTCTTAAAAAATGCTGTAAATAATAATTATTAGGTATAATTTCGTTTGACGTTACCAAAATATCAACTGGGTAATTATACTCGAATCACATTCGGTTTGGACTTAATGTAAACAAACCATTAAAATTTCTTTTTTATACCTAAAGCCAATCGTCATTTTATTTATGTTCATGTATTTTTATACAGACTTCATCGATTTTATACATAATTATTCCTTCTTATTTTAAATTATTAATGTACTATAAAATAAACTAAGTAAATTGGAACCTGAGATAAAATCTCTGTGCAGCAAGCATCAAGCGCATGGATCGCACTAAATGAATATAGAAAAATCAATATTAAAATTATTTTGAATTTCAGTTTTTCATGATATGTTTTGAAATTTTACTTACGATGTTTTGATAACAATTTTATAGTGATTTCTTCCTAAAACTTATCATTTATATTTGTTAAGGTAACAAAACAATTTTTAAAGATTAAAAATTATGTAGAGGGGGCATAAAAATTTTAGAAATGTTAAGGTGGGCATGGCCTAAAAAAGGTTGGGAAACACTGGCCTAGACCCTAACTGCTAGAAAGCTGTCATTTGGCATGGATATACATAAATGTATTAAAACTTTAGAAAGGGTAGAATAAAATTTTTATGTATATTTTTTCATGATATCTACGGTAGGTAGGTAGGTAAAGGTAACGTGGGGTGAATTTTTTTTTCGTCATAAACCCTTAAGTAAGGGGTCTCATTGAAAAGGTCTCTCGAAAATATTATTGATATGCTAAGACCATTTTTCGATTTAGGGGTTCGTTTGGCTTCCATCCATGGCCCCCTGCCATCTAATCGGTTGGAGTTGGACCAGTGAAAAAATTCACAAAAATAAATTACATGATGAATTAACAAGGAAAACTATCACGGCTATGTTAGGATAAGCAGTTATTGAGTAATATTTTTTAACTTTGAAACCCTACATTGCGCGTGGCCTGACACGCAGTGGGTTTTTTTTTAAACATTCGGTAATTATACCTACGTGTTTAAGTCAGGGTTAGTAAGGTAGCAAAAGCATGTAATATTATATGTATATATATGATCGTAAAATAATAAAAAACATAAAATGTAATAGAATTTTCTACTATGTATTATGTATGATGCTGTTTACCTATTTGAATACCTATGTATCAAATAAATTAAAGGATATTTTATACAGAAAAATATATCACATGATAACCATCAGGTACATACTAAAGATAATGTTATTAATATTGGAATTATATCTACTTATTTGTTTTATATTTATTTATTTAAGTATTAGCTGTTGCCCGCGACTTCGTCCGCGTGGTATTTAACAAAATGATCATAATTTTATAAATAAAAGTAGCCTAAGTTACTCTTTGTTACATCAGCTATATGCCAGTGAAAGTCCTGTCAAAATCGGCCCAGCCATTTCATAGATTAGCCGTAACAAACAGACAGACAGACAAAAATTGTAAAAAATGTTGTTTTGGTATATGTACCGTGTAAACATCCAAGTGCACTTAGTAAAACTTGGTTATTTTAATATTATAAACAGCCAATCCAATTTTATTTATTTGTTTAAATAACTTGCACCATACAAATTTGTATCGAAACAAAGGCGGACTCAATATAATATTATTATAATAGGTATATGCCTTAAAGGTAATAAAATATTAAATAAAGATCTAAAAATTTAGGATCTAAGCAGAATTAATTAGAACTATTTAAGTTTTGTTATTACTAAGTCCTAAAATAAATTTCAAAGAAACGAACATAATGCATAGCTTTTTTAATAAATAAATAACGATATCCTAACGATACGGTGGTACGATACGGTGGACTTAATGAGAAAAAAATATCTCTTGAAAAATTTACTTAACGTTCCGCAGCATATTAAGAAAAGTAGATAATAAACTTATCTAAAATTTACGTCTAGTCTAACAGTGGATCTTTAAAAGGCTTATAAACGGATTAATACCAACAAATCCATACATTTATATTTTGAATTTTTTTATAAAGAATCTAAAGAATTAGGTACTTCAAGGATTGATCTGGATTTTAAATGTGTTGATTGGTGTTAATTTTTATCTAGTATATTAAGTACATATTGATTTGAACTAACGTAAAAAGATGAGGAAGATTGGGATTCTCTTACTTAAAATGGTAGTAAAATGCTAATATATTAATGCCAGGCCAACGTCGGAGGTCAGATCAAGATTTAAATGTAATTATTTTGTAAATCAAATTATTATATCATTTCTAGTTTGTAATCTAATAAATACAATAAAGATTAGGTAGTAAAGATTAGGATCTTAACGAGACTAAACACCTGATTAGGTAAGTACAGACAGCAAATGAGTAAGGCAAAAACAGTCACATTTAAATAATATATTCAGTTATAACTAAATGTTTGTGTTATTTTATTATTAATAGTTAGTTAATCATACTTTACGTATAAAGGTAAATAGTATGTATTATTTGACGTAATTAAATAACACACAAATTATGTATTTTTAAACTGTAAATACCTACTAACTCTTTTGCTGTCTATACCTACCTAGTTTTATAGTTTCATATTCGTATCATGCTCTGTATATATAACTGTTTTGCTGACTGTACATAATAAACCCCGAGCACCAGTTTCAATACCTACTTTCGATTACACCTTTAGCCCTCTTCTTAATATATAATATCTTTGCCTTTAGCACAAAACAGTTCAAATATCTAATTTGTGCTTTAAGGCTGAGTATCCACTAGACATGTGCTGCTAGGTGGTGCGCGATGAAAAATATACTCATTATAAATAGTTATTTAATTTTCTTATCTAGACTTTTAAGTTTTAGTTATAGCAGTTATAGTAGTCCATTTGGTGAATTTTTCATCGCGCACCGCCTAGCTACCTCGTATATTTTTGGCTAATGGTCGTAGCACACATATCAACTCGTAAACGGAACGTAAACGTATCAACTCTTGCATGTCAGTATTCTTTGTATGAAACTCCCTACTGTAAAGCACACTTATCGGATTCGTAACGTAATCGCCTCGCCTCGAGACAAGCTCACGAACCGCGGTACGGTGCGTGGACGACTTGCCGTACCCGCGCTTACGTCTCACCGTACGCTATCCTTCGCCTTTCCGTTTCCTCGTGCACGCCCCGCGCCGCGGCTACCGCTGCGTCGTCGGCGAACTGCTGTCATTCATTCCGTCAACCAGCGGCCGGCGAGCCGTAAGCGCGGCGTCGCCTAGCCGTAGGCGAGTCGATTTGGAGCTGTTGGTCGGTTATAACGCGCTTACGTTAGGTTGACGGCGATAACGCGCTTACGTTAGGTTGACGGCGAGGCGATCCGGTGCCGATCCCTTTCCGAGTTGATATGTGCGCTACGACCATTATGGTCGTAGCACACATATCAACTCGTAAACGGAACGTAAACGTATCAACTCTTGCATGTCAGTATTCTTTGTATGAAACTCCCTACTGTAAAGCACACTTATCGGATTCGTAACGTAATCGCCTCGCCTCGAGACAAGCTCACGAACCGCGGTACGGTGCGTGGACGACTTGCCGTACCCGCGCTTACGTCTCACCGTACGCTATCCGTCGACTTTCCGTTTCCTCGTGCACGCCCTGCGCCGCGGCTACCGCTGCGTCGGCGAACTGCTGTCATTCATTCCGTCAACCAGCGGCCGGCGAGCCGTAAGCGCGGCGTCGCCTAGCCGTAAGCGCGGCGTCGCCTAGCCGTAGCCGAGCTTACGTTAGGTTGACGGCGAGGCGATCCGGTGCCGATCCCTTTCCGAGTTGATATGTGCGCTACGACCATTAATCGTACTTACTCAGCCTAACGCTATACATTCCACGTGGTAGATAATAGTACTTTTGTGCGCTTTTCGTGGTACTTATTAGTTCAAGGGGAGTCACTTCAAGCTGAATTGAAGACAATAATACTCTAAAATATGCTCCAATTCATCATGAAATATAATATAAATTCTGTAATATAAATACGTATTAGGTTGTGTTAAAGAATATTATTTTTTAATCATGATACCTAGATTAATCTTCGAAACAGCTGGACCATTTTTAGATTCTTTAGATTTGTTACCAGCCAAACCCGATTTCCGGCACAAGTTTGGCCTAAAACAAACTAGTTTTTCCGACTCGCGCTCGTGTCAGGACAAACTAGATCGGCCAAGGACAAACTAATTTGGCTAGGACTTTCTATAATAGTTTGTCCCGAGACGATTAGGATAATCTAGGTAGTCGTAGTCTAAAACTGATTAGAACCTAATTTTTACGGCTTTTATTTTTCGACAGATCTTTGTGATTAAAACAAGTAGGAATGGAAGTGACTCCATTTTAGAGTCCGAGCCGGCCTCCTTTGGTCCTAGTGCATGAAATTAAAGCGCTCATAGCCCGGCGGTTGTCTCGATTCTATATTATGATCTCGATTATATATTAGGGGTTCCGTTTTTTGTTATTTTTTTCGTACGGAACCCCAAAAAATTGTCTTAATAATATTATAACATAATTTTTTTGATATTTAGGGAGTCCGGCCTTTTTACCCAAACGTCCGGCCAAACTGGCTGGTCTGTCCGGCTTTTTGGTTTACCGACCTGGCAACGCTAAACCCATTAATGGCCCACCACAAAGCACGGATCGGACGGCTTTACAGGCATGTCCAAGCACGGAAGCACTCAATAAATTTTTGAAACTATCGGTCCGGTCACCAACCTTACACTAACGACAACCTAGTTTATCCTAATCGAGTCGGGACAAACTAGAACGTCCTAGTCCAAATTAGATTGTCTTAGGCCGATCTAGGTTGTCCTGACACGAGTAGGATAAACTAGTTTGTCTTAGGCCAAACTAGTTGGCCGGAAATCGGGTTTGGTCGGTAACAGTTACCTAAGTGCCCATCCACCACAGCCACACTGTATAAAACGTAACTTTATACGTCTATATTTTAGGAGACAGTTTTATGATTGGACAGCTATCATGACAATGTGTCTATATCATGGAATGGAGCCCAATCTTCCTTTATCCGATCAGGATAATAAAATGAGTGTATGTACAGCAATATGTATCTAGGTACTTCTAATATCCCGTGATTTTTGAATATTATATATTATAGCGCATAAATAAAAAAATGGTCATAACATTATGGTGTGTCAATTGAATAATAATAGTGCCTAGCCTAGATTATTGCGCTCATTGATTGATTAATAAATTGTTAAAATGTATAATACCTAGATGAAAAATAGATGATGTAAAACTTAATATTTGAAATAAAAATATTATTACTTGACTTTTCTTTTTCAAATTTAAGATGTAATTGGGTACAATTAATTAAAAGCACTACAGGACACTGCCCAGTCTTCAGTGCGATAACAATAGGGAGCAACGGCTTTATGTGCCTTACGAAGCTCTGTGCTTCGGAGACACCCATCGTACTCACTGGATCTTACCCCAACAGATTTCTACTTTTTTTTTAAATTTAGACTTTTTAAGCTAGAAAAGTTCAGCACTCGAGAGCTTTGCCTCTACGCTTTCGCTGACTTTATCGCCTCCCGTCCGGCAGACTTCTACAGTAAGGGAATAAACAAACTGCTATCAAAATGGTAAAATTATGTAGATAATTTGGGCCAATACTTTGATTAGCTAAATAAAAAATAAAAATTATATTTCAGCCTAGATAAAGTTTAGTACCATTATATTGACAGTTTGACACCGTTCTATCCTTTTACGTATACTAGCCCGCGCTCTCAAACAAATCTCCAATCTCCTAGGTAAAGACCTAATAGTTAATATATTAGGAAAATTGCAGATTTCCTTTGGCCGTATTAAGGTGACCTAGAATATTGACCCATTGCCCGCATACTAGGGTGCCGTAAGAGGCAACAGAAGTTGGCCTCCTTACTTGGTGATAGGACTGGTAGGGCTTCACGTAAGAATAAAACGTAATAAAATACACGGTTGACAACAGAATAGCTTTTTTATTTAAGTAAATCTTTAAACTACAGCACATTCTATAATAGGTACACCGTACATTCTTAATACTTATAAGACAAAGAGGTATTTTATTGATCTATTAAATAAATTTGAACAGAATTATTATTATCAATAATTTTGGGACACTCACAAAATTATGTTATTATGTGCTTAACAAACAGATCAGTGGTATGGAAGCTTGACAGAGAAATAAAGTTTTCTTCTCTCTTCTTTCTTAAACATCAACACATTGGTGATGCCTCGGTTGCAACCCCAGTAATATTATTATACGAGTATTATAGTTCTGTTTTTCTTAAATACCTTTAGTCGATAGTGCCTTTCAATTAAATCTGCAATTGGGCGTAAAGTTGGTAGTAATAAAATATGGACATAATAACAGGCTAACAGCGTTGTTATCAAGTTCATCAAAGGTAATAACGATATTTTTAATACCAGAAAAATCGATCTTTCTACGCCTACAAAAGTAAAATAATTTATTAGTAATGGTAATGACATGAGCAGCGTGGTAATGACTTTTTTTAACGGTAATGATTTTTTGTTAATGGGAGTGACAAAAAGCAAATTTTTAATGTTATTAAAAAATTTTTAAAGCCATGTATATTATAACTGTCTTTATGTTGCATATCAAGAAAAAAATTGTCAAGGTAAAAATCACTTGGAGTGTTATCGGTAACGAGATTGGTAGATAAATTACGTGATTCTAAATATTAATTATTACTTAATGAAAATAAAATTACCTCTGATAAAGAGGTGGTTAATGAGTTTGAAATTTTCCTTCAAAATATTCCTGTTAAGTTGACAAAATATCTGATTCCCGGTAGTAGCACATTCAACTTCAAAAGATACCGTCGATGAAAACAAATCATGCGGTTTTTTTATTCCAACTAGGTTATTCCAGGTTTCTTGGTCTTGGGAAAGTTGTAAGGATGAGTGAACGGTGGTTTTACACACTTGCTTAACAGTATCGGTCCAGCGGGTCGGTCTTACCTTCCACTTCCACCACTATCAGTTTCTCTAAATTGCTTGGCTAAATTAATTGGCTTGCGCCATACCACGTCGTCGAAGTACTGGGTGTACTTCCTTTTATCCCATACCTCCGATTGATCTGAATTTTGGTATACCTATCGACGCTTGAAAGGAAAAATTGACTAAGCGACATTAAGCTAACTTTATTAAGCTAACAGTAAGTGTGGACACCCTAAAATTATGAAGGAAAATCTCAATTCGGCCTGTAATTGTTCAAATAGTTATTCCGATCAATCTTCAAATACCTCTACGAAGTATTATATGTATCCAGATAGAGTAATACATCCATGGTCTCTACAGTTATTTTAAAACCAGATGAAGTAATATCCATGGTTTCAAGTAAGTCTGCAGTTCGCTTATAACGTTGGTGCAGGTAAAATTTCAAAAACTATCATTATACACTATAATATATAAAAAACACATTTAATATAAAATTTTAAATTATAAAAATCATACACATTTATTGTACACTTTACATTATATCGAACTGCAGGCTTACTTGAAACCATTATAATTACGTATTATTTAACAAGTCTCCTTAATACTCTATTCAAGAATAAAAAAATCCGTTCGGTTTAGCAATCTGTAAACGGTCCGGTTTTATGACAGCCTGTGTCACTCTCTGTGACTGTTTCAATATCTATGGTTTCAATAAAATTAAAAAATTGTTTGCGATGCGACTGACTCCGGACTAGGGATGCACATTGAAGAAAAATATCGATGTTTTTTTCGATGCAATGCGTCGCATAGTGGCATCGATGTAATATCGATACTTCAAAAAATACATTGATGTTTTTATACATCGATTGTTTTTCTGTTCAGTAGCGTTGGGACTAAGAAAAAGGTCATCGGCAGTGAATTTTATGTCCAAAAACTAAGGAAACGCTTTTCAACATTAGTCTAATGGCTTAATCGCGGATTTTGTGATAAGGGTTGCCTCTTCGATGCATCGAATAAAAAACATCGATGCGTACTCGATGTTAAAAATGTTAAATGATATTAAAAATGCATCGGATTAAATCGATGTTTTCATACTTTACATCGAGTGTAACATCGTACTTCGATGTATATCGTGCATCCCTACTCCGGACTTGACTGATCACTGAGTAATGAGTTTCGGTTCGGCGATCGGACGCTCGTCAGCTTGCTTTGATTGTGAATGTGATTTTTCTCGTTCGTAGTTTTCATGAAAAGTAACGGAAAATGAGGTGTAACTGTAAAAGACTATGTTAAACTGATCTAAACTCATTGAATCACGAATCATACGTGCATTATTAAGTTGTGTGTATTATGTGTGGTAAACGTATCAACACAAGAATGAAACATACGTGTTATTTGTATTAATAAATTATAGTGGTAAGTTGTTTGAAATATTTAATAAAATAAAGGTGAAAAGGACATCAATTCTCTAGGTAAATAGTTATCTTTTTAGGTTTCGTAACGCCGGAGTTTAGGAAGAGAGGGTTCCTTTCTAAATTTGTCGGTTTGTGTACATTCTTTTTTGTACCTACATAGCGGTTCGTTACATTTTGTTTTATTTATGAGATTTTGATATCGCAGACACACAGATTTACATATTTTTCACTTTTAATGTTGAGAATGTCAACAATTACAATTTTATCAGTGCTACTTTATTAACTTAGCAATTATCTTATCAATTCCTTAATCTTATAAAATAAAGTAAAACTAAGTTTTCCATGCATCCTATATTAGTAATTTGCTATCAATATTACTTACACTACAAATTAAGTGCTACCAATATTACACATTTAAATGTTTAGTTGATAAGTTATTAAATTATGATTCAAAAGTTATTTTATAAACAAAGTGTCTTAATTATAATAACATCATCATTCAGTACTTTTCAATAATCTTAAATTATATCTACCAATTAATACATGATACTGATGAAAATGTATCAAAAGATTATAGTGAGCAGAAAAGATTAGATAAAATAAAATTAGTATGTAAGTTGCAAAATAGGTGGCAGGTTACAAATTATTTGGCAGTAATGATAAAGGAAAGAAAAGAAACACTTTATATAATGTGTTTTATAAAAAAATATTTTTATAGGATTAAGAAAATAGCAGTTAAAATGGTGATTATATTTCCAGTACCTTTGTACAAGTTAACAGTTTAAAAAGCAAATACACAGTTTTCTAGTGTCAATGTAGGTACTAAAGAAAAGAAGTTTTACTGTCCTGATCACCATTAAGGAGGTCTCTCGTCTGGAGCCAAACCTGTGTATAGTATTGGGTTATGCTTATCATAAAAATGTACCCAAACAAATAAACTACAAACTGGGCAAGCTAAATAAAACCGTTTAAAAATGGATATGAATTTAAGTCACCTGTGTCAGATATTAGATATCCTATTGAGATTGTTTTTTAACCCCCCCACGAAAACACAGATGCATTGAAACTGTATGTCTGTCTGTGGTATTGTAGCTCCCAAACGGATGAACCAAAATTAATCTATTTTATTGTTTGAAAGGCGACTTAGCTATGTTTAGTCTTGATAAAACTGTCAGGGGGTTTTTTTAATTTTTATGTAAGATTTTACAACAATGTCTTTGTACTTAGAATTATAAACTTTTCTTTAGCTGTGATAAGTTGGCATATCGTAAACATTTTATTTTTAATTGGCAACAAGCACTTTCTAATAGTACTACTGAATTATTTGACTTTAACACTTGTCTTGTAATGGAGAAAAGGCAGGTGCCAAATGTAATAAAGATATGTATGGCTGGCTGAAGGGGCCAGTTCTAATAAAAAAAATGCCAAACAAAATGCAAACCAAAAATAAAATAGGGCTCCGAGCTTACCATACGGTATTTTATTGGTTTTTTTTATTAGAGCTGGCCCCTTCAGCCAGCCTTACATTTCTTTATTACAATGGCACCTGCCATTTCGCCATTACACACTTATCTACAACACATTGACTAGATTGCTGTGTAAGCTAGATTGTTAGCGTAAGACATAGCTAAGCACTTTCATGTCTCTTTAACCCTTGGGTTAGGTTAGGGAACATACCAAAACCACGTAACCCATTTTTTCCAACTTTTTACCCCCCTCCCCCCCTTCGTGACCATCCGTAGTATATGAGAAGACCCCCCCCCCTCCCCCCTAGTTTTCACGTGGTAATTGATAAATACGGTTTTCAATACTTTTTTGCAAAAACAGAGTTAAAAATAATAATTTTGCTTATATTTGACTACTTTGTGGCGCAATGGTTGCTAAAATATTGACTACGTGACAAAAACCTAAATCCCCCCCCTCCCCTCTGTGACCAATCGTGGTGTTTTGAAGACCCCCCTCCCCCCCCTAAATGAGGCACGTGGTTTTGGTATGTTCCCTTAGGCCATGCTCAACTTGCATTGTTAAGCGTTTGAAACAAATGTATGAATTTGAACATATAACACCCATTTATTGCATTATAAATTATAGCAATATTATTTGGATTTGTTTCTTGTACTTCTCGAGTTAAAACCTTCTAACTAAGCTAAGTTTTATAATCCATTATTAAATAAAGTACATTTTTGAAATTATGTCACAAGCAAAATTGCAATTAATAAGAGTGTTGGTAAATGCCTTGCTAGATAAATTAAATATTATGATATTCTTTCAATGTGTCAATATTATATTGCAGATAAAAGGAAAGATGGAGCACGCAGACTTGGTGTCGGAGATGGCTCAGGTGGAGCACCTCACAACACAAGAGAGACTCCACTTGGCCCGCAGGTAATGTGTTCATTCATTATGCTGTCCTTAGAATATAATAATATTAGATTTATATTTTTTATGTCCCTTTAGTTGAAAAATAATTCTATTCTATGGTTTATTTTAAAAGTTGTTAGATAGAAAAAGATGTTTTTTTATAATAAATAATATTGCTTAGCTTAGACTATAGAGTAGTTTTTCTACTACCTTATACACAATACAGAATGGATTTCCAAAAAACCAAAGGTATCACCAATGAATTTCCGGCCATAAAGGATTTTTTGTTAAATAGCTTCATTTAAAAAAAATCTATACACTAGTATCAACAGACATAAATCACTGAGCAAATCACTGAGTGTTCTTCACACATATTACTTTGTGTCTAGTTTCATTTATTATTCAATACTATGCTATATACTACCATCACTGCTATAATAATATATGAATTAACTCTGTAGCTAGTCCTACCTTGCTCTAACAAATGAGTTATCAAACACCTGTGTAAAACAAGGTATATGATAATGAATAATGTATTACTTTTCAATAGATATTACGGTATTCGCTCAGTTAGTAACTAATGTACAGTCGACAAAAGAATTAAGTATGCAGAGCATGATTCTACAACCCTCTGTAATGTTTAATATTACATATTGTTTATGTCATTATCGATAGTAAATCATACCTTACATTTTACCTATACAGGTATCATTTAATATTGATAACAACACAAAAAATCTGTACTTAATATCAATAATTATATCAGGACTTAGAATAATTTATTTATTTATTTATTCCAAAATATTACCACTAGTATTACAGGCATGTCCTAATGCGCTAGTGTATGTATCATGCCCTGCATACCTAATTCTTTTGCCGACTGTACGTCGATCAACTGTGTGTGAGATGTACTGTGTAGTTATAAATTATCTTGTTTGGCGAGGGCAATATAAATTATGCATATTACGTAATTTATAATAATATTTCATTTCTCATTCGTACTCGTATAATACATAGATGTATGTCTAAAGCCAGGCGTCGATTACAGAAGAAACGCGTTGAATCGAAGCGAATCGCATTTATCATTTATCTCTGACGAATCGAATCGAATTGTTCATTCATAACCAACTCTTCATCAAATTGAGTCGTGTATGCGAATTTGCGTCATTGACAGCTCTGATGAGATGTTTTTATTTCAAATACTTTTTGATGAAAAAGAGGAAAATATAAGAAAAAGGAAACGGCGTGCTCCAAAATACTGATTAAGCCAGGCGTCGATTAGGAGCAGAAACGCGTCGAATCGAAGCGAGTCGCATTTATTCCTGTGCGTCTACCTCTGACGAATCGAATCGAATTTATCGAATTGTTCATTCATCGCCAACTTTTCATCAAATTAAGTCGTGTTTGCGTCATGGACAGGACAGCTCGGATGAGGAGATGTTTTTATTTCAAATACTTTTTGATGAAAGAGAGGAGAATATAAGAAAAAGGAAACGGCGTGCTCCAAAATTAATTACACTTAATTGACTGATAATAAAATATCATTTAATAAATTTCTAGCTTTGTGGGAAGTGGGTTAGTCAAATGGTTCACTAGCTCTCCAGCTATTCGATTCGACGCGTTTCTTCTGTAATCGACGCCTGGCTTTACAATGCTTCGTCGCAATTTTCCCTTCTATTTCAAGACAAGTCGCTTACAATATCCGACTTGTCATCCAATCAACATAACTTAATAATATTAATTGTTTTTCGTAAATATTCACTATCAATTCAACAACACAATTCACAATTCAATGTAAGCAATTTTATAAAATAGTAACTGATTTATTTATGTTACTACAACAACAAAAAAACAACTGAGGTAAGTACCTAAATATGGATCGAATTTTTTTAGACACTAAAGTAACTCGTAAGACTTTCAGATTATTAAGTTATACATTTATGCAATTACATATTTGAAACTGGAACCTTTATTTATACGATTGGAGTAACTTAGTATTGAGGTACGCCCGCTACACCCCTTCTGCTCCCTGAACCGCAAAGTACCTGACCGTTTCGGTCTGAAGAGTCTGTTTGAGTCACAGGCAAACTGAGGATTAGGGGATTCTAACACAATAAAATTGTTATGACCTATTGCTTAGGATCCTATTATCATTTATCGGCTACAAATTGGATTGTAGTCATAGCTAATTTAGGTTAGTAATTACTTATTAGTCACTGTAGTAGTACTGTATAGTTTGCAGTCGATAAGAAATAGAAGCGCTATCCAGCAAATAGGTACCATGTTATTGCATTTGATGGAAATGATCTCTCATACCATAGAGATTCAGGCCCTGGGCTCTAGGAGATCTCCCGCTATTGTTTCGTCCTTTGTTCAGAGCGAGCAACGCAAGCAGGATTGATTAGTAATCCATCACAAGCCTAAGTGTAGTGTACTACGGTACTATATTTCAAAATTTCTATGCTTAGAACGGTTGTTACATGTTTGTGTATTCATTATGTAACATCTTTCTTATTTTTAATAGTTACAATGACAAGAGAATAAGAAAAATTACTATATACAGTGAATAGCATCTACTACATTCGTAACAAGAAACGCTATTGTTACTTGTACTTTTTAATTTAAATGCCCTGTGTTTAGAGCTTATAACGAGTAGGGCTACATAATAAATAACATCGTTCATGCGGAAAGTATCACATATGTGATAGGCTCGGCTTAGGACATATTAGGTAAAGGCCAAATGCAGAATAGTTCGTCGGCGATAAAGTGAAACAAGGTCGAGACATGTGGGACATAATGAAATTTGCGTCATATTTTTAAAATAATATTAATTATGTACGTTGCGTGTTCTGGTCTGGATCTGTTTGGATAACTAGTTACACAACTCACAATGTAACCTCTTTTCGTTTTGGATTTTCTTCGGTTAGATTCAAAGACATCTATCTATTCTTCTATACCTTCTATATCTAGAAGTCTGTGGTGTTAGATTTTTCCTTTTAAATTACTTTGTAATTCGTTTCAGAGTAGTGTTTTTTATTTACATGAATCTGTCGGAAAACACGTATATTTTACTGTAAAAGTTAATAGATCTAACGCCCCAACTCAGTCACTAACGGTTACTTTAATCGCTCCTTATTAAAAAATCACCATACAAATTCTGTACTAAGGAGCGGTTTAAGTAACTGTTAGAGACTCTGAGTTGGGACGTAACCACTGCATACACTGCACACTGCAGTTTTGTAAGGACATGTGTTCTTTTAAATGTTGTATTGTTATGGTTCACAAATGAATGTATTTCATACAAACATAATTCACAATCACAATGCATTCTTAGTTGATGTTTGCGTCAGAAAATTACGACAATAGGTGTTACTGTTAAAATTTCAAGTTCTGTCTTAACCGTTTGGGCCGTACGCGAGCTATACAGATTTAGTCAGCTCTTTTATTTAATTTATGCTTTTAGTTACCGGACACTTTAGAGTAATTAAATGGGTCGTAAAAGTAATAAAATCGAAATGGTAAATAGATAATAAATAATTACACATTATAATAAATTGATAAAAATTTACTTGTTTCTGATTTATTCCTTTGTATTCACCCAACTAACTATCTGGATGCCAAATTTTAACTTTCTAGGTCATCATGAACTGGGTTAGTAGTAGTAGTTAGGGGACGTTAATATCTAAGTAACCGTTTGAGGTGTAGCACATAATTATGTATCTCGCAAGTCTCAATAAATGAGCCAAGTTTGACAGGTTTATGTAGAATAGTTTTCGAGTTAGGAGGTGGTCAAAAGTGACTCCAAATGGTTCGTATAATATTACACAGGTGCTGCTTGCCAGTTCTGTTAGCTTGAACATGGCTTGACACGCTACCGCGTGCCTAGATTAGCAAACTGACTTCACAAAACACAACTTTCAGATATTTTTTATAGAATAGGTTGCTAACTCGATATGTATCTTTGTGGCGTATCGCAACCCCATATCGCCACGCCATGTCCTCATGTCGTATCTGTATAGAATGCTCGTTCTCGTATCTCCGGAATGGCCGTAACCGTATCTCGTTTGATGGTCGGATAAAACTCGACTGGAGATGGAACGTTGTATGGGTAGTGTAGAAACCGCATATCATCATTCATTTACACTGACAACACACGTGTTGGTAATGTGGTGATCGGACTGTCATATAGGAATTCAACGTTTGGTTACAGCGATAGAGTCGGTTAATGCATCGGGTCGGGTACAGCTCTGTGCGTTTGCATGGGAGGTGCTGACGATTGTTTTTCAATGGCACCCACATTACGTGTTAAATGAATAACGTAATTAATGCTATTTACGTACCACTGCATTGCACTAGTGTTGCCAAGTTAGTGTACACTAGTGTAGCTAATAATTACTTATTATTAGCTAATAATTACTTGTTATTAGCTTGTCAAGTCATGAGTTGCTGAAATTGTGGCTAAATATGTAGCCAGATCTAGCCAAAAAGTGGCTAACTTGGCAACACTGCATTGCACGGGAGCGGAGGCAGTGCGGTGCAGAGGCGGTACAGTTTTTATTTTCTTCGTCATGTTTTTAAATGGAATGTTCTATACTTACACGGTTAGAAACAGTGTTTCAAATAATAAAAAACAGGGTCCGGCCACTCTCCACTCCCATGCTAGTGTGTAAGCAACATAATGAAGACCAAATGTTTAATTAATTTAATAGACATCTGTATTCGATGGCGGCATTACTTGTTTATCTTGCAATTCGAAATCATTGAAACGTCCGTTCAACTTCTCGAAATAATGCCGGTACAATTGAAATACCTTTGTGAACTTTCACCGGAGATTGTCACAATCACGACGAATTAAAATCAATAAACATTATTATGTGACGATTCATTATCCAACGTATTACAATTGACACAGATACGCATTTCATTTGTCATTTGCGATCAAGGAGAGGTGATTGTTTGTAAACGTAACATTACGAGATGGTTGTATGAATTTATTTGTGTGCCATGGCTTGGCGCATGGCGTTTAATTCAAATAAATTGGCATAATATCAGGTTTAATGCACGTGGTCGATTTGCCACTAGGTTTATATACTCTAGTGGAATAAATACGAGTAGTACTCGTTAGACGTACTCCAATTGTCTATGGTGTCATCGTAAACACTTATTCATTTGATAATAGAGCAAATAAGTGGTTTCAATTGCGCGATATAAAACTACTGCGTATTGACAAAATTAGAAATTTTATGATTATTAAGATTAATATCTTACTACAGTTATTCGATACCTAGCTGTTGCCGGCAGCTTTGCATACGGAAATTATGTTATAACTTATTCAAAATTTTATCCTGTTTTCCCGGGAAACCTTTTAATTTTCCGGGATGAAAAGTTGTCTAAAATATGACCCAAGGTATCAGTAACAACTTTACCAATCATCAAAATCCGTTCAAGGATTTATGTGATGCCCGGACAGACAAACAGACCCTTTGAGTTTTATTATAGTACATATAGATAGATTTAGGTCATGCAAAAATAGCTTCTAATGAAACTTGTTGTAGTACTTAAATCAAACACCTCGTACATACATACGTTTTATTTCTGTATATCGTTTTCTTCATTGCTACATTAGTTTGTCACGATATCTAATAGGTTCAACACGACCTAGGCCTTGTTTAGTTCCAGTTAATTATTTAGTCGTTTGTACCTACATGAAAATCAATATATTTTTAAAAACATCTGAATAGACAAAAATTACACGTTTCCTTTGCCTTCAGTATTGATGGATGAAAAATTTCGTGAATAAAAATCGAATTTCTAGATTAGGTGACATGGAACATCAAAGGATCAGTCAAACTACTAACTAATCAAAGATATGAAAATCCCCGCATGGCTTCAAGAATTGGCTCACTTCTGGGCATGGGCCACTCCTCTTGAGGAGGCGTAGAGCATACTCCACCACGCTGCTCCAGTGGGGATTGGTGGAGGGGTTAGTGGCCAACCCGAATGTCGGAAGTATTCAAACGGCCCGAGGGCCTCCAACTGGCTTAACGACTGTTATCTTATGATAACAACCGACTCCGAGACCGACGGCTCTACGTACCTTCCGAAGCACGGAAACGCTCAAGAATTTTTTGCCACTAGCGCCGGTCACCCATCCAACAACCGCCTGCGCCCCGCTGTTCTTTACTTTGTCGATCACTTCGAATCGACGCAAGCCGCCGGGCTATTATTATTATTGAAATGCCATCTTAGCAAAAAGTATTCTATATGATGAGCATTTGCCAAAAGTAGATAGATATGAAAAGTAGGTAAACAAGGAACACCAAAGGATTAGCCAAAATATAAAAGATATTGAAATAGCCAAAATGATTCCATGTGATGAGCATTTACCAGAGGTAGCAAGAAATTGAAGGTCTGATATACTTGATGAGGGCACTATGAACCATATTATAAAATATATTGAAATGTCGTCCTGATAAAAGTTATTTAATATGATGAGCAATTACTAAAGGTGTATAATAAATTAAAACATCGAGTACTTAATTTGGAAGCCTAAGAAAAAGCCAAACAATTAGAGATACTGAAAAGAGAAATATGAAAAGCAACTTAATTGAAATTTTGACAGGACAACGTCTGTTGGGTCAAACTTTTGAAGTAGGTACCTAATTCTCCGAAATATTTTAATATTTTGATTTCTACTAGTAATATAGTTTACTACATTGCCCAAAGCCCATTTGTTTACAGGCGCCGAAAATATAATATGAATCACCCGAAATATGTAGCAATGTAAATAAATTTCATCGGAGCTTGCAATTTCCTGGATGAAAGAAAATAACTTGATTTGTTTATCTGTTATGTTTATTGCGTTCCGATAACACTGTATGCGGGCAAAAATAATAAGTAAAATTGTGTATGTTCGTAGGTAACGTCAGCAACAAAAGCAGATTGTTAAAATCGAAATCTCAATAGTACCTAGTGTGAAAAAATTGGATACAATAACTTATTCCCAATTTCTGAGTGTAACAGTTAAATTCATAATATATTAGTTATAAACTCAATAAAGTTAAGTCTAAGATAAACGCTGTTTATCTTACATCGCGTTTCTGAATTCGTAACAAGACATTTAAAAACTATGAAACCGGTAACCAGTTCCATTTTATGGTACTAGGTGGCTCTGCATGTTAAGTCAATTTTGCTTATTATTTCAACTGTAATATAAGTTTTATGAACAAAAATATTATTTTCGAAGGTGTCGAATGTTGCTAAATTATGTTTAAGTTATTAAATGCTAAATTATGTTTAACTTTTAATATTTATTGGCAGCTGTATGATTGATATCATTGTCGAGTTAAAAAAAATACTATTTGGAAAGTACCCGTAGCGTAAAATTGTAATGCGATGAAAATTTGTTCCAACACGGACAATATATATTTCTGATGTGTAACTTTCTTAAGTTCCTTGGTACAGTTATAAGAGAAATGTACTCCAGTACTTCCAAATTAGATTCCGAAGAGCTGCTCGTATTCATTGTAGGTACACTTAAAGTGCAAAAAGGTTTTTGTGTTTAAACAATAATTATTTTTTAATTTCAATTCACTCATGTGTGTTACAAGTTATATCATTGTGGTTTTAAACGATGTTTCAGTAGTTTTTACAAGCTTTTACTGATCTTGCTTTGTTCATTAGTTTGTTGGCACCTATATTTGGGACCTAGGATACCTAGCTAAACAGGCTCTTGCACCACCAACGGAGTTAAAAAGACCGATAAAAGATCGTCACTTACCGAGTACGCACGCAGTGATCGGGTTGTATATTATTAATATGAGTAATACATATTCTCATTTAAATCTTCTACTTGTGATTCTGACTGTACCTGCATGTTAAGAAAATCTGGAGCAAATTTAATGAGTAATATTTTATTTTAACGATTAATTATGAAAAGTACTTTTGATATTCGTTTATGTGGGTTCAAGTTTTTGTGTTATTTATTCTTATCTTTTGTAAACGCATTAACAAATTGTATTCGGTCTCACGAAGGAACCTAGATTGAATAAGGGATTTGCCTCATTTTTGGAAACGGTGTGCTTATTTAAAGTAAGCAGCGCTTCCATCTGCGACAATAAACATTGCGAGAAACGTATGTTTGCATTTAGAGTGAAGATGATTCCTCATCTCTAGTTCGTATCTCTAAGCCAGGTAGGTCCGTATTAGTGGCTCCTGGTCCATCTTGACAACTGGCTAGCCAGGGGTTCCTTACATGGTGGCTTTCCTTTTGCACTTTACTTAACACAATACCTCTTGTGTAAATCAAACGTAAAATGCTTTTAAGTATTCATTATTTTACTGGTTATTTGAGCACAAAATTAGGTAGGTACTAATATACTTTAATGCATGCTTTAGAAAATATGACGATTAAAGCATCCCAATTAGTTTAAATGAGTAATTATAACAATAATTTATATTTACATAATAATGTCTAACTTTCGCACTGCGCGTTTAAATTTATTGCCCGAGTCATTTAGGAAACTGTTGTAATTATTTCAGCACTATTGCAATAACGCAGTTGTATTCTACGATACTCAATTTGAATATATTGTATGCAAGTGGTCCCGGGTTTATGGGACATCCTGTTCTATAATAATAGATTTGAACTTGCACAGAACATCTTATATCCGTCAAATGCCGCCATTTGCCGACTGATCTGTTTTGAAAAGAAACAAGACAGCGCCTCTACAATTCTCTAAATCTTTTTTTAAATCCTCCTATCAGATTGTTTCTGGCTCAGTTGCATAGGTTGAGACGATGAATATAAATAAAAATATTTGAGAGGTGTCAAGGGACACCCGGATGGAACGAAGTTCCTTTCGATTTAAGTATTGTTTTGTTGTACAGCGCCATCTCTGTAAAACGCTCTGAATCACTTCAAAAAAGTGTCGTCATTCGTAAGAATCAAAAAGTGTCGTAATTTTCCGTCTAGCCCCCTTTCACAACGCGCGATAAGGAACTTCGTTCCAATAGAATGATTTGCTAGAAAAACATTATTTCGCGTTGTAATTTAAATGAAATATTTAAAAATGCAAAGCGAAAGGCACTGCCAGGATCTATATAATATGATTCTTAGTGCATTGTATTGTATCATTATCAACACATAACGGTAAAATTTTAGCACAAAATGTTTGACCCCGTCCAACTTTAACGGACGAACAGATGACATAAATAACCTGAATAACACTATTTACTTTGAAAGTAAGTTGTACATTTTAACTCGAAATACGGATTGTAAATTATATTTATCTACTTATCGACTCGAAATCGACATAGTGGCCCAATTTAACTCAGTAAGTCGATTTAACAAGACTGTCAAAAAGTCACAAGATGATAATGTTATATTCCTTTCATCCAATATAATAATTTAAGTGACACATGCAAACATTGGCACAATAAAAATGTACCTATACCTAACCTATTATGTTTTCTGTGACCTAACTTCATGAATCTTTTGTTTTCTTGCACTAGTGAAGCGATATGTCTTAGCTCCGTTTATCCAATATCTTTATTTATCGATTCAACAGATACATAACATGTAACATGTATATATATATATATAGTATTATATATAATTTTTATTTATTTTAAATTTATTTATGTATATTATTCATATTTGTTTACGTTTATATATGCCTTATGATAGATAACTAATTTTTATTACTTTTTTTTTTTTTTTTTTTTTGAATTATTATACTTATTTGAAATTACTGCGAATTGAACAGAATTTTCAATGATCAATTTATTGTCACCTGCCACATGTTCTCACCATCACCCTGGGTTGACTGGTAGAGAATGCCAATAGGCATTAAGTCCGCCCTTTGTAAGCCTATTCTTAGGTTGTTGCAATAAAGATTAAATAAATAAATAACAAAGATTATTCAGGTAGATTTTTCCATGGAAAAATAAAATAAAATGTGGAAAGTTACAGCAAAAATGCAACAAATAAGTTAAATACTGTACGATGTATAATAATATGTTTTTTTTATTCTTATTAATAAACGAATTCTTCATGTGAACTAAAATCATCATTCGCCCAGTTTTAAGGCGGCACACATACGCGTACACATATTTTTAGGGTTCCGAAGTAAAATTGGAACCCTAGTTTCGTCATGTCCATCAGTCCGTCCGTCCGTCCGTCTGTCCGTCTGTCCGAAGCATAGCGCCGAGACCTTTAATGATAGAAAGCTGTAATTTGGCATGGATATACATATTTATTAAAACTCCAAAATCGTAGAATCATCACCATCATCATAAAGGTCTTTAAAAATATTATGGTCTTCTAAGACAGTTTTTGGATTTAGGGATCCGTTTGCGAAATATTTGGCTTTAAAGTGCTAATTTTTGTTATGGTCAAGTTCCGAAAGCCGACTAAATGATTGAAGTTGGACAAGTGAAAAAATTTTCAAAAATACTTTATATGATGAATTTACAAGGAAAACTAACGTCTACGTTAACATAATTAGTTATTAAGTAATAGTCGATTTTACTACTTCGGAACCCTACATTGGCCGCACGCACTTGCCCGCTTTTTAATTAAATCAAGCACTTTTTACAGTACAAGGAGGATTTTTTTTGTTGTTGCCAAATAAAAATACAAAAGCACAATTAAATACATATGCTTTACATTTTGTATCGTATTTGTGACGAACTTCGTGATAAACTCAGGTGTAAACTGTAGGAGATCAGTTACAACCTCGAACTATACATAGAATGATCCTCGCTCGTTCTTGCATCTTAATAACTCGTGTGGAATATATTATCTGCTTTTATAATCATCTAATATTACATTTTACTTGTTATCAACCAATAATAATAACATTATGACGATATGATATTAGCCCATTGGCCGTCTATTAACTCTATAATACTTTGTCGCATAGGTACTTATTGAATTTATTATTTAATATTTGAAGTTGAAGTGAATAGTTAAAAATTAGTATTTTTAATCCCCTGCGAAAAAGAGGAATGTTATGAGTTAAACGTGTATCTGTTAGTCTGTCTGGCATCATAGCTTCTAAACAGATGAGCGATTTTGATTTGTTTTTCCCATTTAAGTATTATTACTAGCGTATAGAACCGACACCGCGAACACCATCCCAATGCATTGGCGCCACGTGGCTTCAATCTTCAATGGATGCATTCGATTTTGAAAAAAAGGGGGCTCAATTTTGAAAATTGAACTTCCGGGCGGGACACACATTTTGTTCGAGATGTCTGTTCTATGACATTATACCTACTTCAATGGTTTTTCCAAATGTACTTTATTCGTTAGTTTGTTAGAATGCAATATGTAATTTTGCAAGTTGAATTAGAACTGCTTCCTCTCAAGTGTCATTCTTGAAATTCCATACATTGATTTGGTTCTGATGACATTACATTTTTATGATAATGGTGACCTGATACTGCGCTCGGGTTTGGTTGGAGGACTCCTCAATAGCCAACAGCCAAACAAACTTTTGAAAGCTGGTTTTTTATTTTTAAAATATTATATTTATTGTTTAAAAGGTAACTGTCAGCTACTATTGAAAAATGTCTGTTCTGCTGTTTGCAGATCATCAGCCCTTTTCTAGTTGTTGAAGGGTTATGAGCAACTTTTATTTTACTGTTACGATCGTTTGAGAATGTTGCAGTGACATAGTAATCTTGACCTGTTATTGCAGCAACATCTGAAATCAGCAGGATACGAAACAATGATACTAGTAAGTCACTGCACATATATAATTTGTTATTAAATACATACGTTCTACGGTGTACCAACCACTTATTATTGGAAGAATTAGACCTTGTTTACAGAATCGATCACAGACAGATGCATAATTTTTCGTTAGATATTTTATGATTACTTCGTTGTAATTTTCTCTATCCGAGGCTTAGAGAAGAGACGGTAAGTACTTAAAGTACTAGCGTCTGTATCAATGTAAGATGTCAAAGATAAAGGTGATATGTTGAAAGATTACTCGAAGACGATATAGATTATTTTGATAGATTACGGTGTACCGACTTGTGCAATGTCTATGTTGTTGTTCAGTTATTCCCTGCTATCACAATGTTAAATATTTAAAAAAATACGTTGTATATATAAAATGTTTTTGTATCTAAACTATTGTTTGTTTGTTGCTATGGATTAACTAAAACGAACTAACTAAACTAACGAAAATTCTTTCACCAATGCTCTGTTTCTTAACATGAGCTAAATTTTATTTAAAAAAATAGGGATCTATTGGAAAACCGAAGAAACACGAGGGCGGTTACTACACTCGGGTGCAATGAAATCGCACATTTGATTTTTTTCTGCAAAATACAAATTATTTTTTTTTCTGAAAGATACATATATATTTTTTTAATATGGAATTAAAGCTGGTTTCATTACCTATCCAACGATACCATACAAGCCGTTATTACTTTACCCTACGGCCAAGAATTAATGACAACAAAAAAACCCTAAAATTAACTCCCTTAGGTTACCGTAGTTTGCCAGACTAATGCAGGTATAAAAAGGCATGTTTTGAGTAAAATGTCATCAGTTGCATTTCAACGCTCAAACTGAAAGGACGTCCAGTGACTACAGCTGCAATAATTATCGAAGAAAATGGATACTACGCCAGAAAAAGCCGCTCAAGTCGTTGCTCTAATTGAAGCAGGCCAGAACCAGAGTGCTGTAGCTCGACAGCTGAATATCAGTCGATATTCAGTTCGTCGTGTATACCAGCGCTATCGGGAGACTGGTGGCTATGAACGACGACGAGGATCTGGTCGAGCTAGAGCTACAACTCAGCGCGACAACCGATTTCTCGTAACGACGGCTTTGCGAAATCGTCGCCTGACAACCGTTGATCTTGCACATCATCTCCAAGAGGTGCGTGAAGTGGAAGTCAGTCGGTGGACGGTCAGAAGGAGACTTGCTGAAGGCGGCCTAACAGCGCATAGGCCAGCAAACGGCCCTAAATTGGCGCCAGCTCACCGCCAAGCCCGTCTTCGATTTGCACAGGAACATGTGAACTGGACAGTCGACCAATGGCGAACAGTTCTGTTCTCAGACGAGTCTAGGATGTGTCTCCATGGCAATGATGGACGAGGGCGGGTCTATAGAAGGCCTACAGAGAGATTTGCCCCGTGTTGCATCACGGAACGCGTTGCATATGGCGGTGGTTCGTGTATGTTCTGGGGTGGAATCTCTTTGGAAGCCAAAACTGAGCTTGTCTTCCTCACTGGGGCCAATATAAGGCGTCCAACAAGGGGACTAACTGCTCGGAGGTACGTCGAAGAAGTTCTCCAGGAACATGTCGTACCATTTAGCGGTTTCATTGGAGAGAACTTTCTCTTTATGCATGACAATGCAAGACCCCATACCGCTCAAATTGTAACGCAGTACCTTCAAGAGGTGAATATCAAAACAATGGTGTGGCCAGCTCGGAGTCCGGACCTTAATCCGATCGAACACGTCTGGGACAATTTAAAAAGGAAAATAAGAGACCGAAATATTGCTCCAGCTAATCTCCAGGAGCTGCAAACTGCGCTCAAGGAGGAATGGGACGCTATCCCACAAGACTCTATCAATCACTTGATAGAGTCGATGGGAAACCGGTGTCGAGCGGTAATTCAAGTAAGAGGGGGTAACACTTCGTATTAATAAAGGTATTTTTGTAAGAAAAGGGTGTTTTTTTTTAAGCCTTCATTTCCCACACAGTTTTGTCAAGGAAACTTCTTTTAATAAAGGATGAATTTGTAATTGGTGTTTTTTTTTGGCAGTAGGATAAAGTAATAACGGCTTGTATGGTATCGTTGGATAGGTAATGAAACCAGCTTTAATTCCATATTAAAAAAATATATATGTATCTTTCAGAAAAAAAAATAATTTGTATTTTGCAGAAAAAATCAAATGTGCGATTTCATTGCACCCGAGTGTAGTTCATAATAATAAAGATACCAGCTAAATCTGACGCACTTTATCTGGCTTGTCATTAAGTTTCTTCTTTCTTCGCTCTTTTAAGAAAAATGAGGACTACGCCACTAAAATTTTATTTGAGATTACTGGTTAAGGAAACATTCCTTTTTATATATTTTTTGTTTATATACAAGCGCATAAAAGATAAAAATACTCCATATACTGAGATAAATTTGAAAGATCACAAAAGATCCGTGTTGTGTAGATCCGTGAACAAACGCCTGCGTCGCCATCGTATGACCGGTGCTATGTATTTTGTAGTGCGCTAATGTCAACACGAGATTTATCAGAAGTACACAATCGTTGGTTTTATAGCCGCTCTAAGTATAGCCAGCTAATCCTTTTCTGGTCCAGAGGCCACGTACATACACCCGTTGCGATAAGCAGGCATGTAATAATATGGCTACTCGTCCGCTATCGCAATAATTAGTTTGGCAATTTTGGTATATTATTTATTGAATCCTATTTTATCTGGACGTACAAAGTTCTGTGACCCGCAACTTGTTGAAATTTAAATCATACTCGTATATCTATAATTCTATAATATATCTATAATAGTAAATTAAACAAACAAGTACTAATATTATAATAAACCACAAATTAATGCAAACTATTTGAATAAATGATAATTAAGAATGTTTACATAGAGTCACAAAAAAAAGGTACAACATACAAAAAACCACGTTAAAAATATCCAATGTTAAAAATAAAACAATGGTTCATGTAAGTCCATTAAGCTCGCCGAGTCGCCGCTCCTTGTTCGTGGCCTCAGGAGTCTGGATTGAGGCAGGGCGTTCCTTATTCACGCCTCTCGGTACCGCGCTGACGAATCTGACGATGCAGTAGGTAAACCGCGTTGCCAACATTAGAAAGTGTTCCTTCACGGAAGGTGAAGGAAGATGCCATCTTCCTAGTGATGGATTAATTAGCATTCGCATTCATTTTTACATGTGAACGTTTCATTAGCACTTAGCAAATTAAATTTGGTTGCGAAATTTCGTGAAGTGCGAAGTGAATTCATTACTTCATTCATAGTATTCGTACTATAATATTATCATCATCCAGCGGCCAGTCGCACCCACGTGAACGCGAAGTTGCGAATACTAAATTAAACTGTAAAAAATATTCACGAATAAAGTATTAGCAACTTAGCAGATGTCGCGAAAAACGAAGTTCGAGGTTAAGCAATTATTATCTTTGATATGCTTAGACTTAGACTCGTATATTGAATGAATACGTGTGATTGTTTACTTAGTTTAAATTTTAAGCTAGGTGGTGTGAACTACGAAGAATGAGGTTTAACAATTATTACGTTATTGTCTTTCGATTTTTTTGTATTTAGGGTCGTATACTGAATGCGTGTGATTGTTTAACCTGTATAATAAAATATGTATTATAAAAATTTAATTATATTATCATTATCTTAATAACAAAAGTGCAATTTGTGTAATTAAACGTTATCTGCGAGTAAAAACGGCGAACGCGCTTTTTAATTCGCAGTTCGCACATAAACTAAAATTACATAGGTACCTACTTGATTTATTAACGTAATATTAGCAAATAGATGGTGTAACATCAAGCTTAAGAATTTTTCTAATTGAATAATATATTACATTAAATAGCCAGTCGAGGTTAGATTTAAAGTTGTATGTATTTTTACAGCTACGAAGTTGCCACCTGGTAGGTATACAGTGAAACCATTTTCACTTTTTATGATCGCATGACAACTTACTGTAAAAACCCCATATGGAATTGAGCGTGGCGCACTAAATGGTATTACAAAAATGAAATATGTGTAATGGTTGATCGCGTTACAGATATGTTAGATTACGCAAGATATTATAATTAATTTTAATGTTGAGAATAGAGACTGTGAGACCAGATTGCGTTTATAGGCGATAGGGAATGAAAGTTTCTATGAAAGTCAATTTTTTTAACGAGTTATTTCGCAGCCTCAGTGGAAAAAAGCATAAGTCGTATTACTTTGAATTTTAGTTATTAATATGATTGGAAAGAAGGACAGAAGCTGCATAATATGCTCAATTTTTTCCAAATTTTTATCATTAATCTTGACGGTTATGTGCAAGTAATTGTAATGTGAATTCCTTTGACTACGTCTTACTGATATTTTAACTGTTTTTTTTTGCTCTCCTGTAAAATTGCAATCTTCATCTTATGCCTTTTTTTTCTACTGAGGGTACGATTTGGCCTGTGTTTTAGGATTTTCCACTTACAGAAGTTTAACTTCTAAGGAGTTCAAATACTGTACAAATACAATACTTATCAATATTCCTCACAAAACATTTAAAATGGGGTATGAAAAAAGTATGTTCAGTTTCAGACTATTACTTAACTCATATTGCATAAGTTTGCAAAAACTATTTAGTTAAAGTTTTCACCTCAATAAAATTGTTTTCTTCACTAATTCTTATGTTATAATAATTCGTAAAAGAAGAAGTTTCCAGGTAAGGGTAATTATGTTAGGTCTTGTCAGGGGATTATAATGTCCAGAAGTGGACTTGCAAAGGATTATGAATAGATAGATGGATTTTGTATAAAATAATAGTGTATTGTGTTTGTGTTAAATCCTGCTGACGTAAGATTATTTTATATCCGCTAAACTTCTAAACACATATCGGCTTGAGCGACAACACTATCTGAAAACATAAGATAACAGTGATACGTATCGCTTGTTTGTATTGTTCGTTACCTTAGCAAATGTACCTATAGAATAAAGTATAGACCGAGACACATATGGCATTAAATGCAACTAAAAATATCTTATTGTACTACTAATTAAACTGTATAATAAGACTAGCGTCTTGAAGATAACTATCTGATTTGGCTTGGCATGTACCTAGTGCTGTAATGTAAGTGTAAATGTTGAAAGTATTAAATGTTAAACTTGATAGATTGTATGTAATGTCTGTGATAGAATAAATTAATATAGTAAGCTCTAGGTAATATTGTTTGCTTTAGTTCAATACGGTCCACAAGTAACAAAGACATGACAATTTTAAAATCTTGAATTTTTGTTTAAAAATTAATTAATGAAAAGGAAATATAATATTTTCCATTGTTATTTCATTAATTAACGTAAAAAAAGACTAACACATTGCGCAAACTATTTAATTTAGCATTTCCTCTATAAAACACGGTATATAAAAGGGTTCATTTTAATATACATTTATTAATTTACGCTTCCAAATAAGTAGTAGGTACATAAGGCAAAGTATTTGGTTTCCGAAATGTTAACCTAACGGGACTCCAACAGTGAATCGATAAATCGTTTACGATCTCTTGATCACTAACAATAAAATATAATGCACAACCGATGTTAAAAATAACGCATTAACTATCTGCTATGCGCTCGCTGCTTACATCTAGATTTCTCTACTATATTCTTGCATATTATTTATATTATGCAAATGTATTATAAATAGGTATTAACAACGCGGAAGAAATGCTCTAAATGACTGTTAAACCGCTACTGAGTCTGGTGCATAGCTGAAAGTGTAGTAAGTAGTAACAGTCAGAGTGGTACATAGACTTTTTATGTTATTTAAATGTAGATTCAAAATCACAAACTAGGACTGTCCCTCTATTGGACTTAGGTCTTCTTTGAGAGGGGCTATGTAGGGCGGCAGCCCTGTTGCAGCAGGACTGTTGGCAAACAGTCCTGGTTTCCCTGGATATGTCCTACTTTATAGGGTGTCGCGAAGGGCCGGGATTTTTAAAAACGGTCCAGGGGAAACCTTAAAAAGCTCCAGGATAAATTCCCTAGATAACTTCCCCAGGAAAACTATTTAGTATTCCTTCACTAATTCATATTAAAGCTTGTGGTACATTATAAAAAATAAATCTTACCTTATTTTATCAAACACTAAAGCTCAAATTGTTAATGCTGTGATATGCAAAGTTAATCATACCTGATTATGTTCATCAAGAATTGAAATGTAGGTACTGTACTAAGTTGCAAGGTAATTTCGCTGACAATGAGTGATGTATGATTTAGACTTGTAAGTGTTTGGACGTTTCGCATTATAAAGAAAGTTTTATAAAATTCAAGGGCATAGCTGAACACTATTATTGTGGTTTTTGTATTGTGCACCGAACAACATGTTAACCATTGACCTATAAATTGAATTTTGATCGTTATTTAAATGTTACCTACATAGTATAACCATGCGAAAAGAAAACTTTTTGAAGTAAAACTTTGACGGAAGTATTTGAATGTCAAATGAAAACAAAACCATAAACAAAATTGAATTTTACAAAATTACATTGCATCTGTGACAAATGTTTGACGACGATAGATTTTATTCAGCCCGTATCTTAATTAATTAGCTCTTTTTAATTGAGCGATAGTTTTAATGATCCAGTCACAAAGCTCTTTTGACCTTTATCCTTCTTCCTTCAACGTTTGCCACTTGAATGCCCAAAGCATATCTTCCCATTTTTGTGACCTTCTTGACATTATCTCTTCCACTTCCCATATTCTCGCTATACTAATTTCCGAAAATTGGTGAAAACCGAATCTTGATTCTAATTACTATTCTCAATAAATTATTACTAAGGGGTTGTAAATTCGTACAATACTTCCTCATTTTTGAACTCAGAAATGTGAAAATGAATATGTAAGCTTATAGTTAGGAACAAAAATTAACTATAAAAAGTTTATTTGATTTTTCCCCTAAGTGGTAAACCTAAGGGGTTGTAATTTAGTTAGAAACAAAAATTAACTATAACAGGTTTTTTTAAATTCATCTCCTTAGGGGTAAACCTAAAAGGTTGTAAGTTTGCACGCAACTTCATTATTTTCGAACTCAGAAATGTGAAAATTAATATGTAAGCTTATACTTAGAAACAAAACATAATTGTAACACGGGGAGAGGGAGAGGAGATACGCACACACAAACTATAACGGCTAAGAACGGCTGTACCGATTTTGATGATCTCTGATTTGTTAAACCAACCAAAACTATTAAGTCTACCTAGTTAAAAGTATCACTACATTCATTGATTGTTAGGCGATACGAAGTTCGCCGGGTCAGCTAGTAATTTTATAAAGATCAGTGGTTTCTACTTATGCATGATGTTGGTCTTGGCCATTTGACACGAACGTACAGTCACCAATCAAATCACACTTAGCAGCTCAGGTGTGTGCGTTATCTATTACAATATTACACAACTTTGTTATATTTAGCTCATTCTTGTAAACTAATCTTTGCTTATAAAAATATAATAAAGAAAATACATTTTAACATACAGTTGCGATTAAAAATCTAATTAATTATTATTATAGTATATTAAAATAAAGTTATATAAGTATTGAAATAATTTAATTTATAATTATGTATGTATACATTTTATTGTTATTATTAAATGTTTTTCTACAGCATAGCATCCCGTTCAATTAATTATTGTTACCGCCTACCACACCTTCTCACCTACACCATGGGTTGACTGGGAGAGAATGCCCCATGGCATTAAGTCCGCCCTTTGTAAGCCTAGTTTGTAGGTTTTACAATAAAGCTTATAAATAAATAAATAAATAATTATAACATTCACTTAAAGTTTATTGAAATGTAAAGTAGTTGATTTTTATAAGGTTATAACTCGAGCAAAACATTTGGTATGATCAATTGAGGGTCAGTTATTTATAATATTAGTAAAACTGACTCTCCAAGCATTGTTCTGCTAAAAAATTCTGGATTGGGACACCCACATTACCTAGCGGTATGAAATATACTTTACGACCTATTCTCCTATCTATTAAATAAAAAAAGTCCATTAAAATCTATGGAGCAGTTTCGAAGGAGTGTGACCACAAACACCGTGACGCGAGATTTTTATATATTAGATTATTTATGATTATTATTAAAGACTAAAAAATAATAATAAGATTGTAACCGAAACAAAAATTTATAAAATACACAACTTTGTTATTCGTTTAATTCTGCACTTGCGTATTGATGTTTACATTATATGCGTGTGACTTTGTGGGTGCGAGAGCTAAAGGAGCTTTTATAAGCGTAATTGGGTCAAGGAGACAATGATTAAGACCATTCTTAAGTAATTGGTTGTCTACATTATAATTATGAAACTGATATACCATGATCACCATAGTCGTAGTCGTATGTAATCGTAAACGCATTGCTGACCGAACTGCCTAAGTATAATATAATGTTTATTGTGGCCCAGGCCAGACATGAACGAAAACTATCCTGTTTTCCTTCAGCTATAAAACTCAAAGCAAGTTATTTTAGTGGAAGTGGATGAAAGAATTGCTTTCAGTATGGATCTGAAAGAAAATATGTACTACAGGCAATATATTATTAAAATATGTTAGACATCAAATATTGAATATAAAAATTATATGTTTATCTGTGTAACTCACTAAACATCACAAAAAATACTATGATAAGTTCACTTATGTCGGGTCAGGTTTTTTGCTATGGGTCGTGAGCATTCTCCTTTGATGACGAGTCAATCGCCAAACCATCGAGAAACTTGTTCCTAATCATTTTACTGCGCCTTTTTAGAATAAATTTTAGGTTGAGTTACATTACCCTTTATTCGTACGAGAAAGACGCATGAATTACGTGTATGGACTATAATTTATGAATTAAGTTTCAGTCTAGAAGAAGTGCATTTAAAAAAGTATAGACAGGTAAGAGTTGGTTCCTACCTAAGTCCCCAGCAGATGGGGAATGAGTTCAGTTCGATGTTACGTTATGTTATCTAAGGACTTCAAAGTTAAATGAGAGATTATTTCACTATTCAACTAGGTTTGCCAGATAGCAAGACTGAAATATTTGGACAAAAGTTCAAAAAGTCGGGATTTGGCGGGATGATTTTTGTATTTTGTCGAGACTTGTAATGGAACGAAGGGGCCGTCCATTAATCACGTGATCTTTTTTTAGCATGTTTTAACCCCCCCCTCCCCCTTGGTGATATGTAGTGAGGTTTAAGACTACCCCCCCCCCCTCCCCCAACATCACGTGTATTTTTCCTTTCCTATACTCTGCAAAAAGGTCTTTATACAGATCACCTACTTTCGACATTGTTTTAATCCAAAACGAGCCGGGCAGTCGGTGGCGGCGCGTGAGGCCTTCGTTCGTTGCCTGGCAACGGCAAGTCAAAGTCACACTACACGCTGCTTTTCTATTTAAAAATCGCGCGTTTGACGAAAAAATAAATACACGTGATATCTTACTACACCCCCCCTCCCCCCTCGTGATATTTTCGTGATTTTTGTCAAACCCCTCCCCCCCCTTTCAAGCCTCACGTGATTAATGGACGGCCCCGAAGTTCCTTATCGCGCGTTATGAAAGGGGGCTAGGCGGAAAATTTTCTTACGAAATGTTGGTACGATACTTTTTGAAGTGATTCAGAGAGTTTTACAGAGATGGCGCTGACAACTTTCTGAATCACTTCAAAAAACAATATTTAAATCGAAAGGAACTTCGTTCCATCCGGGTGTCCCTTGACACCGCTCATTTTTGTTGGGACTTGTCTGGACATCATGTGAAATGTCGGGACAATCCAGACGAATCCCGACCATCTGGTTGTCTGATTGTTGACAGATATTCAACTCTGTCAACAAATCCACAAATTCCGCATATATTTTATTCGGTTTGTAGTTTTAATCGTTATAGATACGATATGATATGAAAAGTTAGAAAATATTTTCAAAATTTTGTCAAGTGGCGTTCAACTACAGTATAAAAACCTAACAAACTCGACTCCAAAATCGCATTATAAGTGTTCCAGATACGTCGATATGAGATTTAATGACACACTCAATGTCGCCACTCGCGGTCATAACGCGCACACAACCGTTTCGAGTACCCGCAACCGGTTCACTCCTTCGTACATTTCGCCCCAGACACGCAAGTGCATGAAATACAATTACACTGCACAATTACAAATGCAATACATTTGGCTTTATCCTACTTCGAGCTTAACTTATTAGTCCAGTTTGCGCTCATTCGCGAAGGTTATGACATCGAAAGAGCGATAACGTATTTTTATATAGGTTGTATCGTATCGTTGCCTTCACAAATTTTATAGTAACCAATTTGTTTGAATGAATAATAAAGAAATAGTAATGTATCTGGTACAAATGTATCTGATATTCACCGGCAACCATACACATTCGTAACAGTAGGAGCCAGGGTCTTGGCCCATCGTAGGTGATTGCCTATCAGGAAAGAATTGAAGACCTCTGCTTCTTTTCTGAACTCTCAACGCAAGCTGTAGCTGTAATATAGGTGAATGATGACGCGTGAGGCGCAATGGTTACCATGCCAGATCGCCGCGCCAACAGTCCTGGGTTCGATTCCCAGCGAGGCGGATATTTGAATGAGTTTGAATTTCTGTTCTCGGTCTGTACCTTTACTATAAAATTGTACCTTTACTACCTTTCGACGTAAATTAACACAATACGTAACCATTAACTGGAAAGCCTTGAATTGTATTATAGATATTCAAGGCTTTAACGTTTCAAGTGTTTTCAACTATTTGTACAGTAAAACTTCCTTGAATGTTCCAGAAATGTTCTGAGTATTACTGAATGCTTTGAATGGCATAAGTAAGTGCATTTTTAATGCTCTTATGAACTTTGGGCTGCATGAACTCTTCGGATATCGACTTGGAAATAAGTTAAAATAGTCAACTCAATTGGCAACTAAGCTCTTCACTTATCTGATAGAGCAGCGTTGTGAAGTTCGATCTTAGACCTTCTCAATTTACGGGGAAAGACCCCTGTTTGCCGATGAAAAGCTTACGAGTTAAAGTTCATCAATCCATTTGGTTCGGTGTTAGACTATCCTTGGCACCTAAAATTGTATCCTTCAGCAATCTCACACAGTCCACATGAGAGTCATGATACGCAAAGACGTAGAGCTGTTATTTGTTATGGCGACGTTACAAATGGTCTAATGACACGATTTTAAAATTAAACTCCCTTGTATCATCAAACGATGTTGGGATATTTTTAGCAACATGTCGATTATTACCAAGTGATAAATGTTTTACAAATATCGTGTTCTTCAGAAAATATACATATATAAGAATCGACTATAGACGTTTCTTGTTAGTTAGTGCATGCGTCTCGCTGAAGAAGGAATTCCGTTAAATTTCCGGATGGGGAAAATTCCTATAGTTGCCTTAGCAGCTGTGTTTCCTAACATTACCGTGTTCTGGGAGTATGTAGAATATGTGTTTTCCATTCGTGATGTTAAGATGTGAAATATTTTGTGAATACACATTCCATGTGAATGTATAGTGATTATAAAGAGAGAAGTTATTTATAGTGAAATATAGAAGTGGTACATTTCGTATGTTTGTTATCTTTAATGTTTTCCTTAATGTATACCTATGGTACGGAATTGTAGATTCGTTAATTTTAAATGACTTTGAACTTTTATTTGAAATAAAAAAAAATGCAAGGATTTTTTTCCAATCTTGAATACTGTAAATTTCAACAACTGTTGTAGGCTTTGACATAGGATTTATATAATGGATACCCATATCCTACTTCCTATAATATGGATTATTTCTTGCTAAGTGTGCTAACAGAGTGTATCTGGCCACTGCGTAATTGCTGTGGTTTTACTGCGATGTAGTGCCTATAGGACAAATATTAAAAATAAGTATGTACCTATATGAATGTTTTTGATTGAAAAATATTGGGAATATTCACTTCACTAATATGTATTCAGATTTAGACTATAGGTACAGTTCACAAATGGCCATTTTATGTTCTATATTTCTATAATGTCTGAATAAGTTGAGAAGTAAATAAATAGCAACTAACGCTGTAAGCCAGGTGGTTTTGGCAATTTGACTTACTGAGGATTATGAATAGTTAGAATATTGAGAACAACGTTTAATAAGGGCAGACTTGCAGAATATCTGATGGGTGATTGTCAGAATGCTCTATTCTACTAAAGATTTCTGCAGTCAGTTCCCTTAGAAATTCCTCGAAGTCTATGGTGCAATGAACACTGTTCCAAATTCTAATTCTACGAAAGAGCTGTTTGCATTTCCCTTAGAAACTGTTCAATGCCCCGCACTGGTCCAATGAAGAACGCATGTTTTCAGGCGTCGCATGCAGCAGCTGAAGATATGGCAGCAGCGGGAGAAGGAGTGGGCGCGGTCGCGAGCCAAACGCGAGAAGAGCACCAAGCGGAACATCTACTTCAGCGACAGTGTTATGCTGCTGGAGGCTGCTGCCAGGAATGATATCGAAGAAGGTACGAAACTTGAGTAACGCTACACACTCATAGCTCTACATTATGATTCCCTGTGTCGTGGGTGCCATGGACAACACACAAAGACAAGAACACACACCCAGACCGAGAACAGAAATTCAAACTCATCATAAAAGATTCCGCCTCGCTGGGAATCGAACCTAGGACCCTTGGCATATCGCGGGCATGTAAACAATGGTGTGAGGTTCAAATCTTGCAATCTTAATTTGGCCTATCCTGTCCTATCCTGAGGACTTGTAATTATACATCTTGATTTAATTATAATGACAATGATACTAAACTCAGCTTAGTCTCCAGACGAGGGCATTCCTTAACAATTAACACCACACTCACAGTCACATTTTTTTCTGCTTTACTAACTTGTCAGTGACACTAAATAGAAGCGTGTATTTTGATTTAAATTATTCTTGTTTTAGAAATGATCATCCTATATCTTCGTAAACTAATTCCATAAACATTTACGTAAAGTAGCCATTTATTTGTTAAGTGGTCATCTCGTCCGTGGAATCATTAAAATCTTAAGCATTATCAATTCGGCATTAAAGCATTGTCGGCCAAGAAAGAATAGAGGAGAAATATCTCTCAATAGTATATCAAATTCTTTTTGAAGGAACAGAGATAGAAAATTCCTTTGTCGTACTAACTCTGCCCCGAGGCGATTCAAAAGAATAAAGGATACAAAATATCATAAAAGAACGCTCTATTTCCAGCTTTAGCTCAGCTTTAAGTTGGTCTAAAACATCTTAAACCTAGATACGACATTAGATAAATGTGTCTCAGTTCATTGTGTTGTAAAATCTCGTTTGTATATCCATGCCACTAGCAACACGTGAAATTTATAAATAAAATAATAATAAATAAGGGAGTATGATATGATAAATTTTTCAATTATAATAATGATAAAACATAATATTTTATCGCGGTCACGGGCAATAGTTCGTTACGCGAATGACAAGCGTCACGCGTCACATTACGTAACAATAGGATCGTAATTGCCGTAAATCGATATCGCTCGATTTTATCGTCGTTTTGTAAGCTTCCTGTTATTTGATTATTTAGATAAGCCAGTTTCTTAGAATATAGGTAGTTTACGGTATAGCAAAATATTATTTATTATTTAATTTTTTAATTAACAAAACTACAGATTCCTCTCTAATAATATTGATTTTTCAAAAATCTAATTATGCAGTTTTGGTTTTCGTCAAAATCGGCCGCGAGACTCGTTTTTCGATTTTTCGCTATTCCTCGTAGTTTTGAATTTATCCATCCACGCCCACTTGAATAATTCACCCTGTATACTCTTCTGGCAGATACTTGCAATCGCTAGAATGTTTTGCCTGTTTACATATGTACTGTATTTTAAACAATTGAAACAATTTTCCCTGAAAATTTGAACCTTGTGGGAGCAGGTTTTGAATTGCTCTCCCTATGACAACTGTGCTATACTCTGGGAATTACTTGTAACCCTCAAAACAGGTTGGCATTTTTTTACACTTTCATGTATCTAAATTACAAGTAGTACAACCTATTAAAGTTGTGGGAGTAAGTTAAAAAAATATTTTTTTTTTCATTTTCAAAAATTTAAGGGACCATGACGCAACCGCGTAATGCCTGCCAGAACAGTACTTTCTTATAATAAGTAATTGACTGATAATAAAACATCATTTGAAAAAAATCTAGCTCTGTGGGAAACTGGTTAGTCAGACTCAGATGGTTCAGCAGCTCAGACTATTAGGCTCAATCAAATCAAACATGCAATATTGTTTAGCAGCTTTGGCGGGATTGAGAAATACATCTAGTCTAGTTTAATATCTACGTGCAAGTTGTTGGAATGACTTTTTAATATTTTTATTATTGCACAAGTGTCACTTGTACCTGTTAGTTGTAAGTTGATTGAATGGTACTGGTTAACATATTAAAGGTTATTTATTAACTGTAACTATAAGTGTAACTATATAGTGTTAAGATGACGGCTGATAGGGAAGTGTTGAAGAGGAAAACATATTGCGCCGACCCCAAATAAAATTGGGAAATGGGCAGGATGATGATGATGAACTGTAACTATAAATTCAAAATGTAAAAACCCCCGACACAATTTAGCAGAATTGCAAAGTGCGAGTAAGAACATCCATACTTTAACTTTGTATCTACTAAGTAGTGTGGTGTTGGGTCTTGGAGACAACTGCATTAATACCCACCAAATCAATCATGAACAATCTCTATTCTCGACAGATAAGAAATTTCATAAGAAACAGACTCAGATCGATCCAATCGTTTAGGAACTACGATGCCACACACAGACAGACCGACACTTCAATCTCATTACCCTCTTTTTGCGTCGGTGGATAAAAATATAAAAAAATCCTCATAATTATATCTCATCATCACTTATCAGAATTAGATTTTATATAAAGAAAATCCCATGTCCATCTGTACATAAATAGATCAAGAGAAAAGAGTAAATCCTGTTCGTCAACGGATTTTCTTTTTTTTTTGTTTGGTAGCTGGGGACTGCGACACTCACAAACATTAAAAACCTGTTGTCATCAACTTGAATTGTTAGTAGGCAATACAAAAACAACGATACTGCATTTTTATTGATTTCCTTGAAATATGACCTATTGCAATATTATGTATTCAGTCACTTATGGGTGTGTTCTTTGCAAACCTACTTATTATTCGGTGTAAGTTACATTTGTTTTGTAACCACCAGGAAAGTATATTAAACCTTATTTTCTCTGAATCTTCTTTTAATCTTCTCCTTTCTTTCTTAACTTTACTACAGTCTCTAACTTAACTTTACACCTTTCTTCTTCTACCTATAATAATTCAATTATTGTTAATGTAAAATATGGAACTAGGGTAAAGTTAAGTACAATGATAGATTCATTTGGCAAACAAGGAGTAGTTTGTAAATATAACTCATTACGAAACAGATGACATCATTTGCATACATTAGTATTTCTTTTTAGTAACAGTTTCACTGGTGAGAGGACCTTGGCACTTGAAACCTGTGTAGGATGTTAACGCCCCTCACTTGTTCACGCATGCCATCTATATTATTAATTAATTATTTTTTAGTTTATTGTTATATGAATTTAAAATTAATTTTATCATTGATTTTGCACATTTTTCTGCACTGCGGGTACTCACAGTATACATTTTGTACAATCATCATTTTTTATCATTATCATCATATAGTTGCTGGAGCACCTGGTTCGTAGTCGTAGTAACGGCCTATACACGCACATAATCTACTTAAATGATTTTGTAACACGTTTCTATAGATTTCTAATATAATAAAAGTTTTCTTGAAATCCCTATCTATGGTCCTTTAAAGCTATTGTTAATCTACATACCACAATATTTAAATTTTAAGGCATATATGTTTTGTTCAGTAGTAGACATATGTATCGGAACCTGTATATTATGCTTTATTAGATTAGAGTTTTGCTCAGAACATGCTTAGATTTTTTTTATACTTGTTTTCATTTTGAATATAACATCTGCAAGATAAGAAGACACATTTAAACAACGACATTTGATTAGCTTTTATGTTTAGTTTTATAAATGCATCCTGGGTATTTAGACTTTACAATAGTAGGTAATTTTTGTTATTCAATGAACTTGAAACGTATGAAAGTAATATTTTTGCTTTACGATTATGATATCGATATTAACAAATTATTTATATTTTTTATTTATTTTTTATTTTTATTTTTTTTGTTATTTTATTTGCTTTATTACAATAGATGAATTATATGCCTCAGCGATTACCTAAAGCCCTTCGCACACGATACACTTTATAGATGATTTTTTCATCCTTTACATATTTCTAATATACAAAACACACATACACACACCTACAAAAATTCAGACCTTTACATTTTTTACCGCATCCTATCTATTTTCAAAATATTGAACGGTGCGTTCACATAAAAACTGCTAAATAAATAAAGGTTGACATTCAATACTCTGAATTCCCTGTGTCACAGGTGACATGGACAGTGTCAATTAATGCATTATGTGGATGTATATAATGCATAATGATAATGTATTAATACACCCGAGAACTAAATTATTATCGATCACATGAAAATTTATCTGTCCTGGCCCGAAATCAAACCCCGTGGCCTCTGCAAGTAGAGTCAACTATTAATCAAGCTATGGGATTGTCATTAAAACGTCGTTGTATTGTTGCACGTGCGTTAAAATTATCAGAAAATTGTAACTATGTAAATAGATTTACAACGTACCGAGTCCATGGTGTGGTAGGGGACTAATAAATAAGATGCGTGGTGATTGTAATTCACTCTGAAATGTGGGGTCATATCGTGCTATGATATATTGACAATAGGTTGGCTGTTATTAACGGCCTTGTCGGGCATGCCGGATGATCTAAGAGTCTACATAGCTCTCAGTTGCGGAGAGTGTACTGTTGTATTTTTTTCTGCATTTTTGTGGCCTGATACATTCTTGCTCAGTTTTTGGAACGAAGTTCCTTATCGCGCGTTGTGAAAGGGGGCTAGACGGAAAATTTTCTTACGACACTTTTGGATTCTTACGAATGACGACACTTTTTTTGAAGTGATTCAGAGAGTTTTACAGAGATGGCGCTGCACAACTTTCTGAATCACGCCAAAAAACAATACTTAAATCGAAAGGAACTTTTTTATTGTTAATTTTTACAAAAGATATTAGTTCTAAATACATGGTTTTTAATTTAGACTTTCAATCCGGTATCTTCAATGAAATCGTTTGTATTACAATATAAGGAAACTTTTAGTGTTTCTTGTTTTCCACCAATAATATGATTTGTTTCGAATTAACGACCGTTTCGAATTTTTTTATCATAGTGGAAACAGTTACAGAAAAAAACTGTTTTTCTAACCTACACGGATCTGAATGCGGCGTTACTGAGTATTTCAATGCGTCCGAATTATATTCGATAACCTCTCACCACAAATTATAATACCATAATTCGCACCCTCAGTGGAAAAAAAACAAGTCGTCTTACTTTGAATTTTGGTTATTAATATCACTGGAAAGAGGGACAAAAACTGCATATTATGCTCAATTTTATTTTTATTTTTATCATTAATCTTGACGGTTTTGTGCAAGAAATCGTAATGTAAATTCCTTTGACTACTTACTGATATTTTAAGTTTTTTTGCTCTCCTGTGAAATTGCAATTTTCATCTTATGCCTTTTTTCTACTGAGGGTGCGATATACCAGCTCCGTTCGAGGGTAAAAATACGGTTTACATACTAAACTCCAATTTACGTGCCAATATACACTGTAAACCATTTACATTAAGGTTGTTTTGAACTTGCAGTGCGACGTCTGCTCGCTCGCGGCGTGACACCTGACGCGACCAACGAAGACGGTCTCACCGCTTTGCATCAGTGCTGCATCGACAACAATGAGGCAATGATGCGGCTGCTACTCGACCATGGGGCCAATGTGAATGCTGAGGACAGCGAGAAATGGACCCCTCTTCATGCGGCTGCGACGTGCGGGAACCTTAACCTCGTCCGGATACTCATACAAAGGTAGGATTGTGCACCGGTGATAATAAGATTTCGGTTGAGACGGTTCGGTTTTGCACCAGTGAAAATAAGGTTTATGTTTAGGGAGATTGGCCAGTGATATTTTAGTGTAGTCTTTTAGGAACATTATTCATGCATCCTTATCGGTATTTCCTGTAATGTGGGTAGATACGAAAATAGGATTATAACCGACATAATTTATGTCATAACAATGATATTATAACTAAAGATACGTTATGCCAATACAAATCAACCAAAAAATCTGTTCCGATCGAGCTTCAACACACACACGTTTATCTTTTGTTTCATTAAACCGATCACACATTGATAAATTATGTAAAAGGGATGGCACTACTAAAACCATAATAATAGTGAAAAAGACAGCTAGTGTTTGTCGCTCGAGGTCGCTCGCGTCACAGCGCGTCACGAGATCTATGACCAAATGGCACACATTTGCACACTTAGCACACTAACAAATTCAGTACGGAACAGTCAGTAAAAGTTAAAAGAAATATTCGATATTAGTACCAATATTTAACATAACGTTTTATGTACTTACCTATGGTATGTAATCCATCATTTTTATTCAATTTGGAGATATGATTTTTTCGAAATCTCAAAACAACTCGGCATTTTGGTGAAACTATAGACGGCCCAAAGACGGCCTCACTCACGGCAGCTATCAACTGTATGAATTGAAATCGCTATACTTATGCACATTCGACTGGCGTACTTCTAGCGCCGTGTTGGCATGTCTTGTATATAATGTCATTGTGTCATAATAATATAATTTATCTGCAAGTAATAACAGTATTTCGATTAAAATTATAATAAAATATGTGATGTCAAGTTTATTATAATTTGAAATTAGTTCGGTAGCTAAACATTGTCCAATTAGCATTATCCAATTTGATAAATTCCTATGTAAAGCCAGTGTTATGACATTAATGCCGATGTCCGATACTCATTGTCAGTCTAAAGCCTCATCGTGATCCAATTTGCTTAACATATAGACTTTGGAATAGTATTTGACATTCAATTTTAATACGATGATCAATTACTTACTCCATAAATACACAAATCAAATATTTAAAAATAAACACATAGGTAAAGTTGATTTCCCAGTGAGACTAGATTTTCGGGGCATTGACCTACACAAATAATATATTACATCACAAATACCCATAACTCGTGAAAAAATATTTATCGGACATATAAATATCTCCTCAGACTTGAAATAGAACTCGAAACACTTTGGCGAGCAGATTGATTAGTTTGATTGCCGGCTAGGCCAAAGAAATATCCTACATAATAAACAGTACCTTGCGTTTGTATTTACACTTTTGACCAAAAATGTTTACTTATTATTTGAAAAGCGATATACCTCTCTCCATGAGGAGTTCATTGGTATATTAGAAACAACAGTGGTCCCAATATTGAATCTTGAGACACGCCCAAACTTATATGTGCTTCAAGGGACTCTGTACTCATGCTACCCATCACACAGGGAGATCTAGTGAGAGTAAGGCGATTGTCTATACTCTACACGGTATTTATTGCTATAAATAGATGTTAATTTGCCACTATTTACCATTATTCACATTCATTTCATTCCTTATAGAGGGGCGAACCTACTAGCAGTGAACGGAGACGGAAACATGCCATACGATATATGCGAGGAGGAGAGAACACTAGATGCCATAGAGAGTGAGATGGCCGCGCGGGGCGTGACGCAGCGGCTGATAGACGAGACGCGCGCGGCTACTGAGATGAGAATGTTAATGGATGTAGCTGACCTGGTGAAAGAAGGGATGGACCTGGATGAGCCGAGGGATGGACAAGGAGCTACTTTGGTGAGTTTCACGTGCTTATAGTGCATGTAGTAAAACTTTCTTTACTACCAAAGTTTTACAAGCTAATGTTGATCATTCATAAGTAAGAAACTGAGTTAAGAAACAGAGGGCTCGATCGGTAGTAGGTGAAATTTCTTGAGCTTTTCCGTTATTTGGAGATCATGTAAAGCCCCGGTCCTATCGTTAGCCATGTCGTTATAACAGTCGTTAAGCCATGTCGGAGGCTTTCAGGTGGCATGAAAATGTTCGACACTTGGGTTGGCCACTAACTCCTCCACCAATATGCACTGAAGCAGTGTGGTGAAGTATAGTCTTGGCCTGCTTAAGAGGTGAGACCCGTGCGCAGTAGTGAGCAGTTATTAAAACCATACTAGGCACTACTAAAACCATAATAGTGAAAAAGACAGCTAGACGGCCTCACTCAGAGGCAGCTATCAACTGTCTGAATTAAAATCGCTACACTTGTCTAAATTCGACTGACATAATTTCAGCGCCATCTTGGCATATCTTGTATATAATATAATTGTGCATAATGAATAAAATCGTGTGTTGTATATTGTCGCAGCTGCACATAGCGTCCGCGAACGGTTACCTGAAGGTGGTGGAGTTTCTGCTGGAGCACCGCGCGTCTACTGACGTCGTCGACCACGACATGTGGCAGCCTGTCCACGCCGCCGCTTGCTGGGGACACGTGAGTACTATGACACTTACGCCCCAATAGGGATGTTTACACTAATTATAAATTACTATAATTTGTTTTCTAAAATACTAGTGGTAACATTTAAAGGCCTAAAATATGATTCATTTATCGAAATCTATCACAATAAATTAAATATCATTCATTTAAAATGTTAAAAATTGTACTCACTGTCACGTGACCTCAAACGCCATTTTGAGCTTATGACGTCATTGAAATTATTTTATATGCAAATTCAACTAACTTCAGCAGACAGATAGTATTGAATAACGGATTGTGACGTCACGTGACGTTTTTGGTGGGAAATTTGATAATGATTTTTATTTATCAATTTTTGTTTTTAAATTGAAGATTATTATTATTATAATATTTTTTTCGTGAATATTAAGGTCCTATCTATAAAATTAAACTGAATCCTAAAATTACTTAACAACCCTATTCAGAGTCACCAACGGTTACTTTACCCTGGGAATACACGTCCGATTTTGTTTCCGATTGTCTGATCAGACTATCTGATCGTATTTACTCGATACACGTCCGATTTTTGCGTCAGACTTTTTCTGAACACAGTCGTTCTCGAGCTGTGAGAGCGGTAAGTGCTTGCTTGCCACTCTTGCCAAAAAGAAAAGATGGATGGCGAATGAAAATTATGGTTACTTATTGCATATTTGCTCGTGTTAGCGCGAAAGAAGAAATAACGTCGCTATTGGATTCAATATTCAATTTCAGTGTATCAATCTGACAAGACTTACAGAGAGTAATTTCTACTTAAAACATCCAAAACTACTGAGATACCCCGAAAAGTTTTTTGATTGTTATAGAATGAGTAGGTATAAGCTCTTTTAACGTACTTTTGTACTTGAATCATTCTGAACAACAAAATAACTTACTTCAATATAAGGGATGAATCAAAAACTACTCGTCAGATCTCGCTCAAATTTAAGGCGCTTGTCATGTGGTCCCACCACATGAAAAGCACCAGCTTTCGAGCGAGAACTTTCTAGCGTCGATAGTTTCGGAAATAAGCCCCTCCCTCCCTTTCCCCGCACGAGTGATCCTATAAGGGTTCCGTTTTTCGTTTTTTTGTGCGGAACCCTAAAAATACAGTCGAATTGAGAACCTGGAGGTTCTCAATCCTTTTTTTGAAGTCGGTTAAAAATTGGAATAGTTAGCAGCGTGTAGGTACAGATAGCAGAGCATAAAAATAAAAATTTTGAAAAACCCCCCGTATCAGGCTACTGCAGCGCCCTCTGGTGGCCTACTGCCATAAAACATATAATTATAAGCCCGCTCTTTAGTGATACCTTTTGGATGCAAAAAACTGCAATGAAATCGGCCCAGTAGTTTTCATAAAAACGGTAATATACATACATACAAACTAACAAACAAACAACCTCTAACCCCTAATGCATATACCGCCTTCGTTTCGTTCCGTCCGTCGTGGGTAAAAATTAAAATGAAAAAAGGGATAGATACCATATAGGAATAAAATAAGGCACAATGTATGGAGTATGAGTATTGGTAGAAATTATTGTACATTTTAAGAATTAAACATTAAAATAATAAAAATAAATTAAAATATTCATAATAATATCTTAAATTAAAATAAATCTTGCATGTCCTTTGGTTTCCTAAAAACTAATGATCAACAACGCAAAGAAGTTTACGACTTCCTCGTGACCTACTTAATTACTTAACCATTTTAGTAAATTTTAATTAAATTTTAAGTAAAAAGTGCCCGTCCAAACGTGTTAAGTGATAAGCCCCGCCCACCTACTTAACAGAAAAATTTCTAAATTACTTATGTACTAAATTACTTATCTACTTAACTACTAAAATGACATAACAATGCGACGCGTGCGTTCACTGTCACGCTAGAGAGTAAACTGGCAAGTCGGAAGGAGGAATCGGACGTGTATTGGTCTCTGTAGAAAAGTATGCAGACCGCACCTTCAGACAATCGGATCGGCCATAAAATCGTAGACGTCTTGGCGCTGTTTCCGACTCGGACGTCCGATCCTACAATCTGATCGGACGTGTATTGTGTATTCAAACAAATGTATGGCACGAGGGCCTTCCGATTGTCTGATCAGACTATCTGATCAGACAATCGGAGAGAAAAATCGGACGTGTATTCCCAGGCTTAATCGCTCCTTAGTAAAAAAAATCACCATACAAATTCTGTACTAAAGAACGATTAGAGTAACCGTTAGTGACTCTGAGTTGGGGCGTTAATATTTTCTATGAGAATAGTAGTTGTTGGTTGGCCCTTGGTCATGAGTAACACCTTAGGTACTGATACGTTGCTGGTCAAGAAAGATAAGTAAGAAAGAAGCTCAAAAGCTTCCAACGGAAGACGTCGTTTGACGGCTGACTCAAGTAAGAGATAGTAGATAGCTAAAAACGGTTTCATGGAAGATTTGTATATCACTGAAGACTTAATATTATTGATGTAATATCGATTAATATTGATTAATATAATCCTTACGCGAAATTCTGCTATAAAGTAACTGACTTTTTTAAGTTAAAGATTCAGTTAAATTGGTGCACGATCTATCCAAAATACGCGTAATGTACACGGACGTCGCCTTGGGCAAATAAATAAACATTATTTCAATGGCGCTGCTAACAACTATGTAAACATGATAAAAAATATCATAGCACTTTATCTAAAATCTGTTAATATGTTTGTTTCAGATAGACGTATTAGAACTATTAGTACAATATGGCGCTGATCTTAACGTGAGGAATAAACACGACGAAACGCCTGCTGGTGAGATTGCAATTTATAATAACCATAAAATAACATCAGAAATAAATAAGAGCACAAAAAGATATTGCAAGTTTAATGTATCCGTGTGTCTGTTTGCGTACCTGTGTGTCAGTCTGTGGCATCGTATCTAAACGCGCACCAAATTAGATGCGTTTTTTTCTATGAAAGCTGATTGAGTGATTAAGATGGTTGTTAACTATCATTAGTTGAAGTAAAGAAGCCGCTCCAACTTACAATTAGGGTGAGTCCTATAAAGCGCACTTAGACTTGATTTTTGCTCAAACAACAGTCAAATGTACTGTATAGATGACTGATACTTTGTTAATAACAAAAAATCAAAAAGTCATATAAAACTGCTAACATAAAATTGATTTAGGACCATTACTTTGGTTCGTATATATAATTTAAAGTCAAGCAAAGCCTAAGCACAATTTATCGATCTCATCCTCAGTACACAACTCTGATATATTTTTATCAATTTAGTTCCTTAGTTCCCAAAGTGTACCAGGTGGAGCCCCAGGGGTCCACAGGAGACTCGACGGGGGTCTACGTTGGCGTGACAAAAAAACAATTAATTAATGAACCAACCAATTCTTACTTTTTTTCGAAAACTAATTTATCTCTATATAATCTAAACTCAGCCTCAACGCAAAATTACATAATTAGATCTGAGATTCACATTTTTTGTCGAGTTTTGGGAATATGGTAGAAATGTAGCTGCAGGGGGTCCACCGGAACCAGCTTTTTGAAAGTGGTCTATGAGAAAAAAATGGTTGTCTGTAAAGTTGGTTTACGGACGGTAGTTTAACGTGACTACGTCATGACAAAACATTAATGAAGTAGTGCTCGAATATAATATTATCTCTGGAAATTAACTTATAATTAGAAACTTTTATCTTTATACTACAACGCCATCTAGAACTCCTGAACTAAACAATTTTTTCAGCAAGTTCCTTTCTGACTTAATTGTGTATATAGTTTTGTTCATAGATGGCGCTTTCCCCATTGTTCGCTCGCTCGCGTAACGCGACAGATGAGTCATGCTTTTTTGTGCGTGCACCCGGCGTTCCGTTTTAATAGACGTTATCTGCAAGTCTGGGATTTTCTGATTTAGTTGAATGTGTTGCGCAGACATATGCGAGGAGGGCGAGCTGCGCGCGCGCATCCTGCGGCTGGCGGCCGAGCAGGCCGAGGTGAGGCGGCGCGCCGCGCACTCGGCCGGCGAGCGGCTGCGGACCGCGCGCCGCTCCTCCTCCACCGCGAGCACCAGCCGGTACGTACACACTACACACGGCGAAACAATAGGGATTGTGACCATTGAAGTATAATGTCATAGAACAGACATCTCGAACAAAATGTATGTCCCGCTCGGGAGGTTCCATTTTCAAAATTGAGCCCCCGTTATCCTTTCCAAATCGAACGAATCCATTAAAGATTGATTTTTGGAGGGAAATTGATATTGATTTTGTTTATCAATTTTTGATTTTTAACTAAACATTACTATTTTTATAATATATTTTTCGTGGTCATTAAGGTTCTATCTAAAAAATAAAATTTAATCCTAAAATTAGTCAACATCCCTATTGGGAATGCAGGACATGATTCTAAAACCTTCTGTAATATGAATGTTTATGTTATGATCAATGTTAAATGATACCTGTATAAGTAAGACATGATTTAATATTGATAAAAATATAAATATTGTGCATTACGGACGTTCTTATATATAATCTTTTGCTGATTAGAAATACTATAACACTGCATACAAGTCTCTTTCTTTATGGAATATGGAAATGGCAAACTTTTTTTTATGGAAATAGCCAGCAAACGACCTGACATTCCACCTGATGGTAAGTGGCTACAGTTGCCCATGGACATCAGCAACACCAAAGGCATCACTGATGCGTTGCCGGCCAAGAAAGGGTGAGGAAAAAGAAAGAAAGAACTGGCTCTCAAGTTATCAGCTGGAAAACGACGAGTCGTTTGGTGGCTGACTCATGCTCAAAGGTGGTAGCTATCCATGCAAATGCTATGGAGATATAATAATAATAGTAATGATGGTATTAATTAGCAGTTAAAATCAATATAATATAGTAGAGATAAACACACTATCGTATTTCAGCTGGAAGCTTAAAAGCAAGTACTTTCTTCCTTCTGTTTTTTCTTGGCCGGTTACGCATTTTGCCTTTTGCGCGCCTTTGGTGTTATAATGTCCCTGGGCGACGATAACCACTTACACTTACTATCAGGAGTCAACGTAAAAATCGCTATTTCATTTGATCAATTTGTTTTATCCGCGACTAAGGTATTCTTGTTGTTATAATGAACTTTCTTTTTTTTGTTTCGCTCAGGGTCAGATCAGTTCGACGGACGTCGCTACGGGAGAAGCAAATGGCGGCGAAAGCGGACGCGCGGGGCGAAGCACGGCTTCGGGAAACCTTCGATTCTGCTGTCGATGATGAATACCAGGTGAGGATATATTTTTGTTTAATAATATTCGATAGTAACAATATTCGCGCGGGTCCGCTAGTAGTGATTTATAATTAAAGTAAATTACATTTGCATGTAGAACAAACTATCTTTTGACAAGACGCTTCCTTACGCTTTATAAAAAATATTTATTCTTCAAGGTAATTTCATTTTATCTGTTTGATTATTTTAGTCTAGGTCGTCAGAGGCACGAGCCGTGTCCCGTACGAGGCACGGATTCAAAACTTCACTAACATTTTGTATGACGCGGATATCGAACGTTAATTATGGTATACCGTGCGACGTGCGTCCGCGTCCGAGCCGAATAAAATGTTAGTCAAGTTGCTCGTACGGGGCACGGTCTAGCATAATTCATCCTTAATCGGAATACTTCGCAATCGTACCCCAGAATCGAAAAATGGTCGTTATAGAACCATACCTTTTTAACGTTACCCCACACTACGGGATTACGGGATAAACGAGAAAAAATATATTCATCCCTACTAAATGTAGGAAAACCAGACTGAAAGCTGAGAAGTTGGTACGGTAAACTCATCAACTGTTACAGTTGAATTGTGTGTTGTTGTTGTTTATTTGGTGTTGTATATTAAATTTATTAGGTAATATTATATGTATTACCATTTCTATTATTATAATTTTATGGTAACGCGAAATTATAGAAATATGAAGTTTAAAACGCAAAACACATTTATTATGCCTTCTTAATAAGTAATTTCTCTATTAAAATTTTTAAACGGTTTCATTTAGCTTGCCCTATTTATTTGTTTGTATGGGTCAAATCTTGCAAGCCTCTGATGACAATGCATTTTTGTGACCTGATACTATTCCAAGGTTTCGCTCCAGCGGAGGAAACTCCTTAATGTTTAACAGCACAGTCCTATTTTTAGGCTATTGCATAGCTTCTATCGCGGGCCTTGAGCGTGGAGACCGAATCCAGAAATTCCGTAACGAAAACTAACCTAACGCACGTATCGTAATAGTTCTCGTAATAGAACATAGATGGTGTTTTTACAAGTATTAATATTAGGAAACAATTTTATTTATGCAGTATTTTTTAAGCTATTGCATAGCTTCTATCGCGGGCCTTAAGCGTGGAGACCGAATCACGAAAATAACCTAACACCCCCCACTCCTACCAGCACAGCGGTGATACTTTTATTTACCAATTTATCCAGAAATATCCTAATATTAATACTTGTAAAAACACCATCTATGTTCTATTACGAGAACTATTACGATACGTAGCAAAGTAGGTAATATTAGAATACACTATGTAAATACAAAATTAATCACAGATGGCGCTTATCACATATAGTTTGGCTATAGAGATTCGTAAATTAAATTATTTCAAAATTAATTTTTATTTAACTCAATATTGAATGATACTACCTGATACTGAATTAATTGATACTGAATTTTTAATCATAACGTGTATGAAATAAAATTCCTGAATAACCTACATGTATTGTAAGATAATAAAAATATTTTAAACGATATTAACTTCTCATTTATTCAATAAAAGAAAAAAAAATGTTTTCTTATCAGTCACCACGCTCAAGTGTAACTTGAATTAATATCAAAGAAAAACTTGAATTAATGTCAAAGAAAAAAAATACTGCATAAATAAAAAAATAAATAAATAATTATAATTGCATAAGTTGATAAACACAGCTATGCAATAGCTTTACCGCGGCAGTCTCCGAGTGCCACACGTCTTTTATTTATCTATTATACATTGACATTGTTGTTATTGTGAAAGGTGCCTTGGCTGGCTGGCTGGCTTCAACCCATTAATGGCCCACTACTGAGCACGGGTCTCTCCTCTTCAAGATAAAAGGCCTAGAGTTATAATTAAAGCGGCCATATTTACCCACATTCCGATAAAATTTCAGGTGTATCAACTACAGCTCCAATTTCGATCATAAAAAATAAAGACGCAAAGTTTCATACAAAATAAATTTATTCATTAAATATTACTTTTGCTGACTAGTTCTTCGTTTCGTATGACGCATAGATGTGACGTCACGCAGCTGTTATTTAGACAAGGTTCCTGCGCATTACCAAAACGCGAAGATTATACATTTTGGAGGAAGGAGTAAGCTGAGTAAGGTGTAAACTGATAGCTGACTTCGGATCTGTCACATTTCATTTATTTTACATGATCGATGATCGGTATTTATAACAAAAGTCTGGAAACAAATTGAAAGTAAAAAGATTGAAAAGGAAGATAAGATTTATTTTCCATATAATCCTAATTATCCTAATGCGTGATGCGTTGCATTCCGTACTAAGATACAAATCACATCAGATAAACCGTTTTATGTTTGAACTACTGTAAATAGATTCCATCGAATGTAATTACCGATTTGGTAATTGTATGCTTCGGTGATGTTTCTCCACGTTATCATTAAAGTTGTGCAATGATATATTGTTACGCTATGCTCATTAAACAGATTTGTTACGAAAGTATCGTTAAATTGTAATGATATACTGCAATGTGATATACACAGCTCATAAAAAGTTTAATAAAAACTTTGCAGAAAGATTTAATTTTTGGAATTTAGGATGCCATACTCTATTATGGCATCCTAGAGTCACTTCCAAAGGTTTTAATTGATTAAATAGTTTTCGCCTGTGGCTTTGCATGCGGAAGAGTAGTTTTATAAAACATAATCACAAACATAAACTTGCTAATCATCCCAAGGGAACATGCAATCGGGATAAAATCTACCCCATTTTGTTGTCAGACATTGACTAAGTGTGTGCAATTTCGCGTGCGGGATGAAAAGACAAAATCCGAACATTTTTACAAACTTTCAGAATAATAATAATATTAATTTATAATATTAATAGGATACGCAAACAAAACTAAAATCTTTATAGAAATAATTAGGATATTAAAAATTGTGTAACAAAAGTCTGTCATCCAAACATTAGTCTTATTTGCAAGTTCTAAATCACTCACTTTCAACAAAATAAAATTTTAGCGTGGTATGACGCTGTAAGACACTTAATAAATATTTAAATCGCCATTGTTCGAATCTACCATTAAACTTCATGTTAAAATATAAAATAATATTGGTAAAAGCTGCAAAAGATAAAAGGTACACTGGGAAGTTTATTTTATTACATATATTACATTTTATTTTATGTTAGTACATATTTCAATGTAGAATTAGTAAGATTTTAGATCACAAAATTATTAATAAAATATTGTAGATGAAATAAAAATATTCACTTACCAATCTTAGACAACATTCAAGAAACGAAAGCACACAATATCCATTTAGAATTAGCATGCGTGACACCTTTAATTCTCCCCTATACGGTAGCATTCAAATTGCCTATAAATAGAGGCTAATGGAAAGTAATTAGAATATGATGTACTTCTTATACCATTTATTCCAACATATGCCGTATTGAGAATGGCTTATTCTGTCCGTTATGTATGAATGGTTAGTAAAATGTGCATTTGCAATTATTTTTACACGCAATATACTGTCTTCTTTAGTATTATAAGTATAAATGGAATCATGGAACTAAATTTTATGCAAATTATAGACGTCCAAATTGCCAAAAATTTTTATTACGTATAGTTTAAAAAGACTGCACTAAATTGTTGGTAAAGATTTGCAGTTCTTCACAAAAAAACGTTTAATATCTTAATAAGTATGTGTTTTCTTTCTGTATCTTGAAACAAGAGTATCTACAGTAGTTACCACATTACATCAACAACAATAAAATAATAATTAGCGTGCGAGCTGTTAGGTACGCGGATGAATTTTGCGGCCACATCAGATACTATCTTCGTGTAGTTGTGTAAGGTACCTAGGCAATGTACATTATGTGCATGTACTATATGATATCATTACATTGCATATATTTCTAGTCTTCTAGTTGTTGTAGTTTTTGTGTTTTTTATGTATCTAGCCTGCAAACTAACTGATGATCGACCTGATGCTAAGTGGCCAGCGTCGCCTATGGACATTAGCAACACAAAAGGCATTACCGATTCGTTGTCGATCAAGAAAGAAGGGAAAGACAGAAAAAATTGTGCGTGTCAGCTCCGACGCACGACTGGAGCTTACTCCTTACGAACGATTAGAAAATACATGACGTTATCGTCAGATCAATTACAACATCATTTAGTTTGCGATTGTCAAATCACTAACAACACCATTTAGTTTGCGATCGTCAAATCAGAAACAAAGCCTTCTAGTTTGAGATCGTAAAATCAGTAACAAGGTTATTATTATGATTAGATGGTGTTATGATGGTATAATGGTTATGATGGTGTTACTTATCAATACCGCATATCACTTAACGCATAACGCACGTAACGTAACGGAGAAAGTTTGATTTTACTCACCATAAATTTTCACATCCCGGGTTTATACATATTATATGAAAATCGATTCTAAAGGAATTAAACTCCAAAAAGATAGTATAGTTGTTTGGAATAATGCTTTCTGTCGGGGGCTGTAAGGCTTGAATTCAACACGCTCCTGTAATTTCTAACTATGTGCATTGTGCATATTTGAAACTAATAATTAACTCTTTGTTTTAGTGTTATCAAGAGTTATAAATTTTTTTTTTTATATTTTTTATATTTATGATATTTTTATTTTATTTATCTGTGTAAAGCTGAAAGTGAGAAAGAGCGGCAAATTAAAAAAAAACTAAAGCTATTATCACAGAGCTTAGTTGGAAAAAAATGCCCAAGTGCGAGTCGGACTTACCCATGAAGGGTTCCGTAGTAGCAAGAGCCAAAATTTCGCCAGCAAAAACATTGTTTTCACATATAAATGACAAAGTTATTTGCGGTTTTTTAAAATGTGCTTTTTCTCAAAAATTGTTGACAACATATATATTTTTTTAGATTTTTCACTCTCTTATTTCAAAAGTTAGAGGGGGGAGGATACACATTTTCCTACTTAGGAAGTGTCTATCTTTCAACTAACCATATTCGATTAACCATATTGCACGTTGTACAGAATCGTTCGAGTGTGAGTCCATCCATCTCGTGCTTTATCTTTTTTTCTTTATACGTTGAACATATTTATTAATATCTAAAAGAATCCATATTGATCGACAAAAAATCATACCAAAGCGCATTCGTTACTGCCACATTAACCAAGATTTATTTTATTTTAATGGGTTTATTACACTTATTGAAAAAATTATAAAGTACCGAAGATGTATATAGTGTGCATTGTTAAGTGAGTAGTGACTTCAGTGTTTCTATGCCCCAGCAAGTATTGAGATCGAGCATTGAAAAAATTGGCTGAAAGTATGTGCCGCGCCCCGGCGCCGCGCCTAATTGCAACCGCGGTCTTTCAGACTTTTTATACGTACAATTTTGTTCTAATCTAGATATCGTAGAAATTATAGTGAATGGCAAGAACTTAACTATGCTCGTTTAGCGTGATCGACTGTCCGGCTTTGCTGAGACGTGGCCGTTATTTGATAGTAGCATTTTTGTAGTGGATAATTTTACCCGTAATAGTCCCACTGTGTCTCTCAGGTCGCTCCTGTCATGCCTTCATCGAAACAGACGATAAATATTTTTTCCTACGCATATAAAGAAAAATTATATTATCGGCGTCCGTATGATCTGAACTCAAATTATTAGTACGTGATCGGTGAGACTGAAATGCAAAGTGTTAAAACCACTAAGCTGTCACTATTACGAATGTATCTAACCCTTCTGTTGCACTTAATTCTTGTGCGATTCTAATAACGGTGAAAAATTACTTATATTAATTATTATACATTAAATCTCACTTCGCTTTAATTACGTAGAACGTTACCGTCCCGCATTACATTGGTATTTTCATAGTGAATAATTTAAACGGGCGCAGTTTTTACGCCGCCGCCGTACTTTCTCTGCTTTCGACGCGAGACCGACCGTCATTAGCCGGACTTAGATAATTAATTGTACAGTGTTCTTACTACTTCCATGTTGACCGACTGTACACAGAGCCTTCTCTGTTACCGCTCGGTAGGTGGTTGTTGGAATCGGTGTTCTAAACTTCTAATTGAAATAATCAATTCATGTACCGTCTTAGAGACCTTTCGGCCTTGTCGGTCCAACCCGACAAAATGTCGACAAGAAACGGTGTCCTATAAAATGTAAGCAATGGAAGGAATGTTATAGTATAGAAGGGTTATCAGCATTCTAACTATTGAACACTACAATCCTCTACAATCAAGGATTTATATCAATAAGACCGTTTAAATATTGCGTTTGCTTTCAAATGATAAAACGGCTCGATTTTTTCGGAATATTAGCAAGTAAAAAATACTTATCCAAATCATAATTATGAAGGTTTCAATCACAAACTTCATTTTTGTGCCCTCCGCAAAAAAATATTTTGAAAAAATTGCAAGAAAATTTAATATGACAAAGTGAACCTATGAAAAAAATATGGTCATTCATAAAATGGTAAACAAATCAGTATAGAACACTGGCATATTAAAGGATTCTGACATGATCTGTTTTATAACGTATCTACTTAGGTACCTAATTACTCGTATGAAAAGTTGAGTGGGACGTCCGAATATTTTGAAGAAGGGTTTATGTTGATGGATGAAATGTTTTAGTCATTATTCAGTAGAAAACTAGCAAAGAAGAACACTACTTTATAACTACCTAGCTAGTTATCAGTTAAGAATATTAAAGGTCATTTCAAAACTGAGTACTGTAATGACCACAATGTTGAAACAGTAAGCTACAATTCGCATGAAATTAGTGTGAAGATTACGAGTATTTAAAAAATCACGTATGTTTTTCTTCATCGTTCAGTTATCTATTACTCATTGCACAGTTATCCACCTGTAATTTTTTGTACGGCAATATTTACTGATTTGGTACGTTCTAGTCGTTACCCGTAAAATTGACCACTTTCCTCGGAAGTTCGGAATGAGTAGATAAAGGAAAGTGGCTCGTAAATAAACTAAGTGACAAGCGACAGATCGTTTGTGTTTAAAGAGAAATAAGAATCGTCGATAGGAACTTTTGATTGCGGTGTATTAGAGCATCCTGGCATCTCGTTACGCTGTCTGCCTTAGAGTAATAATATATACTATATTATTACTCTAAGCTGTCTGCCGTCTCGTAGAGTAGTGATTGACAGACGCCGCGCCGAGACTAGATGTGTTCTCAATAGCACCGCTGCAGCTGGCGGAATCCGCCTTCTATTATAACTTGTGCAGTGTTGCATAAATGAGTGATGTTAAGAGCTGAAAGCTATAGCCATTTTGTAGTCCTTTTTATATTAATATGTTATGACTGTAGTCTTACTGAGGACGCCAAAGATATGGGAGAGAGTAGTGCTGACTGCAAGGTAGTTCCATAAGAAATAGATGCAAATATTTGTGCAGCTGTCACCTACGCAATTAATAATCAAATCGAATGTAAGGTCGGAATATAATGTACTCATTTCCACTATTACTTTTTCAAAACGTTACCCGCTCATAATATTGTTTATTTTTATATTTTAAATTAGTTAACTTTATTAAAATAGCCATAAGTTTCTGATTAAACATAGTTTAACGATAGTTAAAACTGTATTAAGCTCCTGCACATACTAACATTTGTTACAATATCGACTAAACTAGGTATAAATGGTTAAAATAGTTAGATGCAGTGGTGTTAGCCGGTGGTGCTAAAAGGAACGAACGCCGAGTTTTCCTGCGATTTCCCTCGCATCGCAATTGACACGCACGTCAGTTCGCGCCGTCCGCGAGCGCGCACGCACCGCGCCCGCTAATTAATTATAATAATATCTCGTGTCGATATGCATTACGATGTTAGAAAAATCGCTTCTCAACTATGACTCCTTCGCGCCGAATTTGACAACTCGATTTTTGTGAGACAAAAATTTGTTTGTGTGATGCAATGACGATGATTTTTTGTTTGTGCTCGATGTAACTGGTACACTATGTCGCTGGATATTATGTTTTTGACTAATGACAACCTGCACCGAATGCGCAAGGAGCCCCCTGTGCTAGGCCTTCGATATAGGGTATGTATTTTGAGGTGATGGCTATGAAATTTTATGCAGCTGAATCTTTTGTGTGATATTAGGACGTAGTACCTACATATTTTAGATTTTTTAACCGACTTCAAAAAAAGGAGGAGGTTCTCAATTCGACTGTATTTTTTATATGTTTGTTACCTCAGAACTTTGGACTGGGTGAACCGATTTTGATCATTCTTTTTTTAATCGAAAGAAGGTGCTTGTCGCGAGATCTGACAATGGCATCCATGTCAAAAGCATATAAGTCTTAAATTTGCATTAAGTATGTGCGCGATAAAAGGACGAATAACTCAGTATCACGCCAACCGATTTTGATGATTCTTTTGTTTATTGGATGTACTTCATTTCAAGTCTGTTCTTTTTTGTTAAAATTTTAGATTATTAATATTTTTCACATCGCGTTGGTAGGTCTTGAGACCTGAATGTTGATCGAAAAGTGTCGGATTCAGTATCGAAGCATACACTAAATAATTGATACGCAAATATTTGAATGTTAAACACTAAAAACTTAAATAAAGCACTTGTAAAACATTGTAGAAAATTCCTTACTTTTAAGTTTTTATTTTACTATTACGTTTTACTACGTATTCGATCACGTAAGGCTGTTTGAATTCCAAATACAATGCAACGACAAAGGTGTTAACAGCATGTAATGTCTCGTTGATTTATAACCACAACATAAATATGTATGTGTTGACGACTATGACAGAGGACGTACAAACGATGATGAATTGAATGAAAGAGATTAATAATGGCTTAATATTGTTGCATGATGATGATGATGAATTATTTCACTTTAGTCAAAATGTAAAAAAATTAACAATGGATCAACTTTAATTTAATGCCGCCGTAATAATGCGTTGTGTTCCGTCTGGGGGCTTGAGAGCCAGTTCTTTCTTTCTTTTTCTTCTCTCTTTCTTGGCCGGCAACGCATCAGTGATACCTTTGGTGTTGCTGATGTCCATGGGCGACGATTGCTACTTACCATCAGGTGGATCGTCAGCTCGTTTGCCGGCTATTTCCATAAAAAAATGCCTCAGTTGCGTTCCTATCCGGTCAATCCTTGAACATGATAAAAAGTTTTGGTAAAATAATGCATAATTAGTAGTATACGTATGTTGTATTTATTATTAGTATGAGTTTAATTATATTTATTAGTAATTTAAAATCTATGCCTATTCTGCTTTCTCTTCATTAACCTGGACGTTAAGGTTTTGTATGCAATTGATAAACAAGATATAGACGTACACGTGAATCCTAACAAGTATTTTTATACCCAAATTGTTAAACAATATAAAAAATTAAAATGCAAAATACTTCAGTGCGATTAAAAGTTACAGTTGGGTACATATTTTACGTAACTTTAAAATAAAACTAAATAACATTCAGGAATGGTGCAAAAATATATTTGAGCAATTTTTTCTACTGACTAAAGTAACCTAGTTGTTTTCCTTAAATTTTATTTTAAGTGCATTCAATAAATTTTTCATAGTAAATTTATTCATACATCATTGTAATCTAATAAACGTCATATACAATCTAATATTAAACATTATATAATCTCTTAAACTATACTCGATGATTCCTTTACTAACAGAGTATACACATATTTGTCCAAGACGAACAAAACATAGATAAAATTCCATAAAAATGAGAACATGCCATGGGATAAACACTTTCATGTGTCACACAATGCAAATATAGCGTCATCCAAATAATTTTACCTTTTCCAGGGCCTAACAAATGGCGTTGAGAACGATCAGAACACGGCCAATCTACCGGACCTGGGACACAACCGACTATCGATCAGCTCCACTACCTCCAACCAGAGCTATGAATCGGGCAACGTGGACTACGCGGTGCCCAAACACTCGTTCAATCAACGAGGGACCTCGCACAGAACGATCGACTCGACCGACTCCAACGACAAAACCCTCAACTATAACACCCCGAAGATCACTAACCCCCTATTCGGAGTAAACGCCGCCTCACACTACGCGCCCGGTGCGATACAAGCTCACGATAACGATATGAAGCTATACGAGCGACCGAACCTACCGAACGGGGTCCGAAAAGCCCCCGAAGGCCAAGATAACGAGGCGATAAAAACTGAGGACGCACTAGACGGTAGGAAAGAAGTGATAGTGAACCCCAACCAGATCTCCCTCACTGACGGCACGGCGACCTACACGACCGACAATAATGGTAAAATCAATGTTCATGTCACCGTCATGATTAACGCAGGTAATTATATGCATCCTTACGAACAACTCCATATCACTTGTATTAAAGCACAATATAATACTACTATAATGATATTATGGCACATTGACTTAACATTTTCATGAGTAAATTATCTAACAGTTTCGCACAGTGATGGTTTATGTAAAGTTTGGAAGTTTCCAGGATAGCTCTCGAGGATGCATATTGAGGCAAGCGGTATCTTTGTAGTTGCATGTTGTTTGTCCGATATTCCTCACTTTCTCCATTATTCTTCTTCACTGGGTTCTTTAAACGTGCTAGATTCTCAATCTCTATATCACTGTTTTATATCTATTTTTTTTTTTGTTTAGAATCATATTCACTTCTTCACACAATTTTGACATCTATTATACATCTATTTCTTCCTGTCTGACACAATCTCTTCAATTTCATTCTAAGTATTTTATGGAGTAATTTATGTTGCAACCACTTAATTGTTTTGTTTTACATAATTTTTATTTGAGCTTGTTAAATTCCTAAGATCAGAAAATAGTTTTGTAACAAGAGGGCATAATAAAATAAATACTTAAAAGTAGGTAACTGACTTACGTAGTGATTATGCCGGTCTTGTTATAAAAGTAATGTACTAAGATATTGCTTTCAAATTCGAACTATTAATTGAACGGGACAACGCGAATTAATTTGCGGGTGTAAAAAATATAGCGTAATGTGTTTACGACAGTTTCGACCTATCAATACATAATCGTCAGTTAACTTAGTAGGTAAAGACTCTTTAAACAGTTGATATGATAGGCAATTAGGAATAGGTATTATATTGAGAACGATCATTAGTGCTTTACTATGGCACGAAAGATTAAATACTCACTTCACTAATTTATCTATGAATGTAGTGTTTCAACCGTATGACACATTTGTTCTTCCGTTGTCCAGTTCAATTAATATCTTATTAATTATTATTGTATCTGGTATTAATTTTCACTACATGTGGAATTCATAAACAGCGCTAATGTTCCAGGCACCCTTGCTGACTTGAAGAAGCAGCGCTCACAGATACGAACCAATGGCAGTCCGGTGGAGAATAGTGCGAGTTCCACTAACAATCACAGCTTGAGCTCTTTACCTGAAGGCATGAAGCAAGAATTGCCTCAGACAGCTAACGCCGCGCCCGTGCCTCGCTTCTCTGGTCACACCAGTGACGTAGTCGGCGACACCAAGTCACACAGGTGCTGTATTATCATGTAATTATCGATTACGCAGGTCGATAAATCGATTAGTTGAAGGCTTTGTTTATTGAGTCATCCGTGATGTTGACGGTGTCAACGTATCACGAGTGCTGGAAGATGGAAATAATATCGATTACGTGTGACGATTCATCGATTAGTCAAGAATTTTGTTTCTGGAGACACCAGTCAGCGAAAACCAATGTGTTGTATCATTGTGTAGAGAATATTATGCGTGTCGATGAATCGATTCTCACCAGTGATGTTGCCGACGACAGCTAATTTCAAGGGTGATCTATTATCATGTAAAATAATGTCGATTACGCGTCTCAATTTTTCGATGAATGATTATGTTCATTGAACACACCAGTGACGTCAGCGACGGCAGGTTTCACCGGCGCAGTATTATGATGTAAAGTGTTATATCGATTAGAGGTATCGATTTATCGACAAGTTAGGATTATGTTCTTCGTACACTCCGTCATTATGGTGACACAAGTCACACAGGTGTTATATTATCATGTAATCAACATTATCGATTGTGCGTATCGATTTCGTTTAGTCTAATTAATTTTGGAAACGGGAACGCAGTAAGTGAGCTCACAAGTCTGATTTTCATTCCAAATTGTAAATTGTTATATGACATAATATAGCTTGATACCTTTGACAGTTGCCAGAGTCGTAAAGATAATTATTGATGAGACCGATATAAATACATTTCAATATAACATACATGCGATTTATTATTAACAATTGAAAGTTAAATAAAAATCAATTGTATATTAGCCAGTTTTGGTGTCAACTGTGAGTTGTGACAGATATTGATTTATATCTTGCAAGGTGTTCGCGTGACTGATTCGGTAATATTGTTATGAACTGTTATAATTGAGTATTTATTAATGGTGGTGATTTAAACGGATATTGCCATGTTTGCTCTGAGAAGGAACAGCTTGCCAATGTGCTAGGAACAGTGTGATAGTCCTATTAAGAGCTCAATCGTTGTTTCGTATAGAGGATAAGGAAAATATATGGTCGCTATTATTTTAAATAGTGTCGAAATGAATAATGTTATCGGATTATTGATTATTTAATTATTGTTTTATTGTTAGAAATCGATGTATTGTTTTATTATTACAAACTGTTTCGTCTTACCATTTCCTAGTTGAACATTCCAATAATTGTTTGAAAGTTGTTGTACAGTAAATGTAAATTTAATGAACTGTATTGTGAAGTGTATTTTGTTTTAAACAAGGAACGTAAAGAAAATAGGAATGATAGTGGGTTTGGAAAGTGCCTGAGATGTTGTGATTAAATTGTTCTAATACGTAAAAATGTTATTGAATATTTTTCTGATTGTTGTTAAACGTTTAATAACGTCGCATGTGATACGTATCTTTGTCGGTAATCTGTGTTCGCATGTCACGCAACTTGTCTGCTTGTTTGTTATGAGGCAGATAAAGGGTTGCCATCATTTTGTCTTAATTTTCATACTTCATTGAATTTAATTCTATTAATGAGTATCTTTTTAGTAAATTTTAACTTGTATCACTAAATATTTTTCTCGTGTGTACCTTTTTTCGTTGGAATATTTTTAAAAACGATTATCTAATGAAATTCATATAAATAATAATAGTAATAATATAATTATTATTTTCAATAATAATTTCTTTTGTATTCGATATTCGGATTATCTTTTGATGTGCCTTGACCACCATATTTATCTTGAATTCATTTAGGCAAATAAAATATTTTCTTAAATTATATACATGATACCTTCCTATATTGTTAAATTTCATAGTATGTATACTGATCTTGTTTTTGATTAAAATATTTTTTTTCGGCCTACCATATTGAATAATATACAATTTTTGCAGATAAAACGGATATCAAAACTTCTTATATTTTATTATTATAAATAAAGTCACAGTTTGAGTTCCTTTTCTAATGGTCATCTTTGTATGAAATCTGTCAAAGATGAATACATACGTTTGAAAGTAACTTCGTAGGAAATATTATTTATAATAATATTATAATGTTTAAAAAAATACATTATCACCTTATTATAACTAGGATATTTTATTTTCTATAACATACGTAGGTCTTCTTGACTATTATTAACTTACGTTTTTAAATTTCCTGTAATTTTAAAAAGACTTACTATTCAAACTTCAATTTTTCTGTTGCTTTTTTCTTTTAAAATGATTCCAATGTTATGGAGACTGCTTTTCGAGGTTTAATTAATATTAAAAGGTTACTTGTTGTAGTATTAACACCAAACGACAAAATATTTAACGTGTGGTATAAACAGTTTAATTTGAACATAAAGCTGTTTTTATTGCAGATTCTATACATATAAAACTGTGGTCTACGTAAATATCTTACAGGAAAAGAACGACAATAACACGAACTGACTCGAACTTGAGAATATTAGAGGTCACTTATATCTCAAACGAAATGCAACTTATTTCGAATTTTAAATTTTGTCAATCTTCGTTAAATAATCCAGAATAGCCCTAAAATAGCTGATAATTCTGAAATGCTCAGGTATCATGGTTTCAGAAACAAATAATCTTAGTCTTAAGTAGTTTCTAAATTTATCCTTAGACTTTTTGACAGTTTTTCTCCTTGCTATACTTCATTTTTTATAAACATTTTAAACTTATAAAATGGTTTTTTGAAGTAAGCTCCGTATTGTAGGTTACTTGTTACTAATAGAAAGTTGAGATTTATACATACCTACTCAAAATTATGACCTGCCTTGTTTTTGAAATGGTTATTCGAATATTAGATGGAAAGCTATAAATCTTGAGCCTACATTTTTGTAACAAATTATGTCTAACTAGCTGTTGGCCGCAGCTTTGCATACGGAAATTATGTTTTAACTTATTCAAACTTTTATCCTGTTTTCCCGGGAAACCTTTTAATTTTCTGGGATGAAAAGTTATCTAAAATATGACCCAGGGTATCAGTAACAACTTTACCAATTTTCATTGAAATCCGTTCAAGGATTTTTATGTGATGCCCGGACAGACAAACAGACACTTTGAGTTTTATTATAGTATAGTCGATATAACGGTTGGCTACAAGTAACAGTTTTAATACATCTGTATATTGAAACTTAACTCACGTTCAGCTAAGTTTAATTAATATCGAATTAAAACGTATTCCAATATATTGCATTCGGCATAGGATTTTTCCGGTGTAGTATAGATTTATAAACATTACTTTTTTTACTAACAGCTAATTAAGAAATTGTGCCAACATTAATTTTGTACATAATTTGTAGGCAAAAATTATTAAGAACACTAGTGAATTTGCTACTCAACCTTGCCTTAAAACTGGGTTATACTAAAATTTTACTTCGATTTAATGATACATAGTCTGAATATAATAAATGATCTACGCTATATTTATGGAGAAATTGCTGCAAATTGAAGAATATTAGTAGTTTATTGTAGAACTTTTTATGAATCGTAGATACCTATTGTATAATATGTGGTCGTGTTGAATAAAGTCCAGTGTTCGTTGTCTGTGGTAATTTAATTAATTAATTGTTAAATATTACATTCCGTTTTATATCTTCGTGTTAACTAAAGTGTCTATATTTATGTACATAAGCTTTTTGAAAATGTATTTATCGTGTAGTTGTCATCATCCCATCCGGCAGTAATTCATTCGTCCATATCGTAGTCACTAGAATAGCTAATAGTTATTTCGTTTTATTTCAGTACTTAAAAAGTACTTAATCCATGTGCATTATATAAAAAATATGTAAGTGTCGCAACTATGAAAAAAATTACTTAAGTATAAATTATTATATGCATATAAATTATTATATTATACCTTACAGTACACACAAAGCAATACAATGGCCTTATAGAGTAGTATGGGCAGCACAAGTCATTGAGGTTAATTTAAATATCGTTTTGTATATTTTTACAGTATTATTATGAAAGCATTTACAAAATATAAAATTGGGTGATCCTAAACGCACTTTGGTCAACGGTGGCGTCATATCAGAATAATATACAGACCGATACAATATTTTGCATTTACAAAAAAAATATATTATATTAATTACTGATAAGTGCAAGGTTGCAATAGTAATAAAAAAAGGTTTTAAAAACATCAATTAGTATCAGAACAATACAAACGTATTATATTTAATCCTTCAACATGTTTTAAACAGGTTTTATAAGTAGAATTCGTAAGATTAGAAGTTACAAAAGATCCTATGTTGTGAGATTTATGTGTACTTATAAAATTATTACAAAATATTAAATTAAATATTTATTATGGTGCGTTTGGTATTCCTATAGTGGTAATTTCAAATATATGCAAGTAACAATATTTATTCAGGGTATTTATCACCCAACTTCTATAATATTAACTTCACGATTACGTCTTCTGCATTAGAGTGAAATTATCACTAATTGACGTTGTATACTTATTTTATCGGTGACATCCAAATGCACTATATGTTAACACATATTTGGGCTTGGTTTACTTACTTTAGGATAAAGTGTGATTTAAAAACCCAGCTTATTCAAATTACTAGCCTTGATCAATCTTGCCTGGCTCTTCAGTTAAAACTAAAATGTTATGTAGTTATAAATGATTATGTAGTTAAAAAAAGCAGTCAATAATGTTTATAAATTACTTTAAAACGAGTAATATAATATTTTATTACGTAAATAATAGAATATTTACTTCAATTCATATTTAATTATTTGATTCGAGCCTTCAACATATCTATCCTTGCCACTTAAGTCTTGCCTTGACTTGGACCACTACAAAAGAAATATTGAAAATTATAAAGTATTTTCCGCACAAGTTATTATTTTTATACGTAGAAAAAGCTATAGTTCTCTTAAAACTCGAAAATCAAGTTAACAATTTTAATATCTTGAAAATAGCTTAGGATATTTGCCTGCGTTCTGTGTAATATATTGTACAGTATTTTCTATAACTTATCTGAGAATGTGTTTTACAAAATTGAACACTAAATACTATACGATTAGGATGTAAACCCCAAAAATACGTTTGATAATATTTTGATCGTGTTTGATCTTGCTCTTATCACTTTAGAGACAAATTTTATTGTGATTTATACTCCTACACTGAATATTATTATGTAAGGTAGGTCAGACTATAAATTTTGATTCAGTAGTGTACAGTACAACCATGTTATTAAAACATCCCGCCTCTTCGTAATTCTTCATAATAATATATGAGTTCATATAAACTTGTTGTATTTTTGTGTGAAAAGCTGGGTAACGCTTTATCAACATGGTTTTACTGTAGCACTAAGTTTAAATATATTATACGTAATTGTAATAATTAAAATGTGTTCCCTTTACTGCTTAAATGTTCATACATACGGTACAAATATAATAATGTCGCTATTGTCGAAGTATATTTATTATTGTATTTTATTTATTGTCAACGATGATGTAAATATGGCATAATGGACAATATTAATAAATTTTATGTAACAATTTTATTCCACACATTTTCCTTTATATTCGTTCATATGCAGTGTCAATGCAAGAAATCTGTTGTTTATAAATATTGATAGGTTTTATAGGGACGTCTCTACCTTTTATTAATTATTACATATCTGTAAGACATTTAAGCAGTAGATTCAAAGAAAGTCGGAGATTCCTATTCCTTAAAATTTATTATGAATAAATAAATCTGTTGTTAAAATCTTTAAACTTTTTAATTGTTGTCCTTTTTATCCACTTGGTACGAAAAACTTTTCAAGTTAAGTTTCAAGTGATATGATGGCCGTTTTCAATAATATATCTAGCCATAATCTTTGGATAATTACTAGTGAATGACAGAAAGCAAGGTAGCTAGGCAAGGTATTGGAATTTTACGGGGTTCATTTTGGAGAATGCACACGTATTTCATGATAAGTTCCCCGACTCTCTGACGTCAATCGGCATGTCGAGAATCCGTCCTTTGAATTGTTTACATCCTTAGTGCTCGGACGAAGTTATTTATCTCGACACTCAGATCGTTTACATAGGTACAATACAAAATTCTTTATTGTGCACACTAGAAGTACATAAAATATTACAATTTAAGTATTAAAGACACAATAGGCGGTCTTATCGCTGTAATAGCGATTTTTACCAGACAACCTAAGGGTAGAGGAGACAGTCGTTCAAGAAACGCGTAGGTAGAGGTGCAGGAGGTAGAACTTTACGAACTAATATTTAAAACCATAGATAATTTGTTACTGAAAAAGGGATGAGTTTTCTTTAAACTTGCTACAGAATGCTCAGCCAAATCTCCCCTAAAGCTCTTTTTACGGCTGTTTTCAATGTTCCATTCTCAAGACCTCAAGTCCTCAAGACAGTTGCAACGTAGCAACTGTCAAGATGTCCTAGAACTTGTGATTATTTTACTTTAGTCAAGAGAGATAGATTATTATTGAAAAATGCCGATAGACACATTTGGACACATTTAAAAATTCGATATTACAGTGAGTTATTCATGATACGAATGAGGTCATGAAACGTATCAAGTAGGAAGTAAAGTGTGTTGAAGTGCTTAAGGTCGAATGTTCTTTTATCTCTATGAACATTATCAGATAATGAATATTTTATTTTATTAGTAGGTACCTCGTAATACTAATTGACAAGCATACCGAGTAGAATTAGGGTTAATTGCTCTGGAAGAAATTTGGAAGTACCAAATGAACCACTGGGCTATACAAATACTTTAGTTGTGAATTAAGGAAGAAATTAGCCCATTATCCTGGGTTCGAATCCTGCACGCGACTTTCATTTTTAAAGTTATTTACGTATGACTTATTTGTTGCGACTTGCATGGGAAAAATATGATAAAAACTGCACCTCAGTGTTTCGCAAAGTGTGACATTTGACACTTGGCCAGCGTGGTGGACTATGGCCTGTATCCTCTTATATTAGGGGATACCAGAGGTAAAAAGAGGAGTGCTATAGTTATGGGTTAACATGGTGCGACAGTGATAGTAAAATCAATCAAGTTATATTTCAGGAGGTAATATCGTCCAGGGCGCTGCCATTTACAATGCGTTGCATTTCTTGAGGAGGAATTACAACATGACGTGTGTAACAACGGACAGTAAAGCCGAAGGTTCATGTCGAAAAGCACAAGTAAAATTAGTAGGTAAGTAAAATGCCCTTCTTATTAGCACGACTGCAGTGCCAGGTTTATTGTATGTATTATTCGAGTAGGCTTACGTGTATACGTATAAGGGCCGTAATACAGACAGTGGCGGAATGGCGGATGCAGGATTTTTATTTGGTGGGGGAGGGTTCAATCAACTGTAGAAATAAAATTAGATTTTTGTGGCAAAAAAGGGTACTGCAATACAATGCATACTAGCATACAATGTCCAGTCTAAAAATGCATTAAATAAATCACAAATCACAAAAATTTAATTAATAGGACTTTAATTCTTTCTCGCTACAGAAAGCCGTTATAAATGCGGTTAGCGTACATTGCACGCAATGTATACGCAAGTTCGAAAAACATTGCATCATGCGAATCATGCACTCATCTGCAGTATAGAACGCGAACGTAACCTGCATCTTATTTTTAGACAACTAACTTGTATTTTAATCAAATTTAGATCTTTGGACGTTATGTTTTCTTATAAATAAACTAATTTCAAGCGTGCAGAATCAGCTGGTAATTATTGTCTTCCATTATTGCGTTTTCATTGTCATTGTGTTGATATAATTTGCGCACGTGGTTTTCGAACTCCGTCTTACCGCGTGTTAGATGTTTCATTGTATCTGCGTGTGTTAGATATGAGATCAGTTTTACTACGCAATGTACGGTGGAAGAGGGCCAGAACGCCACTATGACAACGATAGTTTTGCGGCGGTGTTTCTCGCTGTGTTAATTTTTTTTTATCTATGACAGTCAGTTGATTGATTGAGTCAGACCGTCAAACCAGTGCCAGTGTTCGCCGGGCCGTCAGTGGGTCGTAACGTGTCGCGGCTTCACTCCCGCCCAATCAATAACTCGCGGCAGTTCACACACGTAACAGCTCACAACAAAAAACCAACCGGTTCCTCAATTTAAGAAACAACCTCAGATACAATTCTGGAGAAATCTTCGTGCATGCTGAAATTTTTGAGGACAATTTGGACCATGAAACCTCCGACTAATGTAAGTTGTTACTTTTTCGTAGCCTCGCGTTGTTCAGTTTTTGTAAGCTGTTTTTTATTAGGTACATATTGTGTTTTTTACAAACGAAAACTTTAATGTATTCTATAGAAGGTACTAGAGTGTGATATAATTTTAAATAATAAATTACCTACCAACAGCTTAGACCATTTTAAATGTAGAGCCGTAGAGTAGTTTTCTTTTTAGTAAGTAGTGTATTAGTACGTACTTGACTTTTTGACAATATGTACGAAACTGAAGATTACGGTTAGATAGATTATTGTGACCCACCCTAAAATAATGTTCTATTTCTGAGGGGGCACCCCTCACTTTTCCGAATTTTTTTTCCGAATTTCATTTTACCGATAACTATTGACCGACGTCTTTTTTGTTATATGCATTATTTGACATATTTTTAGATCATCGAAGTATCACACACTACTACTTAAGCTTAGTCACTACGGCATCAAGAACAACTTGATTGTGTCGTACTTGAAGGGTAGAATCCAATGATACCAAATCATCAATATGTTATGGGTGTACCACAGGGCTCGATTCTGGGCCCCTTCCTTTTTCTAGTATACCTACATAAATAATCTGCCATATTGAATTAAGAAACATGCAGACATTGTCCTGTTTGCTGATAACACTTCTCTTATATTTAAGACGAATAGAAATAAAATGAATTTTGACGATCCAAACAGTGATCTGTCTCGTTTATCACACTGGTTTACTACAAATAATTTACTGCTTAGTGCTAAAAAAAACTAAGTGTGTTGAATTTTCGCTATCTAATGTATGAAATGTTATAGGTGGAGAGCCTGGGCTCTTAATCTATTAGTAAAAGCGTCAAATTAAATAATGAAATTCTAACTATGGAAAATCCACGGTTTTCTTGGGTGTTACCTTAGATCCTAAACTGCAATGGGGCACCCTTATAACGGCTTTCGCGAGTAAGCTAAGTGGGTCCGTTTTATGCCATTAGAAAGATAAGACAGTTTATTGATGAAGAAACTGCTAAACTTGTTTATTTTGCATACTTCTATAGCCTCATGTAGTATGGTATATTGATGTGTGTGTGGGGTTCAGCGGTGACATTGATGCTATCTTTGTTTTGCAGAAAAAGGCAATCAGCAATGCCTGCTTGCATGCTGAAAATAAAGTAATTAAAAAAGTGGTATAATGTTCGGAAACATAATACCCCGAACAAATGTTATTTCGGCTAACAATAAGTGTAACTTCGGTAAAAAGTTTTTCGAAAAAATGAAATGTCGCACAGTCGCAGTAACGAAAAACATCGAACTGACAATAGGTCAACTAATACAGTGGCAGGCGTGACTTCGATGATGTAAAAAAAACAAAACAGTAACAGTGAACAGTTTTAGGTGAAATGTTTGGTCAAATATTTTCGAACTTATGATAGGTACCCATTTCTGAGGGATTATCTATGTAATTGAACCTTACGGTCACTGATAATGTTAACTGAACGTGTTCATACTGTTTTAACTGTTAACCATTGTGTGGAAGTGGAATGTACGGACGCGCGAATTAAGAGTTGGTGAAAGGCTCTATTTAATAATATGTTAGATCAATAGTGTCAATGGGTCTTGCCTCTTTGTAGATCATATAAAAGATGTTTAACCACATTTAAAAACTGAGCTAACAGTTCTTCGATGACCTAGGTCATGGCCAAAAACAGTTCATTGGAATTTTTAATTGCTATTGAGCAGTAAAATTATATTCCGGATTGTAATTGACGTGAAAAAATATGTATAAAAATAGTGATCTTTAGAGCTTTAATGATACTGTACTTTAAAAAATCTTCCTACATTTAAATAAAAAATATATAATAAAATTATGTTTAACAATTTAAATTAGTGGTCTACCTAGGTCCTGGACTCAGCCCAGGGGGGGTCATGACCCCCATGACCCCCACCCCCCTGGATCTGCCCTTGAATTATTCTTATATTACTATACCTAGATTATTAATTATTATCTATATTCTTAGGCCAGCCTTCTTCACCATGTGGACATTCCGACAAAAAAGGCTACTTTTGGCATGGGATGCTTCTGGTCCAATGACTCTCTGTTCGGGGCCACATTAGGCGTCATCCGCACTCGCGTTGGATACTCTGGTGGCACTACAAAGAACCCATACTACAGGAACTTGTAAGTATAAACAGTTATTTCAAATATATGTAGCAGAAGGAGGTATTCTATGGTATTGGTTATGAAATGATATTCCTTTTACTTTGCACCATGATATATTTCCAGTTCTCCTAACATTCACATCAATATTCCAAAGTACTTCAACACTACGTGATCAATAATAATCTGTTCTACATTCTTGACAATTCCCTAATCTAAATATGACATGACATTTCTTATATGCCAGCCTCTGCATCAGGCAAGCGCTGTAGAATAAAGAGGTCCGTCTCTGGACCTTCACTGGAGATTCATGGCCTCACCGATACGGCTATCCTGACGTGCGCTCGTCCTCGTGCGCGGATTAATTTATCTTGGTACGTCATCACTGGATCAAAGCATGTGGTCTGCTCTAACTGCTGGGTCCGAAACACGTTGTTTTTGTGTTCACTCACGCGGCCATCGCTGACGACCCGCACGGCCTCGTGTGGATAATAAGAATTCTGTAAAAATAGTCTCAACAGTATCTTGCTCGGCTATTCTGACTACATTAACCTCACTCATATTCATTTTTCTCATTCATCATTATTAATTTATAGTCAAGAATAATTCGCTCATTAAGTCTGATATTTTTTAATTGTGGACACTTAAAACATATTGGAGAGAACTATGGTCTGGCCATTTGGTTACCAATCTGGTTCATAAAACTCTACGAAACGTCGCAATTATGTCATTGTCGTCTGGTCCGGTTCAAACCCTGCAGACTCCTGGCCCAGTCTCTCCAAGACTCTTCAGGTACATCGCCCCTTCAGTTCTATGCTGGCCCGGACTCTATTCACACTTCTTTCCTTTTTTTTCATTTTTTTGACACCTTTTTTTACATCCTTTTTTTACTCAATTTTTTTTGTAATTCCATTTTGTTACTAGGTACTCTTTTTTTTACCTTTCATTTTCACTTTTCTCTTTTTTCACTCTTTTTTACACTTTTTTTAGTAGGTACTATTTTTTTACCTCTGTTTTTACTTTCCTCTTTATTTTTTCTCACTTTTTTTTACAATAGCCATTGTTGCGACACATTAAATCGATATTATCATATCATCATCATTAAACCTTCTTTTACTATACTACCAGACCGACCATAGTTTCTCTACGTGACTTACACCTGCAGCAGACATGTCTCCAAGCAAACCATCGGTTTCAGTGTTAGCTCCTGGGTCTCTTGGTTTCACGTGGTAGATCATTATTTCATGTCTTATCGATTTTCCGCAACTGAAAAATAAATAAGGTTAATTTGACCCGTATGATATCAGGTTACTCGTATGATAACACATTTGATGCTAGACTAAGGCTACTTATCTGCGATCCATTCTCCTTCGGTCATCATGACACATTGGATGGCTTGGTTTATATGAACTCTAGCTCCACTGAGTCGCATCACTACGTTTTGCATTGTCCACGTCGATTATATTATGAAATTCCACATTCTCATTTCATCGCGTTTTGTATTGTTTCATTTCTCATTGCAAAATTTTCTTCAAATGTCATCCGAACTAGTGTCATTCCTCATTTATTTTCCGATTTGTGGGCATGTTTCGTCCATCACTTCTGATGTAGCAGAAGGAGGTATTCTATGGTATTGGTTATGAAATGATATTCCTTTTACTTTGCACCATGATATATTTCCAGTTCTCCTAACATTCACATCAATATTCCAAAGTACTTCAACACTACGTGATCAATAATAATCTGTTCTACATTCTTGACAATTCCCTAATCTAAATATGACATGACATTTCTTATATGCCAGCCTCTGCATCAGGCAAGCGCTGTAGAATAAAGAGGTCCGTCTCTGGACCTTCACTGGAGATTCATGGCCTCACCGATATATACATATATTTCTAAATCTCAAGTCTCCGCATGAGATGGGTGAAGAGCATAGTCTAGGCAATGCCAGGGGTATTGCTGAGCCAGCCAGAGGTAATATTTTTGAACAAGAGTAAAAATGTTATAATAATGATACTCTCGCTCGAGAAAAACAAATCTTAAGTGACTCTCTTATTTTGAATTTAATAGGTTTATGTTAACAGTTTATTCTGAAATGTATATCATTCATTCATTAATCACAGGTAATTTTACCTAATGGTTTAAGGATAGGAAAAGTATAGAAGCTATGATCGTTAATCTAATCATAAACTAAATTGTTTACACTTAGCATTAGAGTGTTCTTATCTCAGCGTCTCTCACGTTGATCGTGGTGTAGTAAAATGTTACAAATGAAGCTCACAATATTAATAACTAGCTTATCCCCGCGGCTTCGCCCGTGGTCGAGTAGTTTGTAAACGAAATTTTTAATTTATTAATTTAGATTTATATGCCCGTGGCTTCGCGCGCGTGGAAATCGATTTTTTACAAATCCCTCGGGAACCCTGAACTTTTCCGGAATAAAAGGTAGCCTATGTGTTAATCCATGGTATATCTCGGTTCCAAATTTCAGCCAAATCGGTTATGGACGGCAAGTAGCACAGAGCACGTACTACATAGTACAAAATATGAGGACGAGATTACGGAACATAATTAAATAGATCGGACTAACTTACGTTACGTTCATAATGATCTGTATTGCCTACTCTAACCCCTTCTCTGAAAGTTGTGTTGTAGAGCTTTGAAACAATGACATTGCCAGTGGTGGACAGATGGAGCTAGGGACGCACCACAGAGAATGAAGAACGCGCTTATCTTTAAACATTGTGACGGCAAGTAGCACAGAGCACGTATGTGGTGTGATTGAGGAACAAACATCCAAACATCTTCAAAAACTTTTACATTTATAATGTTATAATTAATAATAATAATTAATATATGTAATAGGATTACTACTAAACCACATTTTTATATAAGATTCTTAATATTTATATTTTCCATAAAACCTTAATGTTCATAATAATGTTTCGTACTTGTTGGACTTTGGTGTTAGACCTATTTATTATATTCTATTATAATAATCCGCAATTTATGTGGGTCAAGGAACAATGCGATTAATTATAATCAACTTTAGAATTATTAATTAGTTTACAATTTAGAATAGATAAATCAAGCGGATTGTTTGTGTCGGAACCTATTGCTTTCGTCTTGATTGACGAGAGGTTAGAAAAAATCCTATTCAGACTTTTATATATTTACCTTTTACCTATTCAGACTTATACTTTGATTTTTTTTTAGTCGGGGTTTTTTTAATTTTTAATTTAAGTTTTATTGTTATTAATCAGATGAGTCATAATTTTATATTATGTAGTATAAATATTGATTCTTATCTACACGTGTCTTGCTCGTAATTTACTAGTCATTAATGATTTGCAGAAAAATAGTTGTAATAGCTGTCTCTAGTATTTTGCTCCATACTCTACTAATGTGCGTTTTCAAAAGATTGTGCAATACAAAGTGCCTCATTTAATTTAACATGATTATTGATTATTCCTCATATATTTATGTATATCTCAGATTAAAGAACAAAGGCTGAGATGTATGTATGTATACCATTTGTATAGTTATAGTGTTGCATACAATATTTAGTAATTTTGCCCCTTTATGGTGAACCTACAAAAAGGATTCATATTTTTTGCATGTTTATGTGTAGGTATTAACCAGCATCCCGTACAGTTATGTTACTTAAAAATATTTAGTATCAAAAAATACTGAAATTATTTCGTAAATATTATTGTTTTGTTCGGATGACGTAAATCATGCTATTGTGGTGTTATATTAGGTTTACTTAGAAGGCTGACGTATGAAATAAACCAATTACCTACATGACCTGCATCTGATTGAATGAACAAATATTGCTATAATACAATATCTACTAAGTATTCATTTTAAGTTTCCTATACTACAATTAATTGTTTACGGCACCTAAGATCTCTCAATCAGATGAAAGAACAAAGGTATTTAATACTGCTATTATATGGAATTGTGTAGCAAATAAGTTTATACATATAACAATTTTACTCCCGTAAAACTCTATCATGCTATCGACAGTTTTCATCACTTACGATACACTTAAGGTGAACGCTTTATCAGCATCGTCCGCGCCGTCCGCATAGCATTTGTATGAAATCATATGAGAGCACGATGCGAATGACTTACGCGTCGGCATATGTACAAGAAGAGAAACTGATCCAAGGGGTCAATCATCCCCTAAATTAATTTTAATATCTCTGTGGGTGGGAGCGCGAGAGCATTATCTGCGCGCAATAAGACTGAGTGAGACCGACTGCGCTGTTAAGGCTATGAAAATTAATTGAGCAGATATTTATAAAAAAAAATTTTTCGGTAACCGTGGATTACGATTTTATTCCCCGGCGGCGTCGATATGTGCGACATTTTGACGAATAATAATCATAGATAATAACGCAACAACAAAATTAGGAAAACGAAATGACAATGACAGCGTCACTACTTTGTCGTCTCGACCTCGCGAATTCGCGTGGCACATTATCACTGCAAAACGGCACACGCATGAAAATGTATTTTAGTAATTTGCTCCTTGACGTGCGACATTTTGTCGTTTCGCTGTTGCACGTGTGAACAGAGACTTAGGCACGTGTATCGTATTTATTACAACTACACGGTAAACATGTAATAAACCTCGTACAAAAAGTAAGCTGGATACTTCATTCGGCTTATCTAAACAAATCTTTAGATATATCATTGTTTAGCATTTACCAATGATTTCAACGTCACGACTAATCGTAAAAGTTAATTAAGTTCAGAAAACCTTTTACAATCTCTTTACAATTTGTAAATATTCATGAAGGTGGATTTTCTAATAATAAAGATAAAAATAAAATTAAAGGTTTAGCGTGCAGGGATTAAAAACCTGCAAGCGCACATTCTATTGATAAATCCAGTTTAGCATTATCATGTTTTTATCTCTGACTGAGATCTCTGATATCAGTGAATTACTGAAGTACTATAAAATTAAACCTATCATTTAAACCAGCAGATAAAATTCCCTAATCCAATACAACGCCGTTTCATGGGCGCCATAAAAGCCTCATCTAAACCCAATGATATTATACTTATATTAAAAAGAGGCAGATATGTCATAAGCGCGCGTGTTGTGTGACTCAAAAAGTTCCCAATTGGGAACTCTTATTCAGGTGAAGAAAGAGATAGCGATGTAGTTTTGACGCGAGAGCGATAAAGACTATCGCACATCTTAATAGCAATAAAGCGTGCCTTGCGGACATCGGAACAGATTTTTCGGTTGATTGGTAAGGGCATAACGTATCTATATTTATTTAAACATCATTCTCTAAACCACTAAACTGTAGAAAAGATAGATATAAGAAATAAATTGTAGAAGAGAGGAAACGAAGTGTCGACACCAACACTATCAGCTATCAGTAACGAGTATTTCGGCATTGCTTGTTAGCGCGGAAGCCAAGGTTGTGTTCGCTGAAGGCCAAGGTAGTCTAACCGCTAACGTCACACGCATGAGACGTAACTGTCGACTATTTATAACTCATTCAAACGCTGAGTTATGAAACGCGTAATCGGAAACCACGTCGTACGAACGAACGTCAACGTTATCATTAATAAAAAATCAATTTACTTCTGTTGCGTTTTACCACCAATGACTACATCGCCACTTACTATTATTTGGGATTGTAGTCAAGCATTAACTTATAAGATATAAAAAAAGTTAGAATATGAAGTTCTCTCTTTATGAAGCTAGGGCTAACAGCAACTATTCATTTAAAAAATACGACACTAATTTAGTCTTTAAAGGCACGACTCTCCTATGTTGAAACCTCATGACCGAGGAATTAATCAGTAGGTAAATCGTCACTTCCTGCTTATTCTCGTAGCAGAAAGTACACCTTGGTTGACACACATCTTGATTTCTTAGTATAAATTCTAGAGTAGAGATTGTACAATGACCACGATGGCCAAACCATACGTTTTTCAGAGTCCGTATTCATTACATGAACTTGTGAATCTTGGCGACCTATTTTACATCCAATGTTTTTGATCGGGAGTATAATCATACACCTTGTGAAACATTGTAAATTTTTTACCATTCACGTTTTAGAATGGTACACAATTTAACTACATATGTCCAACAATATTTCATAATAATATGTGATGCTGTTTTTTGACAAAAATATTAGGTACATTCTTCAATTCACTCTGAAAATATAAAAATAAAATCCATGCTGCACAAGAAGACAGGTCGCACTAAAAATCAGTAACTGCTGAAAGCAATGAAGTAAGAGTTAATCATTTCTTTATGACATTGTTTTCAGAGGCGATCACACAGAAGTTATAGAGATAGACTACGACCCAAAAACTGTGACGTATGATGAATTGCTGGATATGTTCTGGGCCAACCACGAATACGGACTCATGACGAAGCTAAAGAGACAGGTAAATATTAGTTATAAAATCTCTTTGTAATAATCAAAAGGTTCTCACTAACTAACACGCCAAGACACCTCAGTTATTCATAAAATATTATAGTTAGGAATTGTAACTGTTCTATTTTCTTAATAAATAAATAAAAAATGTATTTACAATTAAATCGCTACAAGGCTCAATCATTTACTCGTATTAATAGATACTATCAGAAAAATAAGATAACAATTTTGTAGCTATTACAATTAACAAATGTTCGTAATGTCTAATTTTTGTAACAATGTCCTATAAAGACTTTGAAACCATCAAACCGATTACCTCAAAATGGTTTCTTTTGAAATGCAACAATCCCAAGTTGGTATGAGACCACTAAAACTATACATTAGGCACATTCGGTCCATTGATAGTCGATTTTCTAAAAACAAAAAAGGATATTAATTACTTAGACATCTGGTAAAAATGAATCACAGTCGCGTCCCAGTAGCTACTGTTTTGAAATTCAAGTCATTCTTTCTTTTGAGAGGAATTTAATTTTAACAATGATTTTTATAGAAGATATGACACTGAATAAAAAGTGCGAGCCATCTGTTTATACTTACAGGTGATGTTTAAATTAAAAGACAAGTCTCCTGACAGTATGTGGTCACTGATGCCCGTTTCACAATCAGTAACATTCTAGAAGAAATGTGGTTATTACCAAGTCGGAGTCTTAACACCGACATGTATTGTCAGGATTATACTAGGATTACAGAGCCTATCGACCTCGACATAGGATATCGGATTGGATATCTGTTAAATCGCCAAGTTCCCTTAACGCACTTGCTCGTTCATTCAGCAGGGCTTGGCTTCATGAATAGACGCAGCTTCTTACACCCCAAAATATTCATGGCACCTGTGTATGTAATATCTAACTATACAATGAATGTGCCGAAGAGCCACCTGATGGTAAGTTGTTACCGTCTCTTATACCTAGCAAGACATCAGTCGTCAAAGGCTGCCATCACTGAGGCCAAAAGACTGAGAATGTTCAGTTCGATGAACTCTTAATTGCAGCAGTTCCTTAAAATTTAACTTTTTTTAAGTTTACCGTATGTTACTAAGATAGTTTCCAGAATTTGATCCTTGTTAGCAAAACTGTTAAATGGTGAAATAATACAGATCGAGTTTAAAAAAAAAACTAAGTTTAAAAAAATCAAAATCAAGGGGTTCGAATCCTGGCTAGGAATATTGATTTTTAAAATTGTAATGATGCAGTTTTAGTTTTCTTCAAAATCGGCCCTGCGACTCCTTTGAGCATTTTTCGCTATTCCTCATAGTTTCGGATTTGGCCATCCACGCACAGTGACAAGACAGAGAAGAACAGTTCGATAAAGTGTGGTCTTTATCCGTCGCAATATGAATGAAATACCTGAAACTTGAAAGTAGCAAATGTACGTTTTGATAATGGAGATAACGTTGATTATTATGACTAGATATTTAACTATGTTCTATACCTAATTTTTTTATAAACAAATGAAGAAGTATTTAACCCAATTCGCTTTATCAAATCTATGACTTTTGAGAGATAATTTTATACTTCCGTAAGCGTCAGATGTTTTATCTGAAAAATAATCGTCGCTGACCTTGAGAGTTCTTAAAATATAACCTTTCATACACATCGCATAGGGATTTTGACTAATTTTAGGATTTAATATTATTTTATAGATGTACTGAAGTATTTACTTAACTAGTATATTTTTAAACTGTTTTATTTAGCTGTGTTTTATTATTTGGGTTAATTTTGCAAGATTAATTAGACCTACTACCACTTATCCTTAGGAGTTGAAATTTTGTATACTGGTTTATTTCTGATGACAATGCATTTTTTGTAATAAGCATGATATTATACTATACACAGGTTTGGTTCCAGCCGAGGGAACTCCTTAATGGTAAACAGCACAGTCTTGGTGGTTTTACTTTTGTATCTATCTACATTGATATTTATTTTTGCAACACCTAAATCTAGGGTATACAAGGGCAAAAACTTAATGCCTAGTGGCATTCTCTACCAGTCAGCCCTGGGTGCTGGTGAAAATCTTAGATAGGCGCACACTGTCGATATTAACAGTCAAAAAAATTCTACTAAAAATTCTACTAATGATACTATAAAACCGTGACTTAATTGAAGGGTTTTTGGCAAAAATAAACGAGGAAAGACCAGATTACAAGGGATTTTATCAAGATATCAAGCAAAAACAAGATATCAAGCAAAAACAAGATGACAGCGAATACCATCTATTTTAAATTTAAAAATTCTTTTTCATATCAGTCAAGTGTGAGCCTTCCGGAACCCACTACAGACTGCAATTCTATTTGTTTATAGATTAATAACACTAATATCTTGTTAATTGCAGTACCAGTCAATGATCTTGTACCACGATGAGGAGCAGCGCGAGATGGCCGAAGCTTCCCATAAGAAGATGCAGGTGCAGTGCAACGGCAAACTCCGAACTGAGATAGCGCCCGCTGGAACTTTCTACCCCGCTGAAGAGTAAGTTGTTCTTTACACTCTTTTGTTCTTCGATGGACAATTAATGTGTGGCAAGTTTCAAATGATGTAACATAATCGGTAAGAAGAAACCAATTCCTATTTACCCCCGACGAAAAAAGAGTGATGTTATAAGTTTGACGTGTGTGTGTATCTGTGTATCTGTATGTCTGTCTGTGGCATCGTAGCTCCCTGGCGGATTGAACCGATTTTGATACAGTTTTTTTTTATCTGAAATGTGACTTAATTGAGAGTGTTCTTAGCTATGTTTAGTTGTAAATCAAACTGTCGGGGGTTTTTAAAGTTATTTTACAAGTTATTTAAGATTATTTATGATATAATTTTTATATGGAAACGAGCCGGTTCAGTTAAAGTTTGTTACGTATTGTTGCTAACATTGTGTCATGGGCGTCATGGCCTTCCGACCATCAATTATTGTCCTAGTTAACCTCCTCATAATGTCACACGTGCAGTTTTCCTGTCTTACGACCTTAAGTATGATAAGGATGTCGTATCAATATGGCTGGACACCTAAAGTTGATATATCACCCACTGACAGGACAGCTGCTACTATATAATATATGATACATATGTATATGTAATATTATAACAGTTATAAAATTGTAAGAATTTACCAAAAAAAGCAACAACTTCAACGAAATAACGTTCGATAAAGATCACTAAAGTTACTGAAAAACATAATATTTAAACATTGCCTTAAGTTACCTTGTATATGCGAGTTCTCCGGAAATTCCTCATGGATCCCATCTTCCTAATAAACAAATATAAATCTTCCTATTCGGTTCATAAATCGTGGAATTCTCAGGTAACTAACATAATAGAATCAACTGAATTGAGAAGTAAGTAACGGTTAAGTGGAAGAAGTGAGTAACGGTTTACTGGGTCCACTACTACGGAGTCCCTTGTACCAGTTGTCCAAACTTTCTCCCGAAAATCTAATGGTGAACGCACATTTATCGGGATGCTGACAGCGCTTACGATGCCGAAAAATGTGGGTTCACCATAAATTGCAATGTATTTAGTTTTGAATTGCCATTCTATTTTTAAACATCTGCAAGTTGTATCACTTTATTCCAATCCTGTAAATATAAATATAACCAATCGTAACGAGTAACTTTTGATGAATTTGATCTCTGGATCATTTCAATCATGTCAGCTACTTTACGATACTTGGCAGTTGGCACGTGAGCGAAATAAAGACTAATAAATTCGCAACCAGCAGTGATTCGCTACAAAGTAGAGTTTTTGATTGATCAATCAAAACGTCTATCAGTTGTATGATTGTTCTGATTGAGCTCAGTTACCTATTAATAGCTAGTTATTGTAACGTATCAATTGGCAAACAGTAGACATTTAGGTTTTCATTTTGGTGTGATTTGTGTAACAATTTACAACGTAACAGTTTGATTTTCTCAATTTTTTTCAAATATTCAAGGAAGTTGGAAGTAGTGATGGAAAAAAGATGATTACTAGGATTGGCTGACATCAATTTTCTGTAATATATAAAATTCTCGTGTCAAAGTGTTTGTAACAAAACTCCTCCGTAACAGCTTGACCGATACTTATAAAATTTTGCGTGTAGGTATATTTTTATTTTTTGGACAAGAAGAGCAGGGTTGCTCTTCTTTCAAAATCGAACGAATCCATTAAAAATTTAAGCCCATTAGCGCCAATTCATTGGGACAAACTTCGTCTTCGTGGTGTTGGTTCTATACGCTAGTAATAATACTTCAATGCTTATGATCTATTTTTTAGTAAATTTTATAAACTTGCTATCCCCGTACGGCGTACACGCCACTCAACGTGCATTCGAATCGTATGGCATTACTTAAAAACGCAACGCCCCTCTTTTCCCAGAAGGCAGAAATAAATATAAATTAACTTTGCCTTCCTAACATCCTACCGAATATAAAATTTGAACATTCCAGCTACCACCAGAAGTACAGACTGCAAGGCCACAAGGATCTCTGCCGCAGTTTGGATCTGGACTCCGCCAAGCTGCAGACCTCTCACCTGGCAGCGCGACTGAACGGTTACCTCGTCGGAGTGGGAGGCAGGACTCAGTTCGACCAGGAGGTGTCTCGACTGGGCCTCACCGAGAAACAAGCCGAGTACGTCAGACGAGAGCTCGAACGCAATGAGGGAGGTGGACTTGCGTGCTAGTTCATGTAATGTTTAGTGATTCGCGATTACGAATGATTGTTATTCGAATTATCTGAATTTTTAAATCGTTACGTTTTCGAATGGTCTACAAGTCTACCGATTAATCTTCTATATTCAATTTCGTTGTATGCGTAGACGATAAAATAATTTTTTATTATGAAATTGCAAATTAACAAGATGTTAAGCATCATTACGAATTAGCATTGCTATTCGATTAATTCAGTCGATTAAATAAGTACATTAGTAACTATCAATCGAGTTCAAGCGGTATCTAATTGTTGATAATTCGAACAGGCAGATCATTCGCAGTCGCACATCTTTATTTTACTGCATTGAAGTATTATTACTAGCGTATAGAACCGACACCACGAACATCATGTATATCCCAATGCATTGGCGCCACGTGGCTTCAATCTTCAATGGATTCGTTCTATTCTGAAAGGAGAACGGGGGTTCAATTTAGAAAATCGAACCTCCCGACGGGAAACATTTTGTTTCAGATGTCTGTTCTATGACATTATACTTCAATGTTTTACTGCTGATTATTCTGCCATTTAAAATTATTTGGTGGATTAATGTAAATGGACAATGACACTACAAGAGAATCACTGTACCGTAGTTAGCACGAATCATATTTTACCCGCTCGAAAAAACATTGCCATTCGACTATATGAATCACATTCGCAACGGATTGAATATGCAACTTTGCAATAAAAATAATAGCATGTTAATCTCACAAATTAATCTGCGATGGAAATTTTGATTTATTCATATTAAAAATGTTACAGACGCTAAATACTCCCGGATTTAAAAATAGAGAGCAGAGTGCTCGAATGGGACCGAAGCTGCTTTTTCACTGCCGAAAATTTTGTTAACTACTTAATTACTTAATACGTGTAAATCGGACTTAAAAACACGTGATCGTTTCGGAATATTACGTTTGTAACGGGATACGTCTTAAAAAGTAATAGATGCACTGTATTCTTCGAATCAAAACAATTTGGTTTGCGGTGATCTCAACTAGGGAATGTTTTTAAAATGGTCCCCGGATTTAATGAATGCAGCTGGCCTGTCTGACATAACTCGTCATGTGATTTTTCTTCATCATACCTATTATGTTCTATTATATCTTCTGTGATCATACTCTTATGTAGGTATTCGATGAAATGTCTATGTCCGCTACTCAACAATTACCATGTGTTAGAAGCGAAAAGAACCGAAATTGTACACGAGAGGATTTTATATCTATGTATATTATTTTATTCTCAGTCTCATAGCGGTGAAGGTGTACTTAGTTTGTAATATTTCACCACACTGGGTGCGTTCCACTGGACACTCACAACGATCACGCTCACGACCGCGGTTTTTCTCGTTCCACTTGTTTGTGCACCGTCCACTTCGACCACTCTTCAGATGGGTCGTTATGAGCTTGGTGTGAGCGAAATTAATTATGTCATCAGTGACGTTTTCGCCGCGACCATAACAACCGTGGTCGTTAAAGTGGAACGGCTAAAGGGTTATTTTGATCGTTGTGAACATTAAGTGGAACGCACCCACTAAAGTAGAAAATGGTGAGGTTTGCTTCATGAAACAAATATTTATACTACAGTATGTAATCAGTGTGAAATAAGTAATATTAATGCAATGAAATAATATGAACAGAATATCAGCAGTTCTGCATTTGAATATCTCTTAAGTAGACAATTTTATTCATCTCATTCCGTTAGTTTATAAAGATAAATATTTTCATAAATGTATTTTTAAATTGAAAAATCTCCCTCCATAATGTTTGTCGTAGACAGTTTGAATTGTTCTGATCTAAAATTATCTTAAAATTAAAGTAGGTATTTCAAAAGATAAAAAAGAGTTTATGATAATGATATGATAATCAATACGAAGTATTTAATTGCTTATTTATTATATTATTGTATCTCATTAATGTTGTGCCTTTATGTAAAACATGAAAATAAAAATAAATATTTTAGGTAAGAATTTTTTTGTTTTTTATTTTTATTTATTTGTTTTTGCCGTGAATGTTTGTTAATGCTTTTCCTTAAAAATGCTTTAAATTTCTAAATGACAACAATATAAACTATGATGAAAATATGATGATCATAAGCTATAGACCAAAATGATCCTAAATAATTTACTATCTATGTCTGTGGTTCTATGTCATTATACTTCAATGGTAGTGCCTTCTATTTTGTTTAAGTTTGCATTTATATCTTTAAATTTATCGATTGATGGAGTATAAATAAGGATTTTAGTGTAATATTGTTGTCAAAGTAACCTGCACATCTTAGGTTACAAAAGTTTTGATTTTCGTCGTATAATTTGAGCCTGAAAGAAGTCAATTTTGTGAAATTAGTGTAATTAAATTTAAGTTGAATTAGTTTCAATTGCCACAAGTCAGTTAATTATCCTTATTATCGTATCTTTCCATCAAATCTTTCTCTTTTTCCCTTCAATCTTGCTCAACGTTCTTGCAGCAGTTTCTTTAAATCATCCACTCTTTAATGGCCGTAGGATCATCATAATTATCACAAAGTATAAATGCAATACAGTCTAATATACATATAAGAATAGGTAATTATAAAATTAATTTTAATAACATTAGTACAAACATGAATGCACTAAGATGCCAGGTTTGCTTATTGTATGTGCTGGGGGCGCCATCAACGCTGAGGTTTGCGTAATATTCCCTATTGCAGCGACATCTCGATGGAGCAACGAACATTACATGGAAATTATTGATACTATTAATTATGCTATTATAAAATATGTGCATTGTGCACCTTCGTCACCTTGTCCTTCGTCAACACCAGGTAAATTAAATATTATTTCTCCATTTGTTATTTGGATATTGAAATATCCAACATTAAACAATAATTTTTTTTCAAATTAAACTCCATGTTTTAGTCAATGAACGATAGATGGCGTTGGTTGTAATCTTTGTGCATTTATTATTCGGGTATATCGCTATTCATAGACCGTAGTGTTGCATAACTTGTATATGATATTATTATAATTAATTAACTTGATTATCATCGCAGATTGATCATTTTTATCCTCTTGTATATTACAACATATTTATTGTTGTGACACAAGTTTTAAAGACAAAACACTACTTTTAATGGTAGCAAAAAGTAAGTAAGTAGACACTTATGTAAATGAGGTTAATTGTGACGTCACCTGTAAATGAGACTCTCCTTTATGTCGACATTTGTAAAGGAGGCACTGCTCTGGAGTCATTTGGAGAATAAGAAGCAAACAACATACGTTTGTTGTGTGCCTAATGTACAAAGTAATGTTCTTTAATCTTTATGCTCAATAACGCTCAATACTAAATTCCAACAACCAGGCGTTTGTCTACTTAAAAGTTAAGGAAAATGCGGGACTTTTTACAATGCATCTGCTATACGTGATAGAAATAACATAGTTCGGTGACTTGTGTAGAATGAAGTATCGACAGAGTTAGTAATTACGGGCGCGGTTGGTAGGCAGATAGATGTGTGACGGCACTGACTAGTATTTCTTAAACACTTCCTTGTTTTGAAGGGTACGTAAAGCCGCCGTCGGTTCTAGTTTATTATAAAGATAATCTCTATACCTCCTCAGTTACTCAGATAAGAGGAAAGACCGCACAATCCAAGATGGCACATCCACCAATCCGCACTGGAGCAGCCTGTTCGAAGCTGCGTGGTAGAGTAAGCTCTAGGGCTCCTCAAGAAACCCGCGAGCTCAGTAGTGAGCCAAGCCATGTATTTATCATAAGATATAGATTCGTGTACAGGTATGTGTTATCGTTATAGTAGGCATAATATTTATCATGCTATCATGATAATGAATGTTATGTAAAATGATATCGTATCGAACAGTGGAAACGCTATTTTGGGAAGCTTGATGTTTATTAATGATCCACCTGAGCCTAAAAGATGGATGGTTAAATTTTATTCTCGGCACCAAAACCCTACAAAACAGAGTGAGTCAGAACGGTGAACCGGCTAATAGATGAGTTCAATTTGATCGTTACCTGTGTCTTGTTATGATCTACGAAGTATCTGTCGATGAGTGACTCAATGATTGGAATGACTCAAATTGATTCCATGTCAATACTAGTGGATACCCGGCGTGTGTGCTACTACGCTAAAAAAATTCTGATGATAATGACAGATCAGTGCAGTTGACAGTCTGTATTATGCGCCATCATCTTCAAATTTTTGTATGGGAACAGTGGATACCTAATCGACTTTATCAGTGGACCTAATGTGCTTAATGCAATGTTTTAGTGGTCTGAAACCACCTTCATAATATTGTGTCACATAATATCATTTTGAGGCATATCGTTTGTAAAGTTTCAGAGTCTATAAAGGACATCCGTATAAACATTTTTTGTGTGTTATCAGTTATGTAGGTATATGGATGATTACGCTAAATGGGTGTTTTTTATCACCTACGCATAAATTGTGCCTTGAGCTGGTTCTGCAGTGCCTTTGAGATCTGATTATTGTGGACACCAAACATTTTTAACGATTTTTAAATCATTGATGCATTGTCGCAACGCAAATATTTTGTCACATCCGGTATTCTACTGAACTTACGTATGCATAAAAATATGTATTAATTATAATTATACAATTTACGTATTAATTATATTATAATACATTGTAGTTGGAAGTTTTCACCGTCTCGTTGTACGTTGAGCGACGCGGACGCCGTAGATTAGACGCGGCTTTCAGTTAAAATGTTTGATAACTGAATACAATCATTGATCCAAACCCATTTCACTATAATGATTAATGATAGCAAATCGAGGGCCAAGCGTCATCGACGTCATCGTAGGAAGTAGGAAACGTTGATCTAGTCTCCACTCTCCACTTTGTAATCAAAACAAACATTTCATGGCCGATTATACAAGGCACATCCTAATCCTAGTAACTAGCAAGCGCTAGAAATTACAAATACTTAACTATTAAAATTACCGTTTTAATTCAACATTCAACTGAATAGAGTTAACGCATTCTTGGAATAAATATGACTTCATAGTTGATACTTATTGAAACAGCTGCAATATAAATAATAAATATTATAATATTTCATGTGACTAATGAAATTCTGAGAACGAATTAGGTAGGTAACTATTATTGAAGTGAATATTCAAACAAACATGTAAACATTAAGTATATTGGAGGCAATAATTGTAGTAAACTTAACTAACCGTTAAATGCGTATTTATTAAAACTGTTAAGTATGTTGTTTTTTTTTATAATAGGGGAAGGCCGGGCATAGTGAACAGCCTAGGCAAAGTGGATACCTCCTTTTATTTTAAAATGGCGGGCCCGAACGGGCTACCATCTTACCACGAGGTGCTCCCCGCACCCCTCAGTCGTATACAAATAGAGCTAACGCATAGTCACGCGTCATTTGCGAAATAATTAACAAAAATTAAAAAGTGAACACTGCTTACGACTTTTCAATGTACGTAATTTTGTAATTACTTATGTTTATATAGTATTAATGTATTGGCTTGATTCTCTCTTCAAAGTGCACATTTCCTTGCAGAAATACTGCTAGTTTTATTGAGATTCTGTTTCTGGATTTCATTTTAGGTTAGGTTAAATTAAACAAGTATCCATTGGGCAAAATGAACACGGGCAAAGTGGACACTGTATCCACTTTGCCCAACAATGTTCATTTCACTTTTCTTGATTCCACTTTACCCACAAATATATCTAAACCTGATAAAGAAGATCCATTCAGATATAACGCCACTCAAAAATTTTCCACTAGTACGCCTACATCTTATTTAAGTCCAAAAAATATAAGTGCACTCCCAACTGCTCATGTTCTTGTGGGTAGCCGCAAAAGAAAATTTCAAAAGTCTGATTGTCAAAAGTGTGCTTACTAGCACTCCTGTAAAGGACGAACATAAAACTAAATTTGTTTTAAAACAAGTACCAAATTATTGGGAAACATTGAGAAAGATTTAGATCAGGGATGTTGCGGATGCGAATGTGGTTGTGGATGCTGGATGTTTAACATCTTATAAGTCGAATCGCCGAGGCCCGAGACGTTGTGATTAATTCTTTGACAGTGTATTCGACATTGTGACATAAAACCAAAGAATGTCGGACACACTGTCAAAGGATTAATCACAACATCTCGGGCCTCGGCGATCCGACACATAAGATCTTAAACATCCGTATCCGCATCCACATCCGCATCTGCAATATCCCTAATTTCGATACTAAAACAAAAACCACGCGAAAGAAAAATGTTGACATTACTAAAATTACTAAAGCGACCAAAAGAACCAAAACAACTGAAATTGAAAAAACGACCAAAAATATTAAAGCCAAAGGATCTAAGGACAAAGAAAACGATGAAAAGTTTATGTGCTATTTTTGTGAAAAAGATTTTACATATAGAAATTAACGAACAGGCGGTTGACGATTGGATCCAATGCAATTCCTGCAAGCAATGGATGACTTCCACGAGAAATGCACGGCTTACCAGGGAAATGGCATATTTATTTGTGACAACTGTTAGATAACTGATTAGTTGTATTCTTTATTAATGTTTCCTTTAATTGCATATATTATCTTTTATGTTCTTAGGTAATCATTCCTTAATTAGCCATGTGTTCACTTTACCCTATGAGCCTATCCACTTTACCCGGTGGATTGGGCAAAGCGGATAGCGGTACCAAGTTAAACGTTATTAAAAATTTTAAGTTAAGTACTGATGTTACAATATTTTAGTTAAATATATTAAAAAGTTTAATAAATACTGTTTCAAACTCAGTCATTATTTTGTATATGTCTGTATCGACTCCCTTCTTATAGCCCGCCAAAGCTTAAGGTGTCCATTTTGCCCGGCCTTCCCCTATAGTACCTATAGCTCGGCTCTAATTCACGGCATTTTATAATAACCTTACTGGGATACACAGGATAAACTGGTAGAATACAATTAATGTATAACTATACAACTTTGTAATATTTAGTGACTTTGATTAAAAATGATAAAAAAATAAAAAGTAAGGTCGTAAGGGCATCGACACCTAAATTTATTACCTGACGGTAAGATTTGTATTATATTAGTAGAATTGGGGCCCCTTGTTGATAAAAACGACACGCTATCTTTATCTGCAATTTGTGATACTATACAAGGAACTACTGATACAATGTGAATCCAATTTAACAATTATTACTTATCAACTATTTTTTCATTACTTAAACTTATTAATACAATGATGTCGTTTTTGTCGCAGTTCAACGTAACGTGACATAAAATTTAAGCAATCTTGATAGTCATATTTAAAAAAAAAATTGGTAAACTACGGTTGTTGGTAAAAATAAGATCATATCTAAGTAGTTTAGTCATTTTAGTTTTTCGTATACTATACTTTGACGTATATTCTTTTTGTAATTAGTTCAATAACTTGTTAGAGGTGCCTATATCGATTGATGATTTAAATCTATTGCACGATAATAGACGCACGGTCATAAATAGAGGCGTAAAACGCTATTGTTAAACGCAGAGATAATCAGATGATAAACAAAAGATTAATTAAATGGCGCTGAAATAAAAAATACTTGGTATTGCTATTAGTTTAAATTAATTACATTATCATTTATCATCAATCGTTTCTAAACCAAAATAAAATTATTGTACATTAATGTGGAGCTCTTGGTGCATTCTGTTGACCGAAAGAAAACACGACCTATGCAATAGCCAAGGGCTCTAATTTTTAACCCCCGTCGAAAAAAGAGGGGTTATAAGTTTGACGTGTATGTGTACGTACTGTTCTTATGTAAATAAAACTGTCGGCGCTTTTTAAAATTTTAATTTATTATCACTATCGTGCATCACGCATTGTGATACTCGTATTATGAACAAGTGACACTATTAACCTATCAACCTAAAATACGTGAATTTTTAAACGTTATGATGTTGTAATAACGACAACGACTTATTAATGATATTTATCATTTATTAAAAATATTGTTAAATGTAATACATTTGCCATATTGTGCCCCAACTTAGTCTATTACAGAAGAGTATTGCCCTCTTATTTTTAGAGTTTCTTTTTATTTAACATTTTTTTACAGAAGTAACGGCCGGCAAACGAGCTGACGATCTACCTGATGGTAGGGGAGAGTGTGTATGAAAGAGCCAGTTTTAAAAAGTGTACAAAAAAAGCAACTTGGACTTTTTGTTTTTAAGGAAAACTACTTTTTTTTAGTAATCACTTTAATAATGAATGTAATCAAATTTAAATAAAAGCGATAACTATGCTAATAACCTGAAATATATCTACTTCAAAAAAAATGGGAAATCGGCTCTTTCATAACAGCATGTCAATGAAAGAGCCACGGGGTGTTATGAAAGAGCCGATACCCATTTTATACAAACAAAACGGGTTTTTCAACAAATTAATTCTATTAATAAACTCCAAAAAATGAAACTGAAATGAATCTATGAAAATCACGATTCTTGAATAGTCTCAATAATAAGTTAACTTAATCTTAATCAGTAATATTGGATAATATTATCTAATAATATAAATCAGTAATAATATCCTTTTTTTAGCAGTATTGGGGCGGCTTAGAATACTAACCCCAATCTCACGCCGGATGGATGTCGTAAGAGGAGACTAAATCCGGCCCGCTGGTGGTAGGACCCCTAGAGGGATTATATTGGTAATATTGATTTTAATTGTTAATTAATACCATTATTACTATTATTATTTCTCCATGGGGTTTGCGTGGATAGCTACCATCCTTGAGCATGAGTCAGCCGCCAAACGACTCGTCGTGTTCCGGCTGGGGGTCTGAGAACCAGTTCTTTCTTTCTTTTCCTTCTCTCTTTCTTGGCCGGCAACGCATCAGTGATGCCTTCGGTGTTGCTGATGTCCATGGGCGACGATAGCCACTTACCATCAGGTGGATCGTCAGCTCGTTTGCCATCTATTTCCATAAAAAAAAATATTCTCATAAAAATCAGTCTCAAATAATGTCAGTAAACTTTGATACTTATAAAGTAAAAATTAAAAACACTGTTGGTAGAAGAAATTAATCACTCCTTTGTGGCCACAAGACTCATGTGCCACCCTCCACATATCTTGCATTGGTTTGGTACCATTTTTCTTTGCTGTTTTTTGGTTGTAGATATTGATGAAGACATGTTTTTCTACTCTGTAATATAAAATAATATTAAATAGGTATAAAAAAACAAGAATGTTGAACTAAAACTTATTGGTGTATTGAAAGAGCCACCATTTGTGTCATGAAAGAGCCAGCTCTTTCAAAGCATTGATCGCTGGCTCTTTCATAACTTTGCGTGATCAAAAATATAATCTTACACTAAAGTTTTATTACCAAAACGTAAATCCAATATTTTTTGTGAATAAGAAGACCATGTATATGTATAAAAACACAGCATATCCATTTTATCAATTTATGTAACACTTTTATTCTTAAAAATATTTAAGTAATTGCAAATAAACTTACTTTTCGGCATCCATATCTTTGCTGCAATCCTACGACACCATTTGTTTTCATAGAACTGTCTAATTTCTGTGGGTGAAAGCTATCCAGTGTTGCTTTATATAAAGTAAAATAAATATATGGTAAAATATCGATAAGTTAGTTAAAATGACATCGGCTCTTTCAAAACCTGGCTCTTTCATACACACTCTCCCCTAAGTGCCTATCGTCGCCCATGGACATCAGCAACACCAAAGGCAATACTGACGGGTTGCCGGCCAAGAAAGAGAGAAGAAAAAGAAAGAAAGAACTGGCTCTCAAGCCCCCAGACGGAACTCAACATGTATTTACATCTCTCCGATATAAGGAACTTTATTTCGCCGAGCTACACGGCGCAGCGCGGCGAACGCAGTTTAATTCATACTTGCTGCTATCGGCTATTGCTTACTTGTTCAAGCCATTAAAAGCAAAAGCATAAATTTCCATGTTGTTGTTTTTAATGTCGAATGCATTATTCATGTTTTGTTTTGGTAAATGTTTTAACAATATTTTTAATTACATGATAAATATCACTAAGTTGTTATCATAACATCAAAACGTTTAACAATTCACGTATTTTAAGTTAATAGTGTCATAAGACATTATCGGTAAGTACTATTTGTATGTCATAATATGCCCCGACGTACCCATCTTACCGTACGTAGGTACTTCAGTTATAACTTATAAGAGTGTTCTGTGGTGTTGCCCTATCAGATTTTTTAATGTTTATTAAAATTTGACTTGTATTCACATTCTATCCGACACTATACTAATACCTACTACCTATAAAACGATACAATAATCTGAAAACTAGAATAAATTACCTACCAAGTCATGTATATTTCGTTTGTTTATGATTATTAGTTTTTACATAACAGACCTGCAAAGTCAGTGAATATCAAAACTTCACGGATATTGGGCCGTTTACCTTACTTGTAGTTATACGAGTTATCTTAGGATAAGGTCAGTAAAAGCATTGTATTGTTGCCAGTGCGCTCACACTGGGATTGCACCGGATGGATCAAATTCAGTCAACGAGATAATTGGCTGTTCTCTCGAGAGGTGATTTCCAGGGTCCCGGTTTACGTCGGTGACGGCTCGCCTTGAAGACTGTAGGATATCACGTAAGTGAAGTGGCCAATGACCACCAAATCCTGTCATCAGGTAGGTAATTGATTCACAAAGTTCATTCAGGTATTTGTATTTTTCTTTACGGAAATAGCCGGCAAACGAGCTGACGATCCAGATGGTAAGTGATTATCATCGCCCATGGATATTAGCAACACCGAAGACATCACTGATGCGTTGCCGGCCAATAAAGAGAGAAGAAAAAGAAAGAAATGTAGGCAAAGATAAATTATTATGGCAAAGTTAGCAATTTTACTTTGATATATTTCATCAATTGAGTAATTGAGTAAAATAAGTACCTATATAACTATTATTTTAACGGTACTACTTTTCATTCTTATGGTACTTACCTTTAGAAGTAGCAAAGCCCTCGAGGACTCTGAGAAGTATAGTGATTTCAATGCTACCACCGAATCAAAGAATAAAGTTAGGGACAATACAATACAATATTTTTATTGTGCACATTAGAAGTACATAAAATATTACAATTTTAGTATTATTAGACACAATAGGCGGTCTTATCGCTGTAATAGCGATTTCTACCAGACAACCTAAGGGTAGAGGACACAATCGTTCAAGAAATGCATAAGTAGAGGTGCAAATAGTAAGAAGTTCACGAATTGATATTTAAAACAAAAGATAAACTATGTAGATAAGAAGGTACATAAATAAAACATATATATTATGTTAACCTTATCAGTTATCACTAAACGATAGAGATGAAATTGAAACTAAATCAATTTATTGCATTTCTAACTTCTTACAAGAGGTGCGGAAGTTTATTTTGATTTACATAAAATAGTTCTTCAACTTTAATATCAACACAGTGCGACTTGCGAGTGAGTGTGCGAATGGCACAGTAAAGGAATAAATTGTACCGTGATAATGGTTATTGGTTACCTGGCAATCTTGTATTGTATTGTAATACTTACCTACTTACTTCCATTTTAGTCATGCGACTAATTTCACAACAATAATAAATTAACCGTGAATATGACATGTGTAGCAAAACTAAAAATATTATGTCCAGGTATTTAGTACCTACAGTAACCATTATATCACTCGCTAAATGATGATGAAGAAGAAACAGCATCGTTTCCAAATTAGTTTCGGCTGAAATGGGATTTTGAAACCTGTGTACCTACGAGAGCGGGATTTGTAATATTCTTATGAGTATCAGGACATCTGGCAAGACATCCACATCGGTTAGATATAGCCCCAAGAAGAAATTAGAGTCCAAACCCTAGTAATCCGGTTTTAACGATCTTTTTGCCTACCTTCATGAAAATTGAAAACTATTGAACGAATATCTTTCTGAGGTATAACCGGAGCGCTACGGTATGGGTTTCATAAAAAAAGATGTAAAAAAATTATGCGGCTCAATTCCTTATAGATCCTATCATCAGAACAGAATTTACAGAATGAACGAATAAATTCGATGGGTGCAAAGTAAAAAAAACCGGGCAAGTGCGTGTCAGGCCACGCCGCCACGCGCAATGTAGAGTTCCGAAGTAGTAAGTTTATCGACTATTACTCATTAACTACTTATGCTAATGTTAGCACGACTATGTAGCCGTGATAGACTGATAGTTTTCCTTGTAAATTGCTGATGAAAATTTGAGCATTATTTCATATTATGCGCTGACCTAAAAAGTATTATATTAAGTAGCTGTTTTGTACATAACTCTTTATACTTCGCATCCGTCGAAGTATAACCTTTCAAATAAAATTAAAATAATATTTCTGTTATACCTACAAATTAATATTTGAAGCATAAAATAAAGCATAAATCAGTAAAAAAAGCAAAAAGTTAAAAAAACGCGTCACATTTTATTACAATCATGTTGTCCGGACACAGCTATTAAAGTATTTATTACAATCGGACGGAACCACATTTTGTCATTGTTTTGATTGGTCCCACGGCTCAGTTTACAATAACGAGCCGTGTGAATTACAGTCATTCAATGAAATTATAATGATAATGCTCATGGTTCACACTGACAGTACTGCTGGTACATTATTACTTATGTAGGTATCTACGACTCCTACGAGTACTCATAGCCTCATACTAGGATTACCTGTGTCGTGGGTGCCATAGAATAGACAAATACACAACATAAGGACACTTACACCCAGACCAAGAACATCCAACCAACTCATCATTCAAACCGCCTCGCTGGGAATCGAACCCAGGACCCATGGCGCGGCGATCGGTGAAGGAAATAATTCTGGAAGCCTGCCGCATTTCAGATATCAAATTATTGAGAGAAATAATGAATATCCAGACTCCAAACTACGGAACCTCTATGATACGACACTCACTTAGCCGTTTATTCATATTATAACAGTAATAAAATTGTGTTGACAAACGAATGATTCAGAAACGATTCACTCAGTACACTCGTACTAAACTTGCACCGACTCGGTTGAAACTACTCCGATGGTCTAGCCACGTGGTTACGGTGTGACGTCACCGAAACATTGCAGCTGTACGGAAGCACCAGATAATGCTCTTAATCGGTGGAGCACTCAGTGACCTCGTAGTTGTTATATTCTTGTTTAATTGACATTTTCAGGATGCATCGCTTTGTTCCTTATTGCATTCCTTTAGAAATCTTATCATTTGTTTACTATGTAACCTCGCATCGGGATAACTAATTATGGTTTAGTTCAGTTAATCGTTTCTGAAATAAGCGGAACAAACGCACAGGCAGGCAGATTTTTTTTTAATATTTTGGGGTGTACCTACAGGGAGTCAGCCGCCAAACGTTTCGGCTGGGAGCTTGAGAGCCAGTACTTTTTGTCTCTTTCTTCTCTCTTTCTTACTCGGCAACGCATCAGTGATGCCTTTGGCGTAGCTGATGTCCATGGGCGACGATAGCCACTTACCATCAGGTGGATCATTGAATCAGCTCCTTTGCCGGCTATATTAATTGTTTGCCGTTTCTGATCCTTAATTTCATATAGCAATCCATTTACGAATACGCAAAGAGGTAAGTAGTAGCTTTACAAGCAAATAAAGCAGAATTCAAACAAGCTGTTATTGTTATGCGATGCGACGTATATTGAATAATTACCAGTAAGTAGGTACCTAAGTACCTACTAAGTATAATAATCAATCAGCAACCTGGACCACCTGTTAGCATATCGCCGTTTACCAACAACTGCGCAGTTATGAATATCATGTAATTTTGTACCAACAACAAAGGTACATATTGGTAGTTTACGGCTATTATAACTTGAGAATTAAGCGGGTTTAAACCATAAAGATGTTAATATTACAATATTTTTATTTGTTAATTATGCTAACGAATTAGGCTTGGCCTGTAATGTTAGTGTAACTTTGGAGTAAATAAATAAATAAATAAATAAATAAATAAATAAATAAATAAATAAATTTATAAGGTTCTCTCCTCGGCCCTGAGTTTATTTACCGTTTTCCATAGACAAAAATTAAATCCCACATGACATTAGGTAGGTAAAAATAAAATTGTTTGGGAAGTACTTTTTTAAGACCCACAAGTCCATAACGCCAGGCAAAGGCATGGTCCCATGAAGAGAAACACCTACATATCTGTAATTCTCTACAAGACCTGACTCTACAAGCATTAACTCTACTAATCCATCATTTTGGTCAAAATTTGGGGTATTTTAGAATGACAAGTCGTGATTTTTAAAAACCTTCAAATGCTAAATGGGTTTCCTATATTTAATTGAAAATCACTATCAAGTCAATTATTAATAAATAGGTACGTGTCCTTAATTCACTTATTTTTGCTATCGCCCTCTACATCTACGTATTTTTTATACGTCCTGAAATATAAATAACACGACGAACGTACGTTTACCTAATTAATTAAGGATCAAATGAGTTAAGAGTATTTTACCTAATACACGGCAGAGGCTATGGAGTTTGATTCCCAAAATTTTTACTACTTACATTTATAACCCCATCATCTAGCTCTACATTCTTAGCGGTACTAGCGGTCAGTAATGACCTAGATACGAGTAACTACATATTTATTAGTTTTATCGTATGCAAATAAATACTTAGGAATGTTTCAGTCCATGTAGCGATCCCAATATCGTGGCCGATAATTACAATGTGTAGTATTTTATCTTTCTATCACGATAATACGCGATATGGCATGATAGCAAGTCGTTAAAACATTGCTATTTAACTAAAGTACCTTTGCAGTTAGAATTTTTTGATGTCAATAAAAATGCCAATAATTATACCACTTACCCAGTAGGTATACTCAAAACAAGTTATCTCATATAACAAGTTACAATCTGGAATGGGTTAGAATAAGCTTCATTTATTTGCGTCTAAAAATTCTAAAATTCCAATATAAGTACTTAATATAATGTTAGGTATATCTAATATATAAAACTCTCGTGTCACAGTTTTCGTTGCCATACTCTTTAGATTATAATAATATTATTTATTAGATTTTGATGAAATTTTTTGTGCTTATCCGGTATCTATGAGAATCGCCCAACATCTATTTTTCATCCCCCTAAATGTTAGGGGTAGTCCACCCCTAAATTTTTTATTTTATTTTTAGACAAAATTTTTAATTTCTATTTTTTATGATACAACATACAAAAATACATACAATCCTCAATTTTCACCCTTCTACGATCAACCCTTATTTTTTAATAGCCATTTTAGTAATTTAATCATTTTTCCTCTCCGGTCGATAACTGATCAATTGTTAGGCGATACGAAGTTCGCCGGGTCAGCTAGTAAACAATAAAATAATACGCATATGATACCATATAATACACAGATAATACATACCTACTACTATGTATATTATAGAAGCAAAGTTCTGGTTTGAATCACGTCAGTTTGTGAGGTCAGCCACTGCCGAGTCAATTACTTCCTCGTTTGGAAACGGTGCGGTGCCGGTGGGCTTGACTTGAAACTATGGAGTCATAATAATTATGGAGTCAGAGAAACGATACTTTTCTGGATTAATAATGTATCATACAATGCCACTAAAAGTAAAAGGAAGTAATGATGTAAATAAAAGGAAGCTTTTTATAAGCTTTTATTTTACTTGCGTCGTTCGTTAGTTTATGTATGGGTGAAATGTTGCAAGCTGAATTCCATCCATCCATCCATCCATCAATCAGCCCTTGCAGACCCACTGCTGGACATAGGCCTCCCCTAACTTGCGCCACTCTGACCGGTCCTGAGCCTTCTGAATCCAGCGGATGCCCGCTGTCTTCTTCAGGTCGTCAGTCCATCTGGTCGGGGGGCGTCCTATGCTCCTATTTCCGAGACGTGGGTGCCATTCGAGGACCTTTCTTCCCCAACGGTTATCGGTCCTTCGCACTATGTGGTCAGCCCATTGCCACTTCAGCAGGCTAATTCTTTCTTTGAGCTACGAGTAAGTCGGTTACTCTTATTCGTCTACGGATCTTCTCATTTCTGATGCGATCAAGCTGAATTAGAACTAAAATACTTCATCTCATTTATGGAGTTGTCATATTATATTGCTTTGGTCCGATCAAAATCTTTATTTATGACAATCATGACCTATTATTATACTCAGGTTTGGATCCAGACGAGAGAACTCGTCAATCATATTATAACATTACAGTTACGAAATATTATACATATATGTATAGGCATTGAAGTATAATGCCATAGAACAGACAACTCTCGAACAAAATGTGTGTCCCGCCCGGGAGGTTCGATTTTCAAAATTGAGCCCCCGTTCTCCTTTCAAAATCGGGATTGTAGCCACGTGGCGCCAATGCATTGGGACATACAAAACTCCATGATAAATTGATAATGCCGCGCTTAGACTATCAGAGACTATTACCAGAATTTACCCATCGACCAGCAGCAATAATACAAATTTTTACAAGCTTGTTTATTTTTTTTTTTTTTAATTAATTAATTTACTAAGTATGTATATCAGTTTATTTACAGAGAAGAAAGTAGTAGTATTTTTTGTTATTGTATTTTTATTTGCTTTATTATATTATAGCCTGCTTATTATTATATAACAAATGTATACTAAACTTTACATTATATTTTTTATAGATAAATGGATAAACAAGCCTTGACATTTTGCAGTATTTTTTGTTAGGAACGCAATAAAGGTTATGAATTAATAAAAGTGACCGTATAATTTGAATTGATTAACTCCATATAAGTTTTACTTCAATAATAAATAATAAAATATCTACATAATTACGTCCTATAACAATAACAGGCAGAGAAGCGATAGAGAAGAAAAGCTGAAAGCATAGATTACCCCCTGAAAGCCCTGAAAGTTGCGAGTAAGTATGAAGTTTTTAACCGACTTCAAAAAAGGGGGAGGTATTAAATTCGACTGTATTTTTATATATTTTTTTATGTTTGTTATCAGAACTTTCGACTGGGTGAACCGATTTTGATGATTATTTTTTAATCAAAAGCTGGTGCTTGTCATGTAGTCCCACTTAAAGAGCGAGATCTGACAAGTAGTTTTTGACTTATAAAATTATGAAGTCGGCTATTTTTTGTCAAGAATTTTTGTATAATCGGTACCATATTGTGGCTGATTGTCGTCGCATGCTGTTTCTAATTGGTGTACAGATTTAAAATAATGTTTTTGTATTGTAGTGTAGGTAATGTATCTCATCTTTGTCATCGTAATAGCTACCTAAAGGTTTTTGACGAGGACGACAGTAATTCTCTGCTAAAAGTTTCATATTGTATGCATTCTTTAAAGAGTACGTGAGCAGAATGTAGATTCATTTGAACATGGATGTTTACAACTACGCAGTTGCAGAAGGCGTGTTGGGAATAATGCACACAATATTTTATTTAGCTACTTGTATTCTACAATAGCGCTCTAATCTTCACGCAGAAGTGGATTGAAAAAAGGTGTGTTTTTATAAATTGCTAGGTATAACTGAGAGCTATTACCTATTATCTAATCCTAGAGTGGGCGCGCTATTTTGTGTAACGTTAGTGTGGGTGCGTTAGGAGCATTTTGCCGCTCATATTCAATACTAGCTGACCCGGCGTACTTCGTATCGCCTTAGAATGTAACAAATCAGAGATCATTAAAATCGATACAGCCGTTCTTAGCCGCTATAGTTTTTGTGTGCATATCTCCTCCCTCTCCCTCTCCCGCTCCCTCTCCCTCTCCCACTCCTGCGCCCACTCCCACTCCTGCTCCCTCTCCCTCTCCCGCTCCTGCTCCCCTCTCCTCCCCGTGTTACAACTATAACAATTCATTTTTGTTTCTAACTATAAGCTTACATATTAATTTTCACATTTCTGAGATCAAAAATAAATAATAGTTTAATAAAACTAAAAAGAGGGCGTCCATAAATTACGTGAGATTTTTAAGGGGGAGAGGGGGTCGAGTCAAATCTCATCTAATCTTACGTTGGAGATAGGGGGGTCTCGGCAAATATCACGCAATTTTATTTCTGATTGAAACAAAAAAAAATATACAATTTTGCTGGAGGGGGAGGGGAGAGAAAGGGGGAGAGCGAGCGGGAGCGGGAGGGGGAAGGGGAGGGGGAGGGCGAGAGGGAGGGGGAGAGGGAGTGGGATGGAGAGAGAGAGGGAGCGGGATGCAGAGAAAGAGGGAGCGGGATGGAGAGAGAGACAGGGAATTTAATGGTCTCTGATTTGTTAAACCTACCAAAACTATAAAAGTTAAAAGTAACAACAAAGTACATGAATCACTGATTATTAGGCGAAACGAAGTTCGCCAAGACAGCTAGTGTTAAATATTTATTTAATGATGCCAAAGAAGTATAACTTATCAGTCGCGTACTACATGTAGGTTTTTCTTTCTTCCTTTCTTTCTTTCTTTTTCTTCTTTAAATATTGAATTGTCATCGGTCCTCGATAAGTTTACGAAGTTTGAAAGAAATCTTACTGTTTAAAGCTAATTAAAGTGTGTAATTACACGCGTATTAGCGTGTAGTTTACTGCGATACAATAAAAGTCGTACTGAAAATCAGTAGCCGTGGTTCACTGTGGCATATGCTGAGTGCGTACCTTTTTTGTTAAGCAGTGCTGCAGCAGGTTATGTGTTTGTAACAACTTATAGTAATTTTATGAATGTTTTATTAAGATTCAATTTGTAACTTGTTGCAGTGCTTAACAGAATAAATAATTTCTTTCTTTCTTTCTAATTAGGTTTTTCTTTCTTTCTTTCTTTCTTTTAAAATATTGAATCGTTATGGGTCCTCGATAAGTCTACGAAGTTTGAAAGAAATCTGACCATTTACAGCTAATTAAAGCGTGTAATTAGGTTTTTCTTTCTTTCTTTTTTTTCTTTGAATAGTCATCGGTCCTCAATAAGTCTACGAAGTTTGAAAAAAATCTGACCATTTAAAGCTAATTAAAGCGTGTAGTTAGGTTTTTCTTTCTTTCTTTTTTAAAGTGAAACTTTTATTACATCATCTCAAACTTTTTGGTCTGTGTGTCGCATGTCGCGTGACGGTCGGCCGCGGAGTGCTGGTAAAGTGAAAGGCGCTCGACAGAGCAGCCGAGGCCAATATGGCGGCGCCACGCCGATGGTTCGCAGCTGACCGTGTAGTGTGTATATATAGTCTATACTATAGACTATTACTCATTTGTGTCAGTGCTCCACGCTATTTGTTTGTTTTTATCAGTGTTTAATGTAAATGTTGCTATTTCTTGCTTTTGATAAACAACGACACAGCTAGTCAGTCCGAAAAACTGATCAACGGGGATGATGCCATTTTAATACCCTAAATCGAATATTTATCCAAAAATTTTTAGTTAAATGTCTACAATACGAAAAAAAGTTTCACTTATACCTACCGTGGTTTCATAAAACCACACAATCATTTTTCTTTAAATATTGAATTGTCATTGGTCCTCGATAAGTCTACGAAGTTTGAAAGAAATCTGACCGTTTAAAGCTAATCAAAGCGTGTAATTAGGTTTTTCTTTCTTTCTTTCTATTTTTCTTTAAATATTGAATTGTCTTCGGTCCTCGATAAGTCTACGAAGTTTGAAAGAAATCTGACCGTTTAAAGCTAATTAAGGCATGTAATTAGGTTTTTCTTTATTTCTTTTTTTTCTTTAAATATTGAATTGTCATCGGTCCTTGATAAGTCTACGAAGTTTGAAATAAATCTGACCGCTTAAAGCTAATCAAAGCGTGTAATTAGGGTTTTCTTTTTTTTTTCTTTCTTTCTTCTTTAAATATTGAATTGTCTTTGGTCCTCGATAAGTCTACGAAGTTTGAAAGAAATCTGACCGTTTGAAGTGGGTCAAAATCAAGTCCAAAGAGAAGTTACAAACATACAGGTGAAGCTAATTATAAAGCGTGTAATGACGAAGTATTACACCTTAGGGGATGAATTTCGAAAAAACCGTGATACACTTATTTCTTGTGTTTAACTACCCTTCTTACTTCAAAACTGACGAAGTTGCCATACTAAATTGCATCCCCTTAATTAACCATTTAGGGGATGATTTTCCAAAAAAATGTGTTAAAATTCACTTTTGTTTGTAACTATGAATTTACATAAAAATGTTCCTGTTTATAACTCTAAAACTGACGAAATTGGTTTGTATTTAAGTGACTTCCAATCGCTATTTTATCCCTTGGGATGATTTTCCAATATCTTCTGAATGGAATGTCCGATTTGAGTAATTCAAAAAGTTATCAATAGGTATTGAAACAGTTTTGAATATGAAATGATTTATTTGGATAAGGATTAATACGAAGGTATGGTTATCATGGTCTGATGTTGGTCAGCTTTTTTATTGATTTTTAAAATGTAAAAAGTGGTTATAGTAACATAACTACAACAGTTGGACATATAGTATCGCGACGTTTTTTGTAGATATTGATATGTTCTCTAATATTGTAGAACATTTTTTTGTTCTATCATCAATAGTTTCCGCAGCGTATGCGATGAAAGAAATTTTTAAGCAATTTTTTTTACACCTTGGTTCACTTTACGGAAATTTTAGCAAGGATCCCTATTTTTTTATAAAAATAAATATAGCCTATGTTACTCAGGAATAATGTAGCATTCTAATGGCGAAAGAATTTTTAAAATCGGTTCAGTAGTTTTTGAGTTTATTCGTTGCAAACATACAAAAATACAAAAATACAAAGCTTTCCTCTTTATAATATTAGTATAGATTAATTTTAAACAGGAACCCTATTATTTAATACATTTCTATTTTCAGGATTTAATAAATGACAGTGTAACGCTCCAACTCAGAGTTACTAATGGTTACTTAGAACGCTCATTAGTAAAGAATTACCATAAAAATTTTGTTCTAAGGAGTAATTTAAGTAACCATTAGTGGCTCTGAGTTGGGGCGTAAGTCACATAAAATAAACCTTAAAATTCCTTAAGGTACCATAATATTTTAGTAGTTTAAACGTACCCGGTAAGTACCCTACATGAAAATTTGGAAAAAATAAGTATATAATGACTTTTCCTAATTTATAGGATATGTTTTATCGTAACAATGTTCAAAAAAGTAGATGCCATGCTCGTTGCACATCAACTTTACGTAATTATAACACCATTTTTTGCTCAAAGTCAGATTCCTCTTCTAATCATGAAAAATTTGAATTTTTTATGGACCAATTTGTTGTCTTTTTTAAACATAAAAATAAACAATCATCTGAATAATATTGAAATTTCAAATTACAGTGTCAAAAAAGAACGAAATTACGTCATTATAATTATACTCTCTTTACAGTTTAAAACAACAACATATAGCACATTATACAGTAATAATAACAATAACCTATCTGAAGCACAAACCACCATAAAAATAAGCAAAAATGTCATTAGATATTTCAGTTCTGTACATCAGAGTATTACATGCATACAAGACTCAACTTGTCACCATAATTATGAGTTCAGAAAGTGTCCGACGGCCGCAAAACGAAAATTTGAAATCTTTCACCGCAAATGATCCCTCATTTTACCAAATCCATGAAAAATGGTTTAATTACGGAATAAATTATCTTTCAAACAAGTAGTCTTAGGATATGACTGACTGAGTATTGGAGTACCAATTGGAATTGACTCAATATTGAAACTAAATCACGTCTATAGGTATAGGAGTACCCAAGATAATTATATTCAATTCTACATGATGCGAAATCTTTTATTTACAAAGCTCTTACATCAACTTCTAATATATTTTTGCAAAAACGTTGAGGAGATGCCAAAATCCATTTATAATAGAGATAAAAATAAATGTACAGGGCCGATTTAAGAAACCAACAGTCTTACTTACGGATTCTATTTATGTGAATGACATTTAATATAGTTTTTACTTTTGTTACCAGGTGGACCACTTTAGGATCCACTGGGTTAAGGGTCCACTGAGGGGTTAGGGGTCCACACTCCACAGGGTCCACTGGAGACTCGACGGAATCACTTGACACTATTTTTTTCGAAAACTATTAACCTCTATATTTAATCTAAACTCAGCCGCAACGCAAATTTCCATGGTTATATCTGAGCTTCACATTTTTTGTCGAGTTTTGGGAATATGGTAGAAATGTAGCTGCAGGGGGGTCCACCGGAACCAGATAACTTTTGAAAAAAGTCTGAGAACCTCTGATTTAGATAAATACAGTAACAGAGAACACTTGGTTATTTATAGTACCTAATAATAATACCAAACTTATGTCTGGTATTATTTTTAAAATAATCATCCAGTTTTTAGGGTTCTGAAGTAAAATCGGAACCCTTATAGTTACGTCATGTCCGCCCGTCCGTCTGTCCGTCTGTCTGAGGCATAGCGCCGATACCCTTAGTTTAGTGCTAGAAAACTGTAATTTGGCATGGATATACGTATTTATTAAAAATCCAAAATCGGAAAATAAAATATTGAAAATATTTTTTTTCAGGGTACTTCCCCTACAGATAGTGTGAGGATGAAATTTTTTTTCATTGCGTACTTTTTCATTGGGTATCGTTAAAAAGGTCTTCCAAAAATATTATGGGTCTCCTAAGACCATTTTTGGATTTAGGGGTTCGTTTGCGAAACATTTGCTAATTTTGGTTAGAGTCATGTGTCACCCCCTGCCAGCTAAAGGCGTTTTTTTTTTTCATTTCATTCATATTAAAATATAAACAGATTTACAATAATAAGTTAGTGGTTAGTTGGACGGTTATAATTATGACGAATTAACAAGGAAAACTATCACGGAAAACTATCTATATCATTGCGCGTGGCCTGGCACGCACTTGCCCGGTTTTAATAACTCGTTTTTAATAATCGTTTAAAATTTACGTTTACAATCATTGTTCCATCAGTTGGAATTTTACCACACATCTATAAATAGAAACATATCTCACCTTGTTAATTAAATGATAACACTTCAGTCATGCGGAAATTCTTTTCAAGTACTTAATAGGTAAAACAGCTTTGTTTAATATTTCATAACAAAATTTACCAGACAATTCAAAGTCTACACAAGGAGAGAAACGACAGGATGGCTACGTTATAAACGTGACGTCTGAATTTCTTTTTCGAATGGATAGTTGCTGTTGGTCCTAGTGGCTTTTACAGCTTCACCCGGATAGGCTGAATAATTAATAAGAAGTCAGTAAGTAGGTAAAGTCGAGTAGGTATTCGTACCTTTTAATTCGGGCCGGTCCTTCTCTCTACATAACTGAAAACATGACTAATAATATCTTTCAAAATAATAGTTCTTTAAAAAAATGCAACATTCAAAGTTTACATAAGCGTATTTTTTTTTAAATTGTGTTATATATTTTATGATGACTAATAATTCTGCATTTTTACTCAAATAGTTTCAATAAATTGGTAGTGTTAATTATTTTTAAAGTATACTAGTAATTTACTTAATGCGGTAAAATCTAAAAACCCAAATATCTGTACCTATATGTGATGATAATATTTACATGTAGGTATACGGGTACACGTGATTTTGCAATGTAGACAATTTATGTATTTGAAATTTTGTTTATCGATAAAACTTATCTAGTACTTGGAATTTTGTAAGTTGTGGATCTGATAGGCAGTAGATTACATTGAAAACGGAATGCGATAACCATGCTTAATACTTACGAGGAATGAGGATATGAAATATAATGAAATGAGACCGTTCGATACAGCGTCTTCCCTCTTTCCCACTCAGCTTGGGGGTAGCGCACATACAACGGTTTACTTCGGAAAACGAAGGAATTAATTTATATATTTTAATATATTATTTATTACATTGAATATATTTTCTTATATTTAATTTTGGTACTGAATTAATATTTAATTAATACTTTTTGGTCTATCATCCGAACTAGAAGCGTTTTGGACCGATCTGTTCAATAAAATTCGAGTCGCTTCCAACTGGAAACTGGAACTGGATCGGAGTATTTTGAATATAATAAAATATAAAAAAAATATTCCTTATATTTTTTTGTTAAAAATCTAATTTTAACATAACTTGTTTTATTTCTGCCGTTTTGATTTCCAATTAAAAATTATTTTTGTTCTACCTACACAAAATATAATTCGGTTTTAACGCTAGGCGTACCGCGACGGCTCTATTGCTTTATCGGTTTATATGTCTTAGATAAAAGCAAAGTATATGAAAAGCACATGGAGAAAAATATCATCACAGCACTCTTCTGGGAACTCTCTTTACCCAGTGGGCGAAGATATGAATTTTAGAATATCTTACAATAAAGAACTATTATAAGGAAAGTGAGTGATGAATGGAGTATGATTAAATTATCTTCAAGTTTCAAGATATCTGTAGGTACTTATGTATCTACGACTAATATCAGTGTCAAGTAGGGTTGCCAGGTTGTCGGAAAATCCGGGAAGTCCCGAAATTTTCCGATACTCTGTTTTGAAAACGAATCCACTGCTGGACATAGGCTGCACCTAATTTGTACCGCACCGCACCGTTTCCAAAAAGGCAACGTTCTGTTCTTATTCATAAAATATCAAAATGCACCCTATACTTTGAGTATACACAGTATTGTATGTGTACAGTACAGTACAGCAGTACTGTATGTGTTCAAAAATTAGTATTTAAGATTGTCTTTAAAAATACAATTAAAACATTATCGAGGTCTAAAGAAATACCTATTTATTTTCATAATAATGTCTATGATCCGCCAACGATTCCCTACTTAAATTGTCCCAGAAATGCTTAGCATGTATTTGGCGGCCCTAGTACCAAGTGATGTCATAGAGGCCTTCAACCGTAAATACGTAATTTTACGAGAAGTTGTATTGATAGAGAATTATAAAACATTCACAGTACACACAGAAGAAAAATTGCTGTTGTAAAATTTAATTTTAATGATCTCACGACTTTACGAGGCTATAAACGTTATCTGCGATAACCTATTCTTCCATTTGTTTTTAATCGTATCCACTTTTTATTCGTAAGTGGAATTTGGGTACAAAATAATTTATGATAAGTACTGTTACTTTGGTGTCATTGTCCATTAGACATACACTACTTATTACATACACATACAACACTATAGCTGGTTAATGTTTGTTTACTGTTTTTTTTTCATATTTTTTACTAGCTTTGGCGGCTTATTCATTCAATATGATGGTAACTACCCAGGCAGGCGTCAGGGAATTGTTATAATACCAGTTAGTTAATATACATTATGACTTTAGGTACATAACTGTTATCTGTATTTTTGTATGTTCTACAACCGCAACGATAGACAGAACATGAAAAGCAGACTGCAGAGTCAATTATCTAACAAGTTAGTTATGTAAAAGTACCTAATCAATAGGTACTTGTATTATAAAGCTGAAGAGTTTGTTTGGTTGAACGCGCTAATCTCAGGAACTACTGGTTCGAATTGAAAAAATATTTTTGTGTTTGATAGTCCATTTATTGAGGACAGTTGTATTACATCATAAATGTATTTTAGTAGTTAGTTTTTTCCACAAATTAACGCAGGTGAAACCACGGGGCACAGCTAGTTCATAATATAATATAATGCATAATATCCAATCCATTAATGTTATTATTACGGTCCTTCGTCATCCTTTTACAGCAAAATGCAAATGAATGTTTAAGCATCAGCTAAATGTTTCATTTATAATTTTATCTTTGTTTATTGTTTTGGCGTTTAATTGATGGATTGGGACGTGAATACCGCGCTAGCCGCGATATGAAACAAACATTCGATAGCTGAGTCGTGGCTGAGTCATCTGTCGTCATCAGTGGCGGCGCGGTGGAATTCTCATGGGCTTCAGTTCGCGTGTACCGGTGATCGTGCGCGGTCAAACTTGTCGTTCAGTACGTATCGCTATTTTCGTTCAAGGCACTCAACTATTGATAAGCCGGCAAACTACCCTTGTTCTGGCATCACGCCGCACGCTTTTCGACATTTGGTCTACTCTGTACATAATTGTATTTAAAATTCGAACGCGTGTCGTCATTTCAAATTTGAACGCGGTGTTTTTAATTTCACTTGCAAATAAATAGTGACGGATGACTGAGGTTTCGTTTTGGATTGTGTGCGATCGCGAGGGAGAAGGAACGATGGACAGCTGCTACAAACTGTTCACCTGGATTAACCACACGCTGTTGATGTTATTGCTGCAGATCTTTTGGAAAATGAGCCAGATATCGGACTATTTAAGGGGAAAGTAAGTAATCTTGGGTTATCATTAGATAGCATAGTTTACGACGCTTGTAGGACGTACGTATTTTAATAACGAGGTTAATAACAGCGGCACTTCTGTACATTTGTGTGATCTTCAACTTACTCAAACGTGAATTCCTTGCTAATAATACGGCTAATACAGGCTATCATTGTCTAGTTTTGTAAGTGATTGGTAAATGGTGAGGTATTTAACACATTTAGTTTTTCTCGCGTTTAAACATTAGATTGTTACATGTGAATTTGAAGTAGGTACCTACTTGGGAAAGAGTATAATTTACATTGTCAAAACATTGTTCTCTCTTATCCACTTTAAAAACTAAGGAAGAATCATCTGCAAACAATACAGTTTAACACAAGTTCCTAGTGAAATAAGGAAGATCACTAGTAATATTTTTTATAAGTATATTAAAAACAACAGAGTTCCTAATATTGATCCTTGGGGCACTCAAATGGTAATGTGTGCTCCCGGGTACTGTATTCCGTTAATAAATACTTTTCTACATGCTCAGATAGATAAAAGACATAATTAGGCTAACTGATTTTGTTGAGAGACCATAATGCCCAGGTTTATACATTATATATTACGATCAACGCAATCGAGAGCCTGTGGTAGGACGCAGAAAATACCAATTTCATTCTGCTATCACTTGCAAGCTTTATAAATATGTTTTCGGAATTCCGGTATCCATGCCCTAATAGGTAGGTATTATTACCTATTTGCACCTATTTGCAGTTTTAATTAACAAAAAATTTTATGTAATACAGTACAACATACATACATTAAAATACATAGTAGTAGCTACTACCTAAGTAGGACCTACCCTAAGTAGATATTTGACTTTTGATGCTAAAGATGGTAAGCATTTTTTATCTCTTTTGCCTATTAATTAGTACCTACTTTTGTAGGTTTTAAATTAGTTATTTATGACCCATCTTACATCTAGCTGATCTAGCTCTATAAAATTATGATCGCGTCTATTACATAACATTACCTACACCTACCTACCTGAATTATCTAGGAAACGTTGATTCGACGGAGAAATTTTGTGGTGGATTAACTAGTTTTGAATTCTTAAGAAAATCTATAAACTGCAATACTATAGAGGCCAAGTACGATATTTTTCAAGTCAAGGTCAATCCTGAAGGTCAAAACTATTTTTTTAAAAACTAAAACAATTTGTCAATACAGTTTTGTTTTGATCAGTTAAGTCACTGTTTGTTGCAGACCAAAATAAACAACGACCGCTTCGTTCTTCTTCGTCTCAACCACAGTATAGTATATGATTTTTATACTGTGTCTCAACTCAAGCTTTATTTTTATTAATCGAAGGTCAAGTGGGTGAAGTGGTTCATTATGACCCTTCATTTCAATAACGAGATCGATAGGGGTCGTCATGGGTTCTATAGGTATAATTCGTATAGAAGTTCAATAGACCGCCGATTTGGCGCAAACAAATATGTATTTTAATCAGCAGATTTTTTTCATCGTAAAGAAGGTAGGTTAGGTAACTACCTACCTGAAGTACCTAAGTATTTTATATAGGATAATGGTGTTAAATGTCTCAGGAAAAAACATATTAAAAGAACATTAACGACGTTATACTTAATTAGTGGGTAGGTACCTACCTACGTATTGGATATTTTAAATACGTTTGCATTTACGTCATGTAGTTAGCACAAAAAGACTGGGAATGATACAAGATGCTAAGGAAGACAAAAGATGCAAAATGTAAAGGAATCAGAATATAATCTTGAATTAAAATTTAAAAAAAAACCCCGACAATTTACACTAAACATAGCTAAGAACACTCGATTAAGTCACCTTTCTAAGCCTTTCTTACAACGAAAAACTAAATAAAAATCAGTTCATCCGTTTAGGAGCTACGAAGCACACAGACAGACATACAGATACACAGACACATCAAACTGTCATCAACAAAAAACCCCTCTTTTTTCGTCCGGAGTTAAAAATTGTTACAATGTTTAAAAATCTTTAATGAATACGCAAAAAGGGTTGACCTATTTGATCTCAATACTCAATATTTTTATTGCAACCATAGTGGTCACGTAGCTGGTAGTCATTACATAAAGTCTGAATAGATGCAGATGGTATAGCGCTACTAAAACATTTTAACGGGTGCATAGTGAAAAGAGTTATCTGCAATATAGCTTCTTTGTAGATGACTCTTTCTACTTTGCACCCGTCGATTTGTTGAATTGTCTTGACTAGATTTATTAATAATTGATTAGACTACTCACCTATAAACGTGAAAGTTTGTGAAGATGTTTGAATGTTTGGTTGTTGTTTGTGCTGTATGTTTGTTCCTCAATCACGCCACAACTACTTAACCGATTTGGCTGAAATTTGGAATGGAGATAGCCTATAACCTGGATTAATACATAAGCTAATTTTTATCCCTGAAACGTCCAGGATTCCTGGGAATTTGTAAAAAATTGATATCCACGTGCGTGAAGCCACGGGTATCATCTAATATATTATGTATCCTAATCCATCATTCTACTTATAGGTGCACTTTATTTTTATGTGGTTCTATAAATCTAAATTAATTAATTAAAAATTTCGTTTCGAAAGCACTCTACCGCGGGCGAAGCTAGTATATCTACATAATAATAAAGGTGATTGAATGACACGCAGTACTCCGCCTGACGTGGTAGCTTTTCAAGGTAGAAGCATAATTTTTCTAAGATGGAAACTTATTTCAATATTCCTTCAGAAATGGGATGTTCCAAGAGTGTTGGATTACGATTCGGCATACTTGTTACGCGTTCGTTACTACGGTATCCGTTGTAACAGTGAAGCGTGAACGGGTTCAGTTAATTTCGATACAAAACATATAATTGTATTGTACTTCCTCAATGCATACTAGGTACTAGGTATTAATGTATACGTGAAATTTAGATAAATAAAATTTGGTAATATGAATAATGATTGATCATTTAAAATTATTTACGTTGATAGGAAGGAGGGAGTTATGTGTCATTCGAATACACAATATAACACGGCTTATCTCGGCAAGTTATTTGCTTATGAAATAAGTAAATTTTTACAGCAAATGGTATTTTCTTGTTAAATGACGATCATTCTCTGAAAATAATAAACATCGGAACATGCTAATGGGTATCGTGTGATTGTTTGAGCAATATTATAATGAGGATGAACTCACATTGGCTAGAGATGATCTCATCTTAGGTCGATAACACAAGTAGTAAGTTATTGTGAACAGCGTAAAATATCGTCACTCGATGTACGTACATCTAATATCTAATTCACTGGCTTGACATAGGCCTCTACTGACATCCGCATCCCTGATCCTGAGCCTTGACCTTGACCAGTTTCCCAGATATGCGCTGTTTTCTTCGGGTCGTCCAATGATATTTCAAGTAAAAAAGAGGTAGATATGCCACTAGCGCCGTAGATGAAGATCGTAAGAGCAGTCAATTGACCTCATCTGCTCGCTCTGTCAGTCACTCTGTCAATACAAGACGATAGGCAGTTTTGTTGTTTTCAGAAGTACTTAAGATTTGACATACAACGTTAAAATGCCTAGCTTCGTGTATTATTGTAGTGTGATTGGTGTAGTGAAACAAAAGATAAACGTTTGTGTATTGTAGCTCTTTTCGGATCAGATTTTTTGATTGATTTGTAAGGGCATGACGTATCTATAGTTTTTAAATATCATTGGGGTCGTCAGTCTATTTCATTAAAGACCTTTCTCTCCTAACGCCTATCGGTCCTTGTGTGGCCAATGTGGCCAGCCGGCTACTTCAGTCCACCATTTTTCACCATCATTCGTCATTTGTGATTCAATCGTCTCATTGTACGTACATTAATTTTACTCTTCTCTTTTTATCTCTCTTTGTTGTTACCACCTCCTTTGTTCTCCGACTACCGTAAGGTTGACTGGCAGAGAATGCTTTTAGCATTAAGTCCGTCTTTTGTTCCATTACTTGTGTAAGGTTCAATAAATAATAAATAAATAATATGTTATGTATGAAGGTAGTATGTAAGGGTGTAAAGAACTCTATTCTCCCGAGCTTCCTTTAATACCAGCCTTCCTTGGTTTGTGGTTGTCATGCTGAATTCTACTTAATAGCCAACATAACGTATATTCCGATTAATTTCCGATTCACGACCTCACTTTGGCTAATCATGGTAACTCAATCAATAATCTACTTCTTCCGTTTAACTCAGATCCTATACGATTGAACGAGACAAATTGGTCTGAGCCCTATCACAGAATAGTATTATATTATCATATTACGATGTATTTACGGTGTTTTGTAATAGGAACATGGTCTATTAATGAACAGGAAAGATTCAGCGTTTTGTGATATGAAGTTTACATTGTAAACTGTTGTAACTACATGCAATATTTGCAAGAAGTGTAGCTATAATTGAAGGAAATTTAAGGAACTATAATAATATAAATAGTGTTCGGTATGCAATATGCATACGAGGTATTCACTGATACCGTAGTGGTGCTAAAGCATTAATAGCTTTTAGAAGTTCATTTCGTCTATCTTATTTATGACTCATGTGCCATGGCTAACCACGTACCTATTTCCTGATACACCAATCACCAATACAACGCCAGAAATACTAAAAACAACAAAGATTACTTAGAATATTAATAATATGTAAGCTCATTAAATTATAATTTAAAATAACGATTAAAAAATATTTAAAACCATTTATGGTTTCTGAAAAATCTTTAATCCTATGAAAGTCTTCAATCTAAAAAAATGGGTTTCACAGGCGCACCGGTAATAAAAGGTTTTTAAGAACCCGCATTACCTTTCCCTTTTCGACAGAGGTCAAAGTACCTTTGTGAACATTTGTGCTCCTATTTCAGAAATAAAGGAATAACATTTCATTAATTTAATACATTATTAGGAATCTAACCATGTCCCCTTCTTTGTTACTATTATCGAGGGTTATTGAGGATAATAATACTCTAACTGAAGGTCTGCGAGTTAGTTTAGTATGCAATTCGCGACGCGTGCGCATTCTCTACTTCTGCATATGTCTGCGTATTGCCTCATTGTTACTTAAGTGCGGAACACGAGGTTAATACACGAAAGGTTAGGGAGGTAGGTATAAGGATAGTAATAAATTAAATGGTTCTTGCATGTATTTGTTTACGTTACATTACGCTGTTATTAGTGGTTGATATGCTTAGTCATAACTAAAATTAACCTTAACTTTGACGACAGAACAAAGTATATTAAACTGTCTAATTAAAATTTGTATGGTTCGGATTTCGGAATATAGGATCTTGATTCGTGATGACTAATTTTATTGTGAGTGTCAAACTTGACTTATTTATTGAGACTTATGAAATACATATGTGCTCCAAATTTCATAAACACACCTCAAACGGTTATATTTAGATATTAACGTCCAAAAATTTTCTGTCCAAAAGTTTTCTCGCAGAGAATGCTGGCCGTGAGTCTGGAGGCGTTATTATCTAAACATGGATTTATCTTTAAGAGGGCTATCACACTTTTTCTTAAATTTGAGCGTTTTGACTCGTGTTTGAAGTGTGATTATGGTTTAGATAAATCACCAAAACAAAAAAAAATACATGCACGAGAAAGTTTGATTAATTCTCTTTGGAGTGCTTTAAATAAATGTTTCAATTTATTTACATAAATTAGTAAAAACCTTATTTTTGCAAATGATGTTTCATAAAATTTTACTTTTGACCATCTTTAGATGCTTTGTTATATCGAAGATATAATAATTTAAGCATCAACAAAAATATCTATGGTACAATTGTATCTTCTAATTTGGAATGCTTAATTCACTTTAATTTGTTTCACACAGTAATGCACCTAAAATAATTCTGTAAATCAAAGAGTTACTGATAATTATTGGTCTGAAATTGTATTTTTTATCTATGAAAATATAATCCAAATTGAAACAAAAAGTAATTAATAACTAAGGTTACTATGTCACCTTGCTTTAAAAAAAAAATTAGTCCTTTCAAAATTAAAATAATATTTTTAAACAATTTTTGTATGCAGTCCTGTAAATCAATATAAATCTCCGAACGAGCGGTCTTTAGCTTTAGTCCGCGCCACGCGCTTACGAAGGAAGGATGTATCGCTCGCTGTTGGCACCTTGTGCGCCACGCAATACCCCAAATTCGCTACGAATATAGCGCAATCAACACTTCTTGATACAAGTGAGTATTTTTTTGTTAGTTATGATATGATTCTAATGTATAAGCATATTCCTATGATATTCTGATATTAGGTATATAGGAATGTTTATCGGACTATTTTGCTTTTTCAGGCTAGTAAAAGGACGTTTGATACAGCGACAGTTTCTACAGTGCATTCTGACAGAAATACAAATAACATGGTGATAATAATAATTTATTTCTTATAATTTTTAACAGATAAATTACGTTTTGATATCATGTAGTATATTTATTACTTTTACTAAATTTAAATGATCTAAGAGCTATTGCATAACTGATGAATTTCTTTGATTCTTACAGGATAATGAAACCATATTTTATTCAACTATAGATGATCAGGCTCAATCTGATACAAGTACAAATAATATGGTGAGTATTTTCTTGTTAACTTGTAACGAAACATGCTTGCATATTTGACTTTTTTTTAACTATCTACATTCCTGGTTTTTCCTGTTTCAGGAAAATCGAGACATAGAAGGAAGACGAATTATAAATTTAAATTTTTTTATGAATCAATTACTTTGAATTGACAAACATGGCGAAAAATTTGGTACAAAATATACTTTTTATTCAGTCTTTGTTTTTATCAACCAATTGTACCTATTCATTTATACGTTATCTCGAACTATACACATTTAAGGGTTTTATACATAGTGATGAAGTTATTAAATGTGGATTTATGATATAATTACCAACTGAACTACCCCTTTTAACACATCACATGCCCTTTATACCTACTACTAACCAAACTGTATCAACATTATTCAAACTGTAGAAACAACATTACATTGCATTCATTTCCTTACATTATAGTAAAAAAGCCGTTATAAGTGATAGCTGATAACATTAATCGACTCAAACAATATTTCACGAATTATAAAAATAGTACGGTACTTAATTTAATTTATTTCCAAAGCAAGTATCAAGTTGATTTGTTCCTGGCGTTCGACGCATAGTGGTTTGTATGTGTGTAAAGCGTACTTCATTAGACGCACACGGGCGCGTTCCTTGCCGCGAGTTGTCAAATTTACCTAAACCTGAGCGCTTCGATTTTGTGATAGCCCTCTTAAGTAGGCGTTGTAAGTGTCATACTAAATGAAACATTAGACACAGGCACAAACACTTATATTTTTACTATATTTCTGTGTACGTAGGTAAGTACTTACTACCTATTTATCTGTATTACTTTCGGGCCGTGGACGCCGCAATACAAAGTAGGTACAAACTTCCCAGTTGCGTGAATAGTTGCGTGTCAATGATATTAAAACTAAAGATACGTTATGCCCTTAGAAATCAACCAAAAAATCTGTTCCGATCGAGCTACAACGCACACACTTTTATCTTTTGTTTCATTAAACCGATCACACATTGATAAATTATGTAAAAGGGATGGCACTACTAAAACCATAATAATAGTGAAAAAGACAGCTAGTGTTTGTCGCTCGAGGTCGCTCGCGTCACAGCGCGTCACGAGATCTGTGACCAAATAGCACACATTTGCACACTTAGCACACTAACAAATTCAGTACGGAACAGTCAGTAAAAGTTAAAAGAAATATTCGATATTAGTACCAATATTTAACATAACGTTTTATGTACTTACCTATGGTATGTAATTCATCATTTTTATTCAATTTGGAGATATGATTTTTTCGAAATCTCAAAACAACTCGGCATTTTGGTGAAACTATAGACGGCCCAAAGACGGCCTCACTCACGGCAGCTATCAACTGTATGAATTGAAATCGCTATACTTATGCACATTCGACTGTCCTACTTCTAGCGCCGTGTTGGCATGTCTTGTATATAATGTCATTGTTGCGTGTGCGATATTTTTCAGTGTCAATTTTGACAGATCCCCTTTCTCAACTACCACAGATAAGAACAAAGTTATTTTAGTCTATACAAACATGATAGTGTAACTTAATCCATCAACGCATTATATATAGATACTATTGTATCAAAATGAGGGCACAGAAGCGATTACATAAGATCATTTTCACCTCTACAAGTCAAATTACACTCTTATGCTCAAGGTGATTGGTGATAACCAATGATGTCACAAACGGTAATGAACTACTCACTTAAAATTCTTATGGTACAACCCGTACAACCCATTAGCGCTCTTCTGCGGGCCATTGGTATCTCATTAGAACTGAGGAGTGCCTACCTTTTGCAGAATATTCCACTACATTGATCTAATTAGACAAAGTTTAATCATTCAAAGAATACTCCATAATCATAACAATAACATCGATTTTATTTCACCTCTTGAGAATGTAATTTGTAATCATTGTCTACATATGCAATCGTATTTAATATAGGTATTCTTTATCTTAGTCTAGATAAAAAATACCGTTTATAATCACTGAAGAATTATTAGTTACTAGCGTATACAACCGGCGAATTTGCGCCAACGAGCCTCAATTTTCAATGGATTCGTTCGATTTTGAAAGAATAATAGGGGCTAAATTTAAAAATAGATCTTCCCGGCTGGACACATTTTGTTCAAAATGTCTGTTCTATGCATTGACGTATTATTACTAGCGTATAGAACAGACACCGCGAACACCATGTATGTCCCAATGCATTGACGCCATGTGGCTTCAATCGGGGCTCAATTTTGAAAATCGAACCTCCCGAGTGGGACACACATTTTGTTCGAGATGTCTGTTCTATGACATTATACTTCAATGGTTCTATGTTTATAGTGAGAATAACTTCCGAAGACGATTTGTAGTATGTTACTAATAGTCAATTCAATACTAACGGAGTTAAATAATTTGTGTTTATTTAAGTTGCAAAACATTGATTGCAGCGAGTGTACTATGAAGCATCGTATTTAACTGTAAAACTGAAATTAATTTCAATTATCTGTTTAAAATTAGTTACTTTAGTACGATCTTTACTATCACTATCAAGGATTTTGTAATATTGCGCGCCAGAAGCGAATTTATTGACAGAACAATATTGTACTTGCCAAAGTAATCTGTCATCTGTCAAGTCAATGCAATGTATCGTAAATTCATGGCAGTGCTTCAAGACAAAGCAGTGATAGCCTAGTGGTTAGAACGTTGGTCTCCCGAACGCGGGGGCCCGGGTTCAAATCCTGGCACGCACCTCTAATTTTCAAATATTATGTGCGTATTACAAGTTAATTATCACTTGCTTCGGTGAAGGAAAACATCGTGAGGAAACCTGCACACCTGAGGGTTCTCCATAATGTTCTCAAAGGTGTGTGAAGTCTACCAATCCGCACTTGGCCAGCGTGGTAGACTATGGCCTGTACCCCTCACATTGTGAGAGGAGACCCCGAGCCCAGCAGTGGGACAATTATGGGTTGTTGCTTTGCTTTGCTTTTTTTGCTTCAAGACAAAATTCAAACTCTTCCGATAATAAAGGGACGTTACACTGTTGTTTATGTCTAAAGTATAAGCAATGATAATTATTGTTGTATGTATAAAAAGAGGGCTCTAGAGGAAAAAGGCGTATTTTTAGATGGAAAAAAGTTTTAAATAAGTCTCCATAAATTAAATTTTTGGTAAGTTTGTTTACGAGCTGCGGCTGTTCGTGTTATTGCTAGTTTCAATATGCCACCTGTGTCGATTTGTAAGATAAAATCGTTCTTTATTAATTTTATTTCGTAGCCGTCGATACAAAAAATATCTTTAATTCAAGGTTGTGTGGGTTCATACATGTAGGTTTATGTACCTAATTATTGAATGACCACTTATTATAATAATATTCGTTGGAACTGTAATAGTTCCTATACATTGTTCCTATAGTACGAATCGAATGTATCGTCCTTCTTTACTTACGTGAGTAAGTAACGCGTATTATCCATCAACTCTGTCCGAGTGAAGCGTGAAGACCGCAACTGTTCTTTCGAAAAAATATCTGCTGGGTATTTCGGCTCTCAGAGTTTACCCTAATGATAATAATAACCTGCCTGCTTTTGTTCATAGATAATCTAATATTTTAACAAAAAAATAACCGACTTTAAATGAAGTACATCCAATAAAAAAAGCCATTTATCGCGCACATACTTAATGCAAATTTAAGACTTATACGCTTTTGACATGTATGCCATTGTCAGATCTTGCTCAAATTTATGTGGGACCACACGACAAGCACTAGCTTTTGATTAAAAAAAGAATCATCCAAATCAGATCACCCAGTCCAAAGTTCTGAGGTAACAAACATAAAAAAAATACAGTCAAATTGAAAACCTCCTCCTTTTTTTGAAGTCGGTTAAAAATCTACTCCATCACAGCACACATTTCAGACAAAATTGTCAGTCTTGCTTGGTCAAGAAAATGTCTTACAATGTGCAGCCGCCCTTACAACCCTGGTCGACGTATTTTTAGACTACCTTCGTAATGATTGATGACGCGGACGGACGGCGGCGGTTGCCGAACCGATTGCTGGTAACCAAAGTCCAAACCCAGTATCCAGTACTTATCTTTTATTCATTGTGTTCGAGTCCGTTCAGTTACTTCGGATCGATGTCACATTAAGATTTAATTGTCATGATATGACATGACATGTTTAGAAGGGTAGGCTTATTACATTTTCTTGAGAGCGCTTTGAAGGAAAACTTGAAAAAAATTACCCAATGACCTCATCCAATGACAGAATAGACTATAGACATTAATATATAATAATCGACTAATTAGTTTGAACATAATGTAAGTAAATATTACCTACGTGATAATTATAGTACTTATATGTGAAATTTATATTATACCTTCATGATTAAAACACAATGTAGTCAACGCAGAATCGCAAAGTAACCCAAAGTCAGCGGCAGTGGCAGATCCAGGATTTTTGTTTTGATGAGGCCTCCCCTACCACAGCTGGGGATTTTTTGTTTTTTCAAAGAAATAAATACATCATCGTATCGTAATACTTAAAAAGATTAACCATTTTATTAAAACCAGTAGATGATTCAATAAAAACATTAAACAAGTCGTTTCGAAGGTTTCTCTTCCGTCTTGATAACTTCCGAATGCTTCTGACGAATAGGTAGGAGGTGTTTGGCTGGTTACACTTTAATTAAACTATCATAATTATTATAAATTTTACTCTGTACTCGAGTGCATGAAGAATTCCCCTCCCCCAATACAAAATCACCTTGCGATCGAGATCTCTCTTTGCGAAAATTGCCAAAATATTTACTTAATTTAAAGTGTGCAGTTAAGCATAATAAATTGCAACTTGCCATTTGGCGTGCGTCCGATTAGAAAGTTTAAAAGCTTCCGTTTTAATTCAGGGCATTGGCACTTATTATTATGTAATTTCGTCTATGGGTCATAGCTAGATGCCAAGTCGTGGATTAGATAACAATGCTGCACCAATAAAGAGTCGAATGCAAACACGCGATTGCGATTTTATAAAACCCAAAATATGACGCACAGTCAATAGATGACGCTGCCGTGAATACAGGTACTTAATGAAAATGTAATACCGATCATAAACTATCCAGTAAATTAAATTTAATAATCCCAAGTTCACAGATGATACCTGCTTTACAATGTTCGGAGTTTCGGCTCTGTGTATATTTCTTACCGTCTAAGGCAAATGTCCTGAAGACTAAACGAACTCCCCGCCGAACAACAAGAAAGTGTAAAATCAACATCTCATCACCGCGTTTGTTTACAGTTCGGTTTTCTTCTAGTGATCGATGTTCTCATCCCACAGTCCCATCCCTATAGGAAAACTCGATTGTAGGGTTAGAGCAAATGATCATAAGAATTTGATATAATTTATTGTAATAATTAGGGTCTTCAGGGATTATTAATTGTTTGTGTTAGCTTCTCCAACTTGGTGCCTGGTTTCACTTTCAACGTTAAGCTGGCCGTTAAGTTTGACTTGATGCGGCATCCAGTGTATGGCCAGCATTATAGAGAATGTCAGAATGGTAAACTAATTACAACAAGGCCTGTCAATAGCAATCCAGTGCTCGTGCTAGTTCCACGCGCTAGTTTGCATTATTTCGGTAGCGATAACGCCATTGTCGTGGTTGTGAGTCGTAACGTTAAAATTTAATTAAAAACATAAAAATGCCAAATTGTGCTACCTTTAATTATAATATATCGTAGGTAGGCAAATTATTTACGTTGTACACATCAACTACTCCCTCGCGTGACTTAGTATCGTACAGGTATATTGTATTACAACGGTAAAGTAATATAAACAGTACTTCGAATCGGCCCTGTCCTTAAAAAGTTGCCTGAAGCTGCATCGGTCAAGTTGATCTGGCTTGATTGAGGAACAAACATCCAAACATCTTCACAAACTTCCACATTTATAATATTATTAATATATAATAATATAAATATTAATTAATACGATAAGGATGCAAGGTTCGTTATCCATCCTTGAACACAATCAAAAACCCCGATCGAGGTGCAGTCTGTTGTACAACGGACGAAACTATGAAATGAACACAATGGTTCTTAAAACTGGATGTTTTATTATTGGTGGTGGTTATTATTATGGTGGTCCCAGTTTGATCTCAAGGGTAACATATCCACTAATGCATGGCAGTAGGATTGTTTTACCAGCTTGGGTCTGCTGCCGTCCGGGCGTCCCTGACCGTTTTGCTTTGTCAGTTGTACCTACTTGTAGTTCCATCGGTGATTGTGACTGCTCATATTGCTGCTCATTACATTTGTAAGCTATTTACATTTGAAACAAATTTTTATTCCAGCTCATTCAGTGTCATTATAGTCTGTGAACAGGAAAGTTAATAAGTAGATCTATTACATTATGTTTTCGTTGCAAAATTCGTGCGACATTGTATCCTTCTACTAAAAGTTGGAAGACGAGCTCCAAATCCATAAAAAGCTTCATAATAAGGTGCAGCTATTTGGACTTCATCCAATTGAATACTACTTGCTTGTTTTCATTTAAACATTGGGCTAAATGTAGGTAAGATGTTGATAAAATTATCAAAATACTACGAGTATTCCCAGCACTGCAATCATATGAAACTAATGCATCAGCACGATTACTTTTGATGATATTATTTAACAAGATTGATGCTCTAATTTTGAATAATTCATTACCGAATGGAAATTTCAAGTTTATTGCAATTTCAAGAGCAGAAAAACGCAATATCGTCGAAGGTAAACTATTTTCCTGTTGCATCCTCAACCATCTCTTTATGTACTTAATTATCTTTATCTGATAAAACTTATGGCATAAAATCGATGTCAGATAATTAACTGCTACAAGGAAACCTTATTAGGTATCTACTACACTTTTTAAAACTGGGGACTGAGGACTAACCTTCAAAGTCATTTCAATTGTCTTCAGCACGGAATTCTTAATCTCAATGTTTAATATTAAGTATCATTTATCGTTGAAAGGTACCTAATACTCTTGAACTCTTTAGGGCGTAGTTTTTCACTTTCCTTAGGATATGTTCCTTCAACAAAACAAATCAAAAATTTAAAAATAAAAAAACCTGCTTGCTATCAAAAACCTATGATAAAATGATTACTATGGACGGTCCGTCGAATGGTAGATAATCGTTTATTGTTAGCCTAGAACACGGTCCACACAGACGATCAATTGATAGCTGTAGTAGCAAATGTATCGTGAAACGGTCATTCAACTTGAAAATAACGGCAAACCCCGTCTAACTACCTCTAGGGACTGCTATGACCATCCCCTCAAAATCGATTCCAAGCGTTTCCATAATGTAACATAGGTACCTTTACTTCATAAGTTTAACTAACTTTCATCAGCTTACATTTACATATCGGAGGAGACGAGTTACCTGGTGGTGAGTGAACATCAGTAGGTACTTAACACCAAAGGCATCAACGATGCATTGCCGTCAAGAAAAAAGAGTTTGAATTTTGAATATTACGTTAAGAATTACAATTTTGTTAAACTACAAAGTGTTTAAAAGCACCCTAGTGGTTTGAATACTAATCTGTTTCCTCCACGCACTTTATATTCTTATTTATGTGCGTACAATGATGTTTAAAAAACTATAGATACGTCATGCCCTTACAAATCAACCAAAAAATCTGTTTCGAAAAGAGCTACAACACACACACGTTTATCTTTTGTTTCACTACACCAATCACACTACAATATTACACGAAGGCATTTTAACACAGACAGATAGTAATTTTTAACGTTGTATGTCAAATCTCAAGCACTTCTGACAACAAAAGCGTGCGTATCGTCTTGTATTGACAGAGCGACTACGAGCAGACAGAGGTCAATTGGCCGCTCTTACGATCTTCATCTTCGGCGCGCTAGTGACATATCTACCTCTTTTTTACTTATAATATCATTGGGTATGAAACATAAAAAATACATTTGAATTAAGAACCTCCTTTTTTGAAGTCGGTTAAAAAAGGCAAAATTATCGCTACAACAATCAGGTGACCTTTATAGAAATCAACGTTCGTATATCGATTTCTTTAAGATATAAAAACTTGATCCAACGCGTTACATAGTATAGATTATAAACCTGTTATATAGTGAAACAAAACAGATATCCGGAACGCGGAACGGAAAACAACTCGTCTGGTAATCGCCGCTCCTTTATGAGTTTGCATCGAAGTGGGCACTTCAAGTACGAATGCGTCAAATATTATAAAGAAAATAAAGAAAGAAATATTTTATTCCAACAGTTACTTTCTGCAGATAACAGATATGGGTATAATAAAAAACTAAAACATTAAGTTTACAGTTAAGCTCTTTGCTGTAAGCACTAAGCAAATGGATCGCACTCAGTAATTGCTATGGAGAACCACAGCACTATGTGCAGCTATTATGTTGGTAAAGAAACGTCATTTCCTTGTATGTTTCGACATATCGAGGGTTAAGAATCAATAATGTATATCTCAAAAAATTTACTTCACTGGAGATGAACAAAAAATATCTTTACTGTCCTAATGATACGGTGATTCTCTATTATTGATTGTATATATTACTATACTATTTACCTACTATATATATATAATAGTGTCCTATAGTGTGGGGTATCGTTAAAAAATCGTGTCCCCCCCTGCCGGCTTGATTGGACTTAGACAAGTGAAAAATTCTCAAATCAAGGCTATGTTAGCATAAGAAGTTAATAAGTAATAGTCGATAAACTTACTACTTCTAAACCCTACATTGAATAATAATATTAAATATCCTTCATCTTAATACATTAAAAGTAAATTCAAAATTAAAGTAAGTACCTAGTTAATATTCCAATAATAATTTATACTGAAGCAATTAGTCTAACCACTTCAGAAATCAGAATAAAAGTTATTATTGACCCCTGTGTAGAGGGACCCGATAGATTCATGAAAATTTATATTATTTTGTCCTATTAATTACAGAAAGGACAAACATAGGTAGTTTCTGATTTAGAAATACTTGAGCTAATTAAATAGCAAGATAGCCGTCACGTCCAATCTAATCGCAGTAACGTTTAATTTATTACACTTCTTGTTCTAAGTAGGTAATGTATGTAGATTGTTACACCTGTTTTGCATTCAATGTTAATTGTGCATTTAAAATCGACGTCATCTTTTATTTATTCTTTATTTCCTTTACTATTACAAATTACATTGACAATACACCAAAGCGGCAGGTATTTGAGTAGTCCAATCAAGAAGTGGGGCACACTCGATAATTCTGGATTGATAGAGGTAAATTTAACCATGGATTTTACAAGCTAAGTGGTAGCTAGTCAAGTGGATTAAAAGTCCCACTTTTTGAGTTTTGCGGCCAGGAACATTGAACTATTATTACTAGCGTATTAAACCAATGATATTTAAAAAATATAGATACGTCATGCATACATACACATAATCCAAAAATTCTGTTCCGATAAGAGCTACAACACACACACGATTATCTTTTGTTTCAATACACCAATCACACTACAATAATACACGAAGGCATTTTAACGTTGTATATCAAATTTCAAGCACTTCTGACAACAACAAAACTACCTATCGTCTTGTATTGACAGAGCGACTACGAGCAGACAGAGAATTTTTTACTTTATCATTGTATACGGCGATTGTATAGAACCCAATGTTTGCGCAATGAATTTTAGCCAATTGGCAATTGTTTTCGTTGGACTCAGTCTGGCTAGGAAAGTAGGAACGATAATTTTTAGTATACGCCACGAACATACAAAATATCGTGAATTCAAGAGTATATTTTTAAAGCAATAAAAATATTCGGGTCACGAAGAAAATATTTAAACTAAATAGAGAATAATTATCTACGATTGTGACTTTGTGTCTACATATCAAACTGTATTGTGCAGTGTAGACTAAGTACTGCCTACCTACGTACCTATTAAATGTACTATGGAATATTACCTGACACGCGTATTGAGTTAATTTCGCCGGCGCCACTGTAATTGCATGAATCTATTTACAGATCGTCATGACTGATTACAAAATTATCTTATATGTATATCTGCAAACGATACTGTGATGTCTGTATTTGACAACCTATTTATATTCTGAGATTCTGAGTTATGTTTGAGAAACCAAAAATGTTCCACGCTATGCATTCTTTGTAAACAATGGAATTAGCGAGCTCATATCGTGCCATTACTAACATTCTTATAATACTGAACTAATTAACGTTAACACTACTTTAATCACGAGTTTTCAGATAAATAGTTGCCATATGAGGAGGCGGCCTCTTGATGGTAAATGGTTACGTTTCCCGTGGATATCAGCAACACAAGGCATCACGCATCATCGATGCGTTGCGAGCAATGATTGGCGAGCCAAAAAGATGCCTCATTATTTCTGGAAACGATTCTTATCAATTTGGATTCAATCATGTCATAGATGGAACAGAACACTATAAAAAAATAAATTGTTATCAGAAATCTTATTAGTGTTTTTTTCGTTCCAGGTCTGTAGAAGATAAGAAGTTGCAAGGCGAGTTGCTGTTCACACCTCTCACAAAGGAATCAAAGATGAGGAGACACATCAGATCAATGTCTGACGTGCAGAGCAGTACGCCGTATCGTGTGCCCTTCAGGGCACGGAAGGGAAGCAACTTCATGCTGACGTACGATTCCGATACCAGGGCCAGGAGAATAATGTCCTACAGTAGACATCGACTGGCCGATTCTTCGGATTCAAGCGATTTCTTCGAAGCGCCCAAGAGACTGAGAAGTATAGAATGTAACATCATCAAGCATACAGATTCTATGAGGATACTGTAACTAGATCTGACTAGTGGAAGCTGAGCAAATCCTGATAATCCTCGTGACATACGAAGGGCTACAACAGGAAATAATTGTGTGGACAAGTAAAACTAATGGGACATTATTTGCAATATGTTCGCTATTAAACAAGTAGTGATACAATACGTGGTCAGCGCCGACCACAAGTGATCTACCTTACGAGACTGTGATTGTGTTATAATTGATGATATCATTATTATGTATGTTAATATAGTTTAAGATATTGAAAAATAAAAACGTGATCTAGATTATAAGTTGATATTTGTATGAATTCTTATCAAGTGTCATATTCAAGCTAGTCCGATTTCAAATTGACTTGCGAATATTGCGGTAACATTATGATTTGTGTAAAGTATAGAGTATGATTAGTAATGATAATATATTATTATATGGCAAAGAAGATTAGGTGACGTTTGAAGTATTATTTCAGATAATTGACTTTGAATAATGTCGACCCCTGATACTTTGTCACAAATTATTGTTCATATTCATATATGTATATTTATTTGACATAATTGAAGTAAGGGGCCATTCGTTAATTACCTAAGGACAATTTTAGCAATTTTTGACCCTCCTCCCCCCTACCCACACGTAATAGCATATAAGATTTCTCGGATCCCCTCCCCCTCTTACGTAAGATTTTTTCTGGTTTATAAAAGCATCAATTGCATCAAATCTCGTAATTTGAGATAAATCAAAGATTTTTAGTCTTTATTATTAAAATTTTGACTTGTAAAATATTACCTAAGAACGGCTTTACCCCCTCCATCCCTACAATATAAAGGCATGTAGGGATTTTGTGAACTCCCCTCCCCCTAAGGACCCTTACGTAATTAATGAATGGCCCCTAACATATTATTATCATAAAGATATATGGCTTAACAATGAACTCAGTTAAATGATTTTATAGGAAATAAGTTAATCCGATCAGTTTATGTAATCCGTAAGTAATCCGAATGTTGTCAGTAAACGCATTAAAAATTGTATCGTTGGAATCTTAAAAATTTGGAAGAAACTGACATTATAAGTATTATAGTCTCGAAAAAAAACAGGGGTTACAAAAAATTCACAAGGAATGACAGAGAGGCGCAAAATATCAATGTCTAGTCCTATTATTTAAATACTTAAAATAATGACTAGTCCGTCAATCGCATGATTCTGTTGCATTTAACTGTAGTTCAATTTCAGCGAAACTGCTTTTAATTTTTTAATTTAGTATTTATAGCTTTGTACAAAATGACTACTGAACTTTGCAGTAAAAATGGTTTACTTGCACAAACTAAGTGTCCGAAATTACTAACAACCTAATTATTATTTAACACAAGAGTTACCAATTATTGACGCCAATAAAAGGGGGCACCCTCACTTTTCCGATTTTTTTTTGTTCGAATTTCATTTTACCGAAAACTATTGACCGATGTAGTTTTTGCTATATGCATTATTTGACATATTTTTAACTCTTTTGAACTTTTTTCATTTACCAAATGATTTACTTGCCCAATTTTCACCACACCAAAATAACATTTTACGAAATATTATAATTATCACTATTAAATTAAAATAGTGTCATAAAAAATCAATATTGTCACAAAATTGTGCTACAAAATTTTGTGACAGAAACGAATTGCTGCAGTCCGACTTCACAGTCTCACACAGTCTTGTCTGCCCTACTGCTAGAGTTTATTGTAAGCCCGCGTAAGCGCCGAGGGGCGAGGCGGCCTGCAAGCTGAGGAGCAGGTGGTTTTAAAGCTCGCCGCCGCGGCTAAGGCTGCAAGCCAAAGCGTTGTTGGTGTGCTTGTTTGCACGCTGTATGCCTGCTTGCATGCTGAAAATATGGCAATTAAAACAGTGGTATACCTAATGAATGTTCGGAAACGTAATACTTCGAACAAATGTTATTTCGGCTAAGTGTAACTTCGGTAAAAAGTTTTTCGATAAAATGAAACGTCGGAGTAGATACAACTGATACCACTGCCATGCCACTACAGACGTGACTTCTGTGAAATAAAAAAAAACGAAACAGTAACAGTTGAAAAGTTTTAGGTGAAATGAAATTCGGTCAAATATTTTTCGAACTTATAATACCCCAATAAAATAAATCAAGAATACCTACAGTTTGTTTCATTTACCTAATTAACATTTGATGAATGGCCTTGAGATGGCCATGGACCTTCTTAGCATGGTTACAGATACCTGTACACAAAGCTCTGGGTACCCTATTAAAGGCATAAAAATAATACCTAACCTGTTGAACTTCTTAACCTTTACATAATGAGATGGGCCTATCGAATCGGTCCCACCCAACGGGTGAGTATCTATGAGTTAGCCGTCAATACCCCGGTGGAAACTAGTGTTGCTGGTGGCTCGGGTGGGCATGGGCGTTGATGACAATTTTACCATTAGGTAGGTAGCTTGTCTGTTCCTCTGCTCGCATGTCGGCTATTTATAAAAAAAGGGAAAATCACATTGTACACCGATCATAAAATAATAGACAATATGAGATATGATACGGCTATCATCCATATACATAATTATTATGTATATGTAGGTACTGGTTTTCTCATGGTGCTATCTGTTAGGGTAGGTATGAACCGTATGAGATAAATAATTTTAATTTAAACTATGTAGGTACATGTCGTATAGACGGTATAGAGGTAAGAAGAGCCATCTTCTAAGAGAGGAAAGTTGAAAAAGTATTCAGCTGTTTACTGAAAATCATAATCTATGACTGAAAATAGAATTAGTTCCAGTACCTACCACGACGACAATTAGCGCTGACGTTGACTATGTGGCGTTTTCAATAAACCGCCATCTACACATCACCCAAAGAAAAAAGAGGTTTAAATTACTCTCAACAGATGTCAGCACGTTGTTGTTGTTGTTGTAGTGATCCGCAGAGAAAGAAAAGTATATGGAGCGGCCCTACCTACGAAAAAACGTGCATACCTACGCAACCGAAACATGGCGGTTTTGTTCCTACTAATCTCCACTTTGACGTAACTTTGACATTCCATTGTCAAAGTGGGTTTTAGTAGTTAGTACTTTAGTACCTTAGTAATAAGTCACAGTTTGTACTGTAGTAAAGAGACACAAAAAATGGCGAACACGGCACGCGCCTAACTTCATGACAATATTTGCCAGAGAAAGCAAAACTGTTGCGTATAGAGTTGGATTGTTTTTATTTCATACGTTAGACAAGGACGCCATTATGTTTATTATTTCGTCTTTTAAACTATTCATTACTTAATATTTATGTAACTATATATGACACGAGTAACCACCCTCGCTTTGCTTCGGTTTTCTTTATATTTTACACCTTGGGTTACATTATTGGAGTTTTATTAAGGATCCCTAATTTTTTTGAAAATATAATATAGCCTATGTTACTCGGGGATAGTGTAGCTTTCCAACAGTGTAAGAATTTTTCAAATCGGTTCAGTAGTTTCTGAGCCTATTCAATGCAAACAATCAAATCTTTCCTCTTTATTATTAGTATAGATATAGATATAGATTATTACAGATCCTCTTTAATTTCTGTATCAATGGTACACCGTTGATAACTGACAGATGTCATAAATTGACAACCTGTCTTTAAATAAAACTTGTCAAAGTTGTCTAATTTGTCATTGGTTTGTTTTGATTTTGTTTTTATCATTTATTCAAGTGATAACAAGCACTTTCCGATGTAATAACAGGTCGCAGGAATAGAAACACAATAATAGTGTCAGTATTTATAACAGTAGCTTAAGTAGAGTAATAGTGTTTTGTAATCATTGTAATCGCTGGGTACATGGAATAATTGAATCTAGATTGAGAGGCAGTACAATACTAAAATAACTCGTAACTCTCAACTCTGTTCTTTATTAAATCGTTAGGTTTTACGCAAAACGTTTTAGTAACAATCGTTTCCTCTAGACATACGGTTTTGTCTACTGTTAGTAATAATTGTATTAATGTAATAGTACTACTACTCTTGTAACTTAATTAGTAGTTACTATTACTAAATTAACTTAATATTTAAACCACTATAATTATATTCAGATTTTTATCAGTTTAAAATATTGAAGAGTTTATTCCAGTCAATAATTTAAATATTTTAAATTAGTCCAATTTAGTAAATACGTGACTCAGTTTAGAAAAAATGAAAGTGCTGTGGACTCTTCTCTTAATTTTTAAATTATGTCTGGCAAATCCAAAACCAATAGTTATGTGGCATGGCATGGGTAAGCAAGATTTTTATTTAATTTAAAATGATCAAATATTTTTATCCAGAAAAAAATCATAAACAGTCTGGACACAGAAAAAAAAAATCTTATAAATTAATTTTTACTGTAATATACAGGTGACTCATGCTGTATGTCATTCAGCTTGGGCTATTTCAAACTATTCCTGGAAAAAGAAATACCTGGAGTCTATGTCAGATCTCTTAAAATCGGTAACTCTATTATCGAAGACATGGAAAATGGGTACTTCATGCATCCCAACAAACAAGTTGAATATGTGTGTGATAAGTTGGCACTGGATCCTAAGTTGCACAATGGTTTTAATGCTATTGGATTCTCTCAAGGAAGTCAATTTATGTAAGTTTAATATCTAGTATTTTTAACAAGATACCTAATCTATTTTTTTTTATGGAAATAGCCAGCATACAAGCTGACGATCCACCTGATTGTAAGTGGCCATCGTCGCCCATGGACATCAGTAACACCAAAGGCATCATCAATGCGTTGCCGGCCAAGAAAGAGAGAAGAAAAAGAAAGAAATTTATAATTTATTTTGTACACACATAAACATTTACAGGATAAACAATTTATGAAATAGTTTGTACAACGGCACTACTTATTCCTAATAAGAAATCTCTTCCCATAGGCCCATAAGTGGAATAGAGATTTAATGAGGCAAACTGAGTACCTACATAATTAAATACTATATATAAATACATATAACAAAATATACATACACACTATATTTATATACCAACATATTATACTAATGATATTAATATAATATTCACACATTCTAAATGGATCTATGTAATTTTAATGTTTGGAAATTAGTTAAAAATCTTTCCTTGGTATTTAAATCTTTCTCTAATATATTCTTCTATTCTTTTTAAATTTTATCTTCTACTCACAGACTTGAAAAAAGAACAGACGTCACTTTGTCTTATCGAGAGTGATGCTGCCCGCTTACCATGTGTGCGTAATTTTTAGTGCGGTCCGACCAATCAGACGCGGTAATGGCGGCCGATTATAAACTTATGGTGTCAATGTGTGCGTGCAATACTTGTACGAATAGAGGAGTTGGTATTACTAAGGATGCTTCACTGAATTTTTTGCTGACAATCCGTCTCATTCTTTTTTCAAGTCTGTGCTTCTACTCTATTCCACTAAAAGCTGCCTAGAAGAGACTTATTGCTAAGAATGCCTTTATTCAATATACCTTAAAATTTGTATACATATGATAAATCATAACCATGCATTTTGTATTTAAAGTAATTTTTTTTATAACAATTTAAAAAATTATAGGCGAGCTGTAATCCAGAGATGTGGCCACAAGCTGGGGCCAGTCAAGAACTTCATATCTCTCGGAGGCCAACACCAGGGAGTGTATGGGTTGCCCAACTGTGGAGCCCTACAGCATGGGACCTGTGACTACATCCGCAAACTGCTCAACTATGCTGCTTATTACGGGTAAGCTGTTGTTTGCTTTTCCATAAAAATAACATTAAGCTTCATTCAAAATTCAAAATAATTTATTCATATAGGTATCACTGATACACTTATTTATGTACGTCATTTTTTGGCTTTTCGGAAAGAAGCTGTCATGGAGGAAAATAAAAGCCTAAAGAAACTCCTCAGCACATCTTTTAAAAATAAAAATACATAGGATTTTATTATAGAATTGTACACCAAGCCCCATAAAAGATTGCTGTACTTTACAAAGACGGTAAGATGACGTTACTAATTGGTGCGTTCTTCTTGTTTGGCGATAATGAATATCACAATTTTGTTTATACGCGCTTATATTATTCCGTATAAAAACTACATTACTGTAAATATGCTGTGAAGCTACTGTAAGTAAAATTCATTGATCATTCTATAGGTTGACGGAGTTACAACAGTAAAACAACAGTAATTAGTTAAAACAATTAGCTCAATAAGTTCGCTTCTAAAAAGAGCATGCGAAACCATGGACAGCAATTGTTATTGTTGAATAGTCAACATTAAGAATTGTTGAAGGAGCTTTGCGTCGTCTAAAAAATATATGACACTAGGATTAGGCACTAACTCCTTAACCTATCCCTTCCAATTTATTACTGAGAAGTAATTTCTGGGTCTCCTTAATCACAAGTGATAGTCTAGTTTGTTGAACTCAGTGTTAAGGTTATCAAATTTAACTTAAGCCAATATGATAAAAAAGTCATTGCAGACATTATTCTTACTTATTCTGAACTGTTATATAGTTCAGAATAGTTATACGAATTTATAATTTGTATTATTTAAATATCATTGTGATATCTCTAGAGTTAGTAGCGAGTAGTAAAGAGAATTAAATTGTATGTTATGCAAAATTTGTGAACTATTTCGGAAATATGAGATTTTTTCTTTATCCTATTTTTTATTTTTTTTAAAAAGATCGCGTTTTTAAGATGGGCTTAATTTGAAGAGTGTCCATTCTCTACATATATGTATTATGTTTCAAAAACACTTATAGAGTTACTAATACACGATAGATTTGCAAATCGCAAGGCACAACATAGGTACAACAATACAAAATATTGTTGCCTCAAACAGTCTCTAGTCGGTCTGAATCCGACCATTTCAAAAACTATTGCACGGGTTTTCATGCGGTTTTTACCAGCAGATAAATTTCACAAAACGTCAAATTAGGTGTTAAAAACGCCTGGTACCGTATTATTTCTGATGCGGCTACTATTTTGAAGAAAAGAATATGTTTGGCTAAAAGGCTGGTCGCAAATAATATAATGGCTCTTTAAATAGGTTGCATAATTTATTTATAAATGCACAAATGCTTTATTTTAAATTTTGAATTAGGAAAATTGAGAGTGCGCTGAGTTAATAGGTCCTACATAATATTACCGCGCCGTGGTGTGCAGTACTATTATTGATACGGTTATTTGCCGTAATATACGGCAATTTATTCATTAATTTTTTTTATTTACAGCGAGTCTCCCACCGTACCGTAGGTCTCCGTAACCCACCGTACTCTCCGAACCTTGTCCCAATAGATTTCTATTTTTTTCAAAATTTAGATATTTTTTTAAGTGGGAAAAAGTTCAAGTAATGTTAGGAATACGTAAATGTTTTCTGTAATGAAATTTTTACACAATAAAAACCAACTTCTAAGTAATCGTCATTGTCATCGAAATTACTCGAAAAACAAGATATTATTTACTTTTTAAGGTACGTATTAACGACTTATTTCTCCTTGTCATAGCCTATCGTAATACAATGTCGTTTAGAGACACTTCGCCTTTATTTAATGTTAATAAACAGCAAAAAGATAACGAGGTTCAATGATAATATTTCTTTTCAATTCGTTAATTATTAAAGAATAATGATAAATCACTTTACTCATAAGAGTACAGTCACGAGCATAAATATATGACTATGGACACGTCAGCAATAATATCTGCCCAAGAATGCGTTCAATAATATCTGTCTGCACGGACGCAACAAAAATATCTGATATTCATAGACAGCATATTAAAGTGACGACAAAATTATCTGATAAAAAAGTGCATCAAAAAATTGTGACAACCGCCCAAAGCAAAAATATGTGACGACATTTATAGTCACAAAATAATGTGATCACTCTTAGAGTGCAAATATATGTTTGCCGTTTACTAATTCTACATTTCTGTAAGCATTTGCATTGATTCCTCAATCATAATTATGCATAAATATATGACGTTCAATAGTTGGCAAAAATATCTGACGATCTTTTATTTTTTATACTTTTGGAACGAAGTTCCTTATCGCGCGTTGTGAAAGGGGGCTAGACGGAAAATTTCGACACTTTTTGATTTTACGAATGACAACACTTTTTTTGAAGTGATTCACAGAGTTTTACAGAGATGGTACTGTACAATAGCTTTTTATTTTACACGCTTTATATTAGTTTCCCCTGTATGTTTGTTTGTCTGTTTATTTGTAACTTCTCTTTGGACTTGATTTTGACCCACTTCAAACGGTCAAATTTCTTTCAAACTTCGTAGAATTATCGAGGATCGATGAAGGTTCAATATTTAAAGAAAAAAAAAGAAAGAAAGAAAAACCTAACTACATGCTTTAATTAGCTTTAAATGGTCAGATTTCTTTCAAACTTCGTAGACTTATCGAGGACCGATGACAATTCAATACTTAAAGAAAAAAAGAAAGAAAGAAAGAAAGAAAGAAAAACCTAATTACACGCTTTGATTAGCTTTAAACGGTCAGATTCCTTCAAACTTCGTAGACTTATCGAGAACCGATGACAATTCAATATTTAAAGAAAAAAAGAAAGAAAGAAAGAAAGGAAAACCTAATTACACTCTTTAATTAGCTTTAACTGGTCAGATTTCTTTCAAACTTCGTAGACTTATCGAGGACCGATGACAATTCAATATTTAAAGAAAAAAAGAAAGAAAGAAAAAAAACCTAAATTTTATTTCACGAAATCAAACAAAAAAATTAAAAAATAAATAATAGTTTAAAAAAACTAAAAAACACGCTTTTATAGAAAATCCAAGTAAAAAAATAGACAATAAATCTGAATTAAGCGTGGGTGTTTAATTAAAGCGTGGGGTGCTTTTTAATATATTATCAAAATGATAATCCTTCTACTCATTGAGACCATGCACCTCACGCTTTTATTACAATTACACGATTCTTAATTCAAATTAATTTTCTATTTCTTTTAGTTGGGTTTTCTATAAAAGCGTGTTTTTTAGTTTTTTTAAACTATTATTTATTTAGGTAATTAAAAAACAGTTTGTTTTTGATTATTTTATTAACCAACGAAAAAAAAGAAGGAGGTTCTCAATTTGACACGCATATTTTTTTAATGTATAATGACGCAGCAATCGGCACAGGGTGGTCCGATTCTGATGATTCTTTTTTTAATGGATAGGATATGTCTTGAAGTTGCTGTTATTTTTTTTTTTGAAAAATTTTATTCCTACCCTAAGGTACGAAAATAGGGGATAATTGATTGTTCACCCACGGAATTTTTACCCGTTACCCCAATAATTTTGTACTGGAAGATCCGATTTCGCCGATTCTTTTTTTATTGGATAGGTAGTGTATGTATAATAGCAAAAAAGCAAAGCAACAACCCATAATTGTCCCACTGCTGGGCTCGGGGTCTCCTCTCACAATGTGAGGGGTACAGGCCATAGTCTACCACGCTGGCCAAGTGCGGATTGGTAGACTTCACACACCTTTGAGAACATTATGGAGAACTCTCAGGTGTGCAGGTTTCCTCACGATGTTTTCCTTCACCGAAGCAAGTGATAATTAACTTGTAATACGCACATAATATTTGAAAATTAGAGGTGCGTGCCAGGATTTGAACCCGGGCCCCCGCGTTCGGGAGACCAACGTTCTAACCAATAGGCTATCACTGCTACTCATAACTACGCTACGCATAACTTCAAGGTATACGTGTATGTATACCTTGAAGTTATTCTCATTAAAATTTGGAAACAAAATTTTACCCCTAAAGGTATAACAATAGGGGATGATTGATATTTCATCTACTACTTTTTTACGTGGTAACTGAATCTACCACCCATTACTTATAAGTAATAACTTATATGTAACTGACTGTATACAGTACACATGATACATATTGGAAATTACCCCCAATATTTATAATTAATACTAGGTGACCCGGCAAACTTTGGACCACCTAATAACTCCCCCCTCTCCCTCCCCTGTCCCTCTCCCTCAACTGCCAGTTATAAAATAAAAAAGTAAGATATGTTCCTAAGGTTACATTAGAAAGTTATATAATAATTATGGTCCTAAGTTTTCAAAGAGATCGAACCTTATCTCGTACTACAGCTATGAAACAGACAAATTTCTGAACGCACCTATAAATATTTGACGACCAAATGACAATTTGACAAAACGCATCAAATGTTTCACAGCTAGGAACATTTTGTATTGGAAAATTAAATTGTCGTTTTTAGTAATTCTATTACTTATTATTTATGTTTCTCACCGTTTAAACATTCCCTGAAGTTCTACAAATATTTCAAGATCAAAATTAGCCAAATCAGTCAAGTCATTTCGGAGTTTTAGCGAGACAAACGAACAGCAATTGATTTATATGTGTATATAGATTAAAAATTTTTATAACAACTAAAAATTAAAAAAAAATATTACTTTTTAACAAAAATATACCCAGCGAAAAAATTGACTAAAATAAACCATTTAGGATATAAACCATTTAATAGTAAATAAATAATTTTGATGAAAAAACAAACTGTGAAAAGATGTGCGCCGCGCTGCTGCTGCCGTGTGCATCGCATGCCGTTGCCGTTATTTTACGCTCCATGTAATTAATGTTGTCTGTTTGGCATGGTCTCAAAATTATTTATTTACTGTTTATTTAGGATCATAATTTATAATACTAAATGGTTTATTTGATTTTTCGCTTCTGAGTTTTTTTTCGTTGGCTTAATTTTTTTGTTAAAAAGTAATTATTTCAATCAAATCACTCGAGCCATGATAAATAACTTCATAAATGTAGTCAAAACAGTTCACCAACATTCACAAGCAAAAATCTCAAATGTAACACCGCGGCGAGTGGATAAAAAAGAAACTACCCACTAAGATATTTTTACCAATTATTGAACGTCATATATATTTATGCCTAATAATTATGATTGAGGAATCAATGCAAATGCTTACAATCTTAATGGGTATTTTATCTTTTATCCACTCGATTACAGGATGCACCGGATTAGAAAGGGTCCGGATTACCGCGGGTCCACGGATAAGGTACTAAAAATGTGAACTTTAATGAAATTAAACGTTTTCCTTAAATTTGCCGTATGTCATTACTTCCCAGAATTTTATCCTTTTCAATGACACTATCGAATGGTGTAATAATACAGGATGTGTTTTTTTTCAAAATCAATGGGTTCGATTCCTGGCTAGGAATATTTATTTTTCAAAAATGTAATGATGTAGTTTTAGTTTTAATCAAAATCGGTCTTGAGACTCCTTTAAGCATTTTTCGATATTCCTTATAGTTTCGGATTTGACCATCCTTGCACACTTGAAAAATTCACCCTGTATATCCTAAACTGTCACTTAAAATTAAAAAATGATGAATGAACCTAAAAATCATTTTTGATTACCTATTTAACGATACCCCACTTGACGTAGTTCGTCAAATTTTGTTTTTTTTTTTCATTTAGATAATTATGGTGTCTGGTTGTCCCTGTTTATTGTCATGACTTTAGTGACACTCGCAAGGTTAAGGCGAATCGATTGATGTAAGAATCATCAAAATTGGTCAACCCGTTTGGTCTCTATAACGCGACGCCACATAGGAACATACATAGACTGATAAACACATTGCCCTGCTTTGCATCGCGCAGTCGGGTAAAAAGCATAAAAATAAAAGATTTACGTCAGATATTTTTGCCAACTATTGAACGTCATATATTTATGCATAATTATGATTGAGGAATCAATGTAAATGCTTATAGAAACGTAGAATTAGACGGCAAACATATATTTGCACTCCGAGGGTGATCACATTATTTTGTGACTAATGTCGTCACATATTTTTGTTTTGGGTTGTTGTCACAATTATTTGATGTACTTTTTTATCAGATAATTTTGTCGTCACTTTAATATGCTGTCTATGAATATCAGATATTTTTGTTGCGTCCGTGCAGCAGATATTATTGAACGCATTCTTGGGCAGATATTATTGCTGACGTGTCAATAGTAATATATTTATGCTCGTGACTGTACCTAACGTGTTATAAAAAGTGAAATCCTATGAACATCTGAAATTAATACTAATCACTCTTTACCTATGAAATCAAAATTCAAATTCACGTAATAAAAACCCAAAAGCCTTGAAAAATTTAATGAAATTTTATTCCCACTAGGTTCCAAAACACTTTTGGAAAGTAAAAGTACGTCATCTGTTCGACAAACTGCTATAAGTGGCCCAAAAAAAGTGGCAACTCCCAAGGAGTTGTTTTTCCTTTTATCAATTACATACTTCTATTTAAGGCTTATAGATTTTTTTTTATTCTAGCTGGGTCCAAAACGCGTTAGCCCAAGCCACATATTGGCACGATCCTCTGGATGAACTGAAATACAAACAACACAGCGAGTTCCTGTCAGATATTAACAACGAGGTGCACGTAAACGACACATATGTGAACAATCTCAGTAGTCTGGACCATTTTGTGATGGTCAAGTATGATAACGATACGATAGTGGAGCCGAAAGAGACTGAATGGTTCGGGTTCTACGCGCCCGGGCAAGCTGAGAGGACGCTTATGTTACAGGAATCTGATATTTATATAAAGGTGAGTGTGAGTGAGTATGTTAAATGAAGTTTTATTGTTTGTAGCGTTAGATTTAGAAGCTTTTTTTATTGTTGTTCTTGGATCGTCCAATTATGGAAATGTTGTTTTTATCTGTGTTTATTTAATTGTGTAATAAATTTAATATTCACGGTTAAGTATAAAGTCGTGTTGTGGTTTGTGCCAAAATTTTTGCCGTATTGGGGCGCCTTAGAATACTAAAGAACCCCAATACCACGCCGGATGTATGTCGTAAGAAGCGACTAAATCCGGCCCGCTGATTATATTTGTAATATTGATTCTAATTATAATGTTATACCATTATTACTATTATTATTTTTCTATGGGGTTCGCCTGGATAGCTACCACCCTCGAGCATGAGTCAGCCGCCAAACGACTCGTCGTGTTGCGGCTGGGGGCTTGAGAGCCAGTTCTTTCTTTCTTTTTCTTCTCTCTTTCTTGGCCGGCGACGCATCAGTGATACCTTTGGTGTTGCTGATGTCCATGGGCGACGATAGCCACTTACCATCAGGTGGATCGTCAGCTCGTTTGCCGGCTATTTCCATAAAAAAAAACGAGAGGTGTCAAGGGACACCCGGATGGAACGAAGTTCCTTTCGATTTAAGTATTGTTTTGTTGTACAGCACCATCTCTGTAAAACTCTCTGAATCACTTCAAAAAAAGTGTCGTCATTCGTAAAATCAAAAACTGTCGTAATTTTCCGTCTAGCCCCCTTTCACAACGCGCGATAAGGAACTTCGTTCCAAAATCACTATTAAGGAGGCTAAAATGGCAGTTAAAGTTAATTAAAGTATTCCTTCAATTCCTTATGGATCCTATCATCAGAATTGAATTTTGAAAAATACATTACCAATCTGAAAGTATCTCCAATCAATAAGTTAAGAGTTTCCAAATCGGTTAGTACATGACGAAATTCAGAGGCAACAAACATCAAAAAACTTCAAAATTTAGAGCCTCCTTTTTTGAAGTTTGTTAAAAACGATTTTGTTTTGAAAGTGTAAACTGAATCGTCATTATTATTCCGGTTATGCAAATGTCAGACTTATATTTTAATTTACTTCCAGGATCGTTTAGGACTAAAGAAGATGGACAAAAATGGGAAATTGGTGTTCCTGTCCAAACCGGGACAACATCTGAGTATGTCAGAGGAGTGGTTTATAGAAAACATCATTACGCCTTATCTCATTTGAACCATTTGTTTCCTACTCTGGTTTAATTATAGACTGCAGACTGATAATATAGTTGTTAGGATTTTGCATTCATCATGTTCTTATTACTCTCATTAGTAATAGAATAGCGTTATCAATTTAATTGGTTTAATTAAAATTCGAAAATCCATTTGTAAATTGTTATTGTTTTCGTTTATTTATCCAGTTTTTTTTGCAAAATAAACGTGATATACTTAACCTAGTATACCTACAATTATTGAATTTTGAATGCATCGATGTTTTAATAAAAAATAAGATTTAAAGTAGTAGGTAACTATATCTAATAATTTGTGAATTTATATTACTGAAAATTGTATGAATGAAGTATCCAGGTAGACATCGTAATTGGTAGCCCTATAATAAGAAGTGTATGCAATAATATTTTAAGTTTACATTATTAAGTTATTATATTAATGGTCATATTGTGAGGTATACTTACTTTCTATTTAACCAGTGATATTAAGTGTTTAGGGTCTTGTATAAGTTAATCAAGTCATTACAATTATCATTTATTATTACAATACATCATTTATATTTATTTGTTATAAATAAAATCCATTTGAAATGATTTCTGTGTTCATTTCCAAAACATCCCATCTTAACTACAAGGTTATTGTATTTTTATTATTGTCTGCTTTTATCGTGCTAATAAGATGGATAAGAAAAGAGCATGCAATTTGTTTTGTTTAGGCACTAAAAAAGAGTAATTTCGTTGAAAATTTTTCGATAAGGACAACTTTGGTATCAATTAAAAAAGCAAAAATACAGGTATTGTTAAAGTACTATAGGTATGTAAAAGCTGAATACCTACACGATACCAATATACACTTTTAATTAATGAAAACGTTGCGTCTTACGTCACCATTTTATTTACCGAAAAGCATAAAATAAAACAATAAGATTCGATAATATTATACATTAATATTGTTTTATACGTCGCGTCGTTAGGAAGCTGTAAAGTTGCATTATGAGATTGTAAGTAGTAAGTAGGTACACTTGACCTTTTTGCTAGACATTTTATGATTTAAATTAGATGGATTGGATTTGAATATAAATGACCAGAGTTTTTATGTCTGTGGTTTTTAGCGACTATTTTTTGTATATTATATTTTTGTTATTAAACGCCAAGATAATATTATAATATGTAGTACCTACTTTGGTAGGTACCAAAGTGGTAGTGGTATCAACACCAATGTAACCGTTGCCGACCAATTCTTGGTAGCATTTTATTAGTCATCCATCCATTTTATTAGTGCCTCGGGGAGTTACGAAATAAATGACACGTCTAGAATATAAACCATCTTTATTTAGACAATACGATAATTATTATTATTTACCAATCATTAAAACATCAGTAACAGTATAATATAATATCGAAATTTCTTTAAACAATAAGAATAGTTGTGTACAAAACACATAATATTACACATAAAATTAGCAACGGGTTATTTAAAGACATTTAATTAACATGAGACGAATTAAATTAACATTGAGACGAATTTATTTAACATCTGTCGCATTTAATCAAACATGTTCTCCAATTCCTTGAGTTGGTCCTTCGAGTCTTTGTCAGTGGAATGTAATTGTGTGTCCGCGTTGACATAGACTCGAACACACCGGTTGTTCTCCGAACTGCGTTTTATGAACGGTGCATTAGTTCCTCGCAGCTTGTGTAGAGGGAATTTCGTCAAACACTTCAGCATACAGCGCTCTGCTACTTTATAGCTGTAAAGAAAAAAAATGTAAAAAAAGTAAAAAGTAAAAAAGAATAAAATTAAAAATTATTGAAGTGAACTTGGTAGGTATCTGTCTACCACTGTGCTATATTCTACGTACCCATAGTTACCGGGCATAAGCAGGTCATTTATATGTAGCAGAAATAGAGTAGCGGAGAGAACAGACCCCTGAGGAACTCCGGCATTTGTAGCCATTGTTTTCGATGAACAAGCTTGCTTAAAAGCCTAGCGTACCAGACCTTATCAAAGGCCAAGGGAGACATCAAGTGCCTCCCCATATTTCTCGAATACCTCGCCCCATATGTATGTGACATACGCTAGAAGATCTCGTGTTGAACGGTTTCGGCAGAACCCGTACTGCCGGTCGCTAAGGAGACCTCATGGTAAGTGGAGTTGTGTCCATGTTATTTTAGTGATCATGTCGTAAATAAGTTTACATTTTTATCTAATACTAGTTGTTACCCACGCCTTCGTCCGCGTGGTATTTAACAAAAAACCTATTTATTATTTTCTAAAACTAATTTTTTCCTAAAATAAAAGTAGCCTTAGTTACTCCTTGTTACATCAGCTATCTGCCAGTGAAAGTCCCGTGAAAATCGGTCCAGCCATTTCAGAGATTAGCCGGAACAAACAGACAGACAGACAGACAAAAATTATAAAAAATGTTGTTTTGGTAAATGTACCGTGTATACATCCAAATGCATTTAATAAAAAGCGGTTATTTTCATATTATAAACAGACACTCCAATTTTATTTATTTGTATAGATAGACTAATTCCTTACTTCTTACTTATAATTACTTCTCTAATTGCTTACTTCCTTATTAAAATTTTAGTCTCATTATTTTAGAATTGGATGGACTGGTTTTGACTTAAACCAAAAAGCATATTTAAATAACCTGTTATTTGATTATAACAACATTTTAGCTACTATAAAATATACATATTTCATTAATTTTATTTTAAAACGGATTAAACAAATTCAAGCATTGAGAAGGTAAATAATAAAAATTGCACAATATGTGCACAACAATAGGTACAAAAACAACGTTAAATTAGGTAAGTACTTGTTCCAAAACGTTTTATAATCTGGTTTAAGACATTGTTTACTTGCACTGACCATAGTGACCATGAATGATGACTTGATGACCGTGGCTTGTTTACACAAGTCATGTCAAGACATCGTGAAACAGATTTTGTCTGAAGATTAGCAAACATCACAGTTCCTAACTAAACACACCAGCAAACTACACATCGCAATACATATTTTGAAATAATGAGTAGGTGTGTACTGTGTATCTTCTTAACCTACCTAGGCAGAGAAGTGTAAGTGCCTATCGACATTGTAAGCTGCTTTTAATAATTTGTTTAAATAAGTGGGAAGTCTGCCGAGACTCAAGTCTCACTCGACCATCGTGGTTTGGGTTACCAAATCAAAATTTGAAAGTCCGGTAATTTGGCTGAATACCCATTAAGAAAAATCTGTATATTTTTTTTAAACATTTGGTTTATTTGTAAAAATAAAAAAAAGCTGATCGAATATTTTGATCGAATTAAAATTATAGTTTTTGTTCAGATTTTTTTAAATATTGGGACACCTAAAAAGCCAGGCAAATTCGAAGACCGGACAAAAGCCGGATAATAGGGCAAAAGTCCGGATTTGTCTGGACAAATCCGGATCGATGGGAACCCTAATCGTGGTGTAATAAACATTAAAAATAAGTAGCTAAAGTAAAAATTAGAAAACAAATAACCTAATTTACTTACAACTAGAGTTCTCTTATTGGACAAAAATTGACGTGTGCATCTGGATTGATCTTGCATCTGATTTGATTCACGTTTTAAGAAAATGAATATTTGCTTTAATTTTAACTAAATTGAAATTAAAGAAAAATAAGTAAGCCCTCAATCAAGATGCACACAAAAAATTGACCATAATAATTTTTTAAATATGAGGAAAATTAATTATTTTTGTAAGGTGTCCAAATTACTATAATGACTCAAGCTCGCTAATAGCCTAACGATTCAAAGTTCGTCCAATGGATTGATTGACTTACTCATGTGGGTTAATGCAGTCCATGCGTACAATTTTGTAACCCTGGTCCTTCGCTTGTACCTGGGACTTCTCCACCAGCATGGTCGCCACTCCCTGCCTACGAAACTCTGGTAACACCGTCAACATTTTAATCTGAAATGTAGTTGCTTATTATTTACTTATTTTATTACATCCGAGACACACATTCACATCCGTTATCTATATCTAAGTCTAACAGGAGGACAATTATCGGTTGATACGAACAATGACGTTATATGGATTCAAATTTCAAAGACAGGTCGTGTAGACAATGAAAACCTTTAAAATTACCTCGAAGACTTTTGGTTCCTTGTAAATGTTCCATAGATTAGGTGTTTCTTGTAATTTCGCCATGAAATATAGAAAATCTTTCGTATTGGGATCCTTAAAATTTATATAAAAACAGCGTTATTATTGTGTTAAAAGAAACAACAAAACTGCAACTAGAATCTGTATATGGGTCATAGCTCACATATCAGCTTGGAAAGGGATCGTCGCCGTATCGCCTTTCGCCTCGCCGTTTAACAGGCGTCAACCTAATGTAAAAAACAGATGAGCAGCTCCGGTACGTCGACTCGGTTACGGCTAGGTGACGCCGCGCCTACGCTTCGCCGAAAACGTTTACAGCTCGCCGAACAACGAAGAAACGTGCTCGGGTACAGACAGAGAGACGTTAGCACGGCGACGACGAACCGTAAGCGCGGGGACGACCAGTCGTAAGCGCAGGTACTGCAAGTAGTTCAAGTTGACCGCGCACCGCACCGCAGTTCGTAAGCTTGTCCAGAGACGAAGCGATTACGATACGTTTCCGATTAGGTAGTGTGCGTTGCAATAGGGAGTTTCATACAAATAATACTGGACGGTTCAAGCTGATACGGTGCCGATTTCTATCCGAGCTGATAATATGTGTGCTATTGCTTTTCGTTTACTACTTAGTTGAAGATAATCTAAAATTTTAACAAACAAAAACTGGCTTCAAATGAAGTACATCCTTTCCAATAAAAAAAGAATCATCGAAATCGGTTGGCGTGATAATAATATAGAGTTATTCGTCCATTTGTCACACCCATACTTAATGCAAATTTAAGACTTATATGGTTTTCTCATGTATGCCTGCATTGTCAGATCTCGCTAAATTTAAGTGGGACTACATGACAAGCACCAGCTTTCGATTAAAAAAATCATCAAAATCGGTTCACCCAGTCGAAAGTTCTGAGGTGACAAACATAAACAAATACAGTCGAATTGAGAACCTCCTCCTTTTTTGAAGTCGGCTAAAAATGGTACCTAAGATTTCAGGGCATACATTCTAGAAACAAAGATTTTTTAATATCTGTGAAAATAATAGTAATAGATTTTTTGCACGTTTGCACGATTTAATTGCACGTAGATTTGTACTGAAATACTTATGGGTACGCAAGTAGGTAATACGAGTAGATACAAAAATAATACGCACCTGTCGGTAAAACGCATAGTTTCGAAGATTTTTGGGATCAACGGGACTGGATGCAAAACTAACGCATAATCCTGCTATTGTACCATCCTGCGTTTTAGCGTACAACGAATTACCTGCAAATATTAAAGTTTCTGAGCAGTGATAGCCTAGCGGTTAGAACGTTGGTCTCCCGAACGCGGGGGCACGGGTTCAAATCCTGGCACGCACCTCTAATTTTCAAAACATTATGTGCGTATTACTAGTTAATTATCACTTGCTTCGGTGAAGGAAAACATCGTGAGGAAACCTGCACACCGGAGAGTTCTCCATAAAGTTCTCAAAGGTGTGTGAAGACTACCAATCCGCACTTGGCCAGCGTGGTAGACTATGGCCTGTACCCCTCACATTGTGAGCGGAGACCCCGACCCGTTAAAGTTTCTATGTAAAATTAGGTAGGTATTTGCACTTGTTTTATTTTACTGACCTTAGGTTTAGAGAAACGAGTTTGAGGTAAACTTAGCTATTAAAGCAATGTCAGAGAGATATACCATTATTGTTATTATTATTTCTCCATGGGGTCAACCTGGATTGGACCACCCTATTGCTCGTCAGCCGTTAAATGACGGCGTGTTTATTACTGGGGTTTGAGAGCCAGATTTTTCTTGCTTTTTCTCTTTCTTGGCCGGCAATGCATCATGCCTTTGGTGTCGCTGATGTCCATAGGCGACGATAGCCACTTACCATCAGGTGGATCGTCAGCTCGTTTGCCAGTTATTCCATAAAAAATCTGGCTGGGACAGGCATATTTATGCTCTCAGATCATGAAGCTTATTTTCCCTGTGTACCCTCTTCCCGTAGGCACCCATCCCTTAGGACCCTAATTTTGTTAATCTCGATTAGAGTGCGTTATGAATCCATGCCATTCCACCCGCTACACAGGGAATCTAACTTCAAAGATTTGAGAGTATACCTAAACGTTCATTTATTCACCAACCTTGCTTCAGCAAATTAAAGAGATACTCGTCCATGGCTCGATCGTCCAGGAGATTGATTTGTCGGTCACGGACCAGCACATGTTCCGTCAAGTAGTAGCGTTTTATCAAGTTTATCGCCAGCTCTTGCTTGTCACTCGTTACTGGTAGTAAAGAGACTTTCTCTAGCTGTGAAGTTGAAGGGTAACGGAATTCCATTACCAATGGCCTTAATACCACTGGAATCGTAATTCGATTCGATTTTTTCCAATGGATAGTTGCTGTTGGCCCTAGTGGCCTTTACAGCTTCAGGGGTGAGCTTCGAAAGGCTGAGGAGAGAAGACTACTAGCTCCCCGTCTTGGAGAAATAGGGCATGCAAACAACTCGACTTAGGACGTCGCTTGGGGAAGAGACCTGGGCACTATCTTAGGCCAATAAAACTAACTGATTAAAGTCTGTACATGAAAATATATTTCCGGAAAACTATTATTGGGAGTATTTATTAATACAATTATAGATCCCAAAATACATCAGATACATCAGAAATGTAGAGAGTTGAAATTTGGAACCTACTTCTCTTTTACCTTATAAAATCATTGCCTACCTCTCTTAGAATGGTGATGTCAAACAGCAAACGAGGGAAATGCAAATCTTACCTTATCTTGATAAATGATATCTTTTAAGCCAAAAATGCTGTGGCATTCTTTAAGGATTGCTCTATTGGAATGAGGTCGTAATAGTTTAGGTAATGATTTAAACATGTTGGTTTTTTACGATAAATTTTAAATTGCTTTTTTCAATACTAAAGACGACGTCAATTTGTTTGATTAATTGACATTATTGAAGCTTGTTTAATATCGCAATAAAGGCAAATCAAAAAGAACAAACGTAACAGATAAAACCACTAATAAAATATACTTAAATATCGTAGTGCTTAAGTACTCTGTGCTAAATATCTAAATTGCCTGCAAGAATCAAGATACATCTCCATGGAACTGGTTTTTGTGAATAAAATGCGGGCATGGCACAGGCACGGTAAAGAAATATCAGGAAGCCAGTGAAACCACGCAATACAACAAGATATAGGGTTTGTAGAGCTGGGCCTCCTTTTAGCGTAAAGACCTCTATCTGCCAAAACGAAAATATCAAGATATTTCGCCATTGACTAAAAAATTAATTGAAGATACTCGATAGCTTAGGTAAGATTGCCAGAAGACTATGCTATGAACCTTTTCAATTAATGTAAATCACTATTATTGTAATTCAATGTAAATATGGATGTACAATTCAAATTTAATGAAGTGATTTCCGCATTCTCTGTTCATTGCATTTTAATTAACTAAGCTGTTTATAAAGGTTTAATCAAGTTTCGTAATATCGCATATTCATTAGGTAGAATGTACTCAAACTTACATTATAATTACACAATTAACAGTAAAATCTCGTACATAATGTTTTAAAGCGTTGACGATATGTGGATGTTTATAGTTGTTTCTTTAGGTGAGCCATTCGAATCATTTAGAAATTTTTACCGTTGGTATTTAAGATTTAAACTAGGTACTTAAAAACGTACAATATATAGTTATATATTTCTATCTATGATGATAACATATTGGTATTATATAATAATTCCTACCTATATACCAACATTTTTTGTTTTAGGAACTATACACATATTACGATGCAGTGATATGAGTTCTATGAATCAGTACGATAGCGACGGTTCTGACAAACATGATGTGAATAAATATGAAGAATTTGATAAATCTAGAGAAGAAATACTTGATAACTCAAGCCACGATACAATTGATAAATCAAGTGAAGAAATAACTACACTAGAAACAACCATTGAACCATCCAGCATTTCTAGTATGCCAAACTCAAATAGACGTTATTGGTTAGTTGATTCCAAAATCGATCTTGAAGAAAATAAAAAGCCTGATGTAGACGTTGACAAAGATGCAAATCTGAAAAGCAAAATTACTACCTTAGTAGAACAAACACTTCATGATACTGAAAGAAAATTGCGAGCTCTTCATAAGCTTAAAGAGAGACACAAAGATGAGCCACCGTATAAGGTCGGCTTCATTTTAAGTCTTGTGAAGAAGTCGAAAGATATTCTCAACGAATTGTTCAATGTTGCTGTAAAACATAGAGATGATTATAAGGCGTTGGAGGAACTAAAGATATTTGAATTCATTGTTCACACAAATGTTGATACGACGAACTTGGTCAGACAAATGGTAGAAATACATATTCAATATGTCAACTCCACGGCTACCATGCAAAATAAAAACAAAGTAGTTCTGTTGAAATAACGATAATAAAAATGTAGATTAAGATAGTTTTGGTAACTTTTGACTTTTATATGGAATCTAAATATGATAAATATTAATTTATTTTTAAGGTCACATAAATACGGTATTTATATCAGTATTTATATGAGTAGTAATCTGGCACATTCGGTGACAAACTTATGCTCACCAGGAGCCACTTTCCAGTACTTAGTGAACCATATTAATTGTGATAATCTTGATGAGAATACTTCATTAATTTTAATGATCGGTGACAGTTTAAATATAATGAAATGGGAATTAACTAAATGTGTTGAAAAATTGTTATTGTTACATAGAAATACTAAATGCAAGTTTACTTTATGTGCTTTTCCTTATTCCAATGAGTTTAGTGATAAACAAAATAATTATATTTATAAGTTAAACCAGAAACTGTACAATTTGACATACCATCATAATGATGCAATAGTTTATTTTGACACTAATAAATATATTTTTTCTTCCTTTAAATTAAGTGGAAATAAAATGTACTTACCTTTAAAGTATCGAAGACATATAGCTAAACTGTTAGCTTATAATTTAACAAATGATAGTGTTACATGTGTAACAAAGTCTATTGACCCATTTTATATTGATTGTGGTAGTACTACCACTATTCCTATAGTTGACAAATGTACCAGCTCAGGTACATTAATTAATACTTTAAACCAGGGACTGAAAGCGGTTAAGGTTTAGAGGTTAAGGTTGCGGTAAAACATTTCGGAACCGATTTAAAATAAAGGTTGAGCTATACCGCTACCTTTATTTTTAACGGTTAAGGTTAACCTTTATTTAACCCTTATATTATTTCGAAACCGAAAAACACGCAGCGCGCGTTCGATGCGGGGCCTCCGGCCTTGAACACAACTTGTTTATTTTGTTTGGTGTACTCTGTTACATGCCTACTTTCTCTAGTTAGTTCCTAATTTGTTTCTTTCCGACTGTATGTCGTGTAACATGTCAGCATACCTAATATTTAAATCTATACTAATATTACAAAGAGGTAAAGTTTGTGAGGTTGTAGGGGGCAATCTCTGGATCTACTGAACCGATTTTGAAAAATATTTTACCAATAGAAAGCTACATTATTTGTGAGTGTCGTAGGCTATCGGATTTTTGGAAATTCATCCCGGTAAAATAGGGGTTGGCATTCACTTTCATAAAACCTACTTCGTCAGGCTTAGAGCAACATATGAATATGAATTTTTTTATGTTAGTTTATAGTTATGACCAAAGTTAACTTTAACACATTTTTTTGGAAAATCATTCCATATAGGGTTAATTTAGAAGATGGAACATAGTACGCAACTTCGTCATTTTTGAAGTTAAAAACATGAAAATTTATATACATATTAGCTCCAGATTAGAAACAAAATTTGGAAGTACTTATTAGGTTTTTTTGAAAAATCATCCCCTAAAGGTTCAAAGTCAAAATATTTTATTCATATAGGTATCATTAATACACTTATGCACGTCATTTTTTGGCTTTTCGAAAGGTTAATTATTAAGGTAGTGCATGTTAGTATGGAAAGTTTGTCAGTTTTGAAGTTAAAATGGTGAAAATTTTATATAATAATATGAGTTTATTGTTAGACACAAAAAAACTTATCACAGTTTTCTCGAAATTTATCCCTTAAGAGGTAAAACTAAGGGGTTGTAAATGTTTAAGGAACTTCGTCTTTTTTGAATTCAGAAATGTGAAAATATGTAAGTTATTATTTCTCCATGGGGTTCGCCTGGATACTACCTAACTACCGTCCTTGACTCGAACGACTCGTCGTGTTCCGGCTGGGGGCTTGAGAGACAGTTCTTTCTTTCTTTTTCTTCTCTCTTTCTTGGCTGGCAACGCATCAGTGGCTGGCTTGGCCTTTGGTGTTGCTGATGTCCATGGGTGACGATAGCCACTTACCATTAGGTGGATCGTGCAAACTGCGGAATTAACTTCCTTCTGAGGTATTCCCGGAGCGTAACCACTGACCATCAGGCGGCCGGTATGCTTTTTCGTCTGCCCTTCAGGCTATAATTTTTTTTTTATGAATAATGTTATGTACCTACCTCATCAAACTTCACACACTTGTAGGTAATTACGTTTATGTATCTACTACTCCGATAAGACATAAAATTAAAACTGAATCATAATACTAAATACAGTGAAATCATAGCCTCAACTGAACACGGGGCGGTGCATTATGAATTATGATTCAGTTTTGATTTTTAATTTTTATATGGGTGAATTTCCCAAGTGCATTTTTGAGACGGCGAGGTTGAAAATTAATGTGTGGAGGTAAACTATAATTATGCATAATTTTATATAGGTAGTTTAAATAGTGATCTACATGATAGTGAAGTATTCAGAGGTATTTAATACATAGATTCTTAATAAAAAAATATCTAAGACCTAAAATCTAATTCCGGTGTACTGTCCAAACTGCGTTTATTTACATATTTTATTAATTTTTTTTTTTGGTAAATAAATTTCATTGAAAGGGAATGTTTTTTAGAAATACATTAAATAACACAACTAATATATATTTATGGAGTAATTTAAGATTAAACAACAGCTCTTAAAACATCTTTTAAAAATGTCCTACAAAAAAAAGCAATACCGGTGGCGCATTTTGTATACTTCATTACTTGTTACTTCACGATTTGGAAGACACCTTACTGGCTCTCCCCGCACCGTTCAGTTGTGCTCTTGCAAACTGCGTGTTAGGATGACCGACTGGTTGCGTAATTTTCCTGCCAAACACGTAAGTACTAACTGCGGTGGCGCAGGAATACAAAATCATCCAATTCCGATGTCATGTATATTAATTAGTAAAAGTACAAAGCAGATTATCTAGAAATTTTATGGAGGGTTCCATTAACGGTTTTCAGCTACAACTGTGAAATAAAAGTTAACCTGTGACTAAAAGTATTCTTTAAAATTCAAGTTTTGTCTCTGATTCTAAGTCCGGTGGCGCAATCTCGGTGGCTCCGGTGGCAAATCAAAGCGTATAGGGAAGTATAGGCCATAGAAATACAAGCGTGTCTCCATCTATCCATCAGCCCTTGGAGGTCCACTGTTGGACATAGGCTTCCCCTAACTTATACCACTCTGACCGGTCCTGAGCCTTCTGAATCCAGCGGATGCCCGCTGTCTTCTTCAGGTCGTCAGTCCACCTGGTCGGGGGGCGTCCTATCATCCTATGCTCCTTTTTCCGAGACGTGGGTGCCATTCGAGGACCTTTCTTACCCAACGGTTATCGGTCCTTCGCACTATGTGGCCCGCCCATTGCCACTTCAGCCGGCTAATTCTTCGAGCTATGTCGGTTACCCTTGTTCGTCAACGGATCTCCTCATTTCTGATGCGATCATGTAGAGAAATACCAAGCATAGCCTTCTCCATAGCCCGCTGCGCTTCTCTGAGGTTGTGGATTAGGCCAATAGTAAAGCACCACGTCTCGGATTCGTATGTGATCACCGGCAACACAAACTGCTCGAACACCTTAAACTTCAGGCACTGAGGTAGTGTTTTGGACGACAATATATGACGGAGTTTCCCGAAGGCAGCTCATCCGAGTTGGATTCTACAAGTGACTTTTTTCTCGAAGTTGGACTTACCCATCTGGATCACTTGTCCCAGGTAATTGTATTCGTCTAGAACTTCGAGAGCAGCGCCGTCAACAACAACCGATACGGGTGTGACATGGACATTCGACATGATTTAAGACAACGGGTGGGCCGTTGTGAGGCGCTGTTCAAGTCCCCGAGCATTGTTCCAAGTTCTGCCAGGGAACCCGCCAGGATGACTATATAATCGGCATATCGTAGGTGTGTGATGTATTCGCCATTGATGTTAATGCCATGTTGTTTCCACTCCATCAGCTTGAACACGTCTACCAACACAGCGGTGAACAATTTTGGGGATATGACATCCTTGTCTGACACTTCTCTGCAGTTGGATGGGGTTCGTTGCTGTGTCGTGTACTCTGATGGACATGATGGCGGATGAGTACAAACACTTCAACACCTCGATATACCGAAAGTCGATCCGCCACCGCTGGAGAGAATCTAGTACCACCCAGATCTCGATAGAATCAAAGGCCTTCTCATAGTCCACATAGGCTATAAATAACGGCAAGTTATAGTCCTCGGTCTTTTGTATAATCTGCCGCAATGTGTGTATATGGTCTATGGTGCTGTAGCCTTTTCGGAATCCTGCTTGTTCGGGAGGCTGGAAGTCGTCAAGCCTGCGTGCAATGCGATTTGTGAGGACCCTCGAAAACAGCTTATAAACGTGGCTCAGAAGTGCAATGGGCCTGTCTAATTACCGCTAAAAGGAGTCCGTTCATCTAGACTCCTATTTTTCAAAATGTACATAATATCTTTAAAGTATTAAATGATCCTGCCTTTATGATTTCTCATGGGCATAAATCAATTTCGGTGGATCAAATTCTAATTCCAGTGGTCCTAATTTCGGTGGCATTTGATAGTGTAATTTGATAATATCTCCGGAACAAATAATTTTTTTTCAATCTCTACTATATGACTAATTATCACTACTATTTACATATTATTTATGCCAAATAAAGTGTAATAGAAACATCAAGTTTAAATTTAATCATTTTCGGTGGCTTGAATTTTAATTCCGGTGGTCCTTTAATAATTGCGGTGGCATTTGATAATTTCAAATGGAAATATCTCATGAACTAATAATTTTTTTTCGATCTCTAGTATATGATTAATTAGTACTACTCTTTATCTATTATTTAGGCCAAAAAAATTTATCAGAAACAGCAAATTTAAATTCGCCACTGTAATTAGGCAAAATTCGAGTTTGTTGAAATTCACCCATATCCGATCGGACGGACACGACCTACCTAAGGTTTTCTTATCTTACTTTTATAGGGTTTGCTTTCGTTCTTCTGACGAGTGACGTTCTTCTATCCATACTATCTGGGGGCACGGTAGTGCCCCCGCCAAGTCGAGCAAAAAAAAGCGGCACGGCCGTCCATACTTTTCTCGAAGCAGTTCAGGCCATTTTAGAACCCCTATAACTTCGTTGTGGATAAAGCTAGAAGCCTGAATTTTGAGTAACCAAACAGGCATTGTATAAACACAGTATATTTCAAATTTCAATCAATTTGAAGTAGTAGTTTAAGAATTATAACTAGTCAAAGTTTCTTAATTTCGTCACTCACTGACCGATCATCAAAACTCTAAGGCACTTGTAGCAGACATGGAAGCTTCAAATTTAGAACACAATTAGGGTTTAGTGTATATAAATCAAGGAAAAACTAAAATATTTTGCGATTTCGGTCCAGTTTTCTAGATACATTAACTGCATAATTAACTTTGTAATCCCTTATAAATGTAAAGGATTACAAAGTTACATTTGCATTTCACCAATCAGTGTACCTGTATTCTGTATAATAATGGAATAATAGGTGTAAATGGATACCTAGGTATATTATTATTTACAAATGAATGAAAAAGCAAGAATGGGACATGTCTTATGAAGTTGTACCAAAATCCCGCAAAATATTACTTACAATACACTACAATTTTTAGCCGTATTGGGGCGGCTTAGAATACTAACTCCAATTCCACGCCGGATGGGTATCGTAAAAGGCGACTAAATCCGACCCGCTGGTGGTAGGGCCCCTCGGAGGGATTGTATTGGTAGTATTGATTTTGATTGCTAATTAATACCATTATTGCTATTATATTATTGTTTCTCCATGGGCACCGCCTGGATAGCAACCACTCTTCTTCTAGAGTCAACCATGAAATGTTTTCTAACGTGTTTCGGTTGCAGTGTCGGAGAGCCAGTCTTCTTCTTCTCTTCCTTTCCCTCCGTCTCTCATACATTTTCCTTCTCATTCTTCGTCTGTCACCCGTCCTGGAGAGGTGTTATTTTTTAGGGTCTCTTGGGTCCGTTAAAGTCATTAGCAACTGTTCTCGTGCGGTTGGGCATGATGGACTGACTCGGCGGCCAGGGACAGAAAATGAAACGTTACCGCTGGTGCCCGTTTGTTGTAGGGGACCCGAACCCAGGTGATCCCACCCTGGGAGGCTGTCCCGCCGCCAATGTTAAAAGCCCAACGATTGATTTTCTTGCCTGTTGGGGAGCCGGATGTGGACAAGGACTTTAATCGTGGGTCGGATCGGGGGTTTTTCCTTTCGCAGAGCCAGTAACTCAGTTTACCCACCTTGCCGAGATAGTTTTTATGACTGCGCTTTGACTCGGGTAGAGCCGACAATGCACCACTCCTACTTTTTCATTTCTTTCCCGCAAATAAAAATGAGAAAGTCCAAAAAAGAAAAAAAGGTTAAAACCAGCGGCACCCCCTTCCACATTTCAAGTGGACTTTTGCAATATCAGGGGCTTACTCTCAAACCTCAACGCCGTTTATTATCACCTTGAAACAGTGCAGCCGGCCTTATTCTTTTTGACGAAGACACAAATATCGGCTCGAGAAGAGACATCCTACCTTCATTTTCCGGAATAAAAATTTGAACACAAATTAATACCACACGCCGGTGTCTGTCAGTTTTCTCGAGACGATATTTGTTGTCAACATCTCGATTTTCTTGAAGGAAGAGACCTGTCCGCTATCTGCGTACACGTAGACCATGGCGGCCAAACGCGGGTCTACATCGGCAATACTCGTTCAAGGGGCGATCGACTATATGCAAGAGCAGATTCCCCGTGCCAAAGTAGTGGTCCTGAGAGACTTCAACGCCCATCATGTTGAATGGTTCCAATCACGTACAACGTACAACAGACTACGCAGGTAAATCTACTCAGAGCTTTGCCTTGGCTAATGGTCTCAGTCAGTTGGTGTCCAGTCCAACGCAGATCCCTGACATTGACGGTCATGCTGCTTCCACTTTGGACCTCCTGCTTACCTCCCACCAGTCCCACCGTAACGATTATGCTGTATCCATCGAGGCGCCGCCGGGTTCGTCTGATCACTGCCTCGTACGATCTTCGGTATGTAATACCAAGTCGGTTAATTTATTCAGTCCCTGGGTCTTTCTGTCTTAAGTTATTACGTAATTAGCTAACCTAACAACATCTTAAAGTGATTATATCAATATTAAAAATCTTTTAAATGGCCAAGTCTATTTATTTAGAACATAAAAGATTTTGAATATTGATATAGTCACTTTAAGATGTTGTTAGGTTAGCTAATTACGTTATAATTTAAGACAGAAGGACCCTTATGTTGGGGCCACACTACAGGAAACGTAAATGCCTATCATCGCGATAAATATAGCGTTAATTATTAACGCAATAAAGTGAGTGGCTACACTTGAACGGTCAACGTGAATGCCCATTCTTGGCGATAAAATTGGCGATAATGTTCCTTGAATTTTAAATTTGTTTAAATGGATTCTATAATAACCCATTAGGCTTTCCTTCTTCTTTTTAATTTCTTCAATAGTTGCTTTAAAAGTTAGTAATTCCATTATTCGTCGCAAGCATCATTTTGCGAAGCACGATTCTTGAAACTTTTAAGTCTCGGATCCCACAAACATGGCTCCGTTTGCAGAATCACGAGAAATGCAATTACTTTTTCGTTACTCCACTCCATAGCCATAGTACGTAATTAACGAAGACAAACACGTGCGATCCCAACGCGCTCACGATTCACACTGACATACGTAGTGTGGCCGCTTCAACGCATTCATTCTCGCGATAATCTCTTTGATGTACCGCCATTTGAGCTATCGCCTACTGTCGAATGGCAGTGTGAATGCCGTTGTCAAATTATCGCGATAAGTCGTGGCTACACCTACGTTAAACGTCCATCATCGCGATAATTAATGGCATTTCCCGTTAGTGTGGCCCCAGCATTAAGTAGGTATTGAATAAATTAACCGACTTGGTATTGCGTGCATCTCACAAATTTTTACGGTAGAAGAACTGAGTTGCGTTGGTTTTTTTTTACAAGTTATGTTTTTGATGACATAATGTACTTCGTAAAATATGACTTGAATAAAAACAAAAAAAATGTCCTAAAATATAATTAAATTATATTACTTTATTTAACCATAAATCATAATATCTATAATCACTGGTCTACACTGTCTATACGGTAACGTAAAAGTACGGTCTATACTTAAATACAGGCAAACGTATTTTTGTGTCTTTAATGTACCCGATTTTTGTTTTTTTTAATCATTTTTTTCAGCAAAATTGTGTTTTATTTATTATTTTATTTATTAAAAACAAAATTGTGTATTTTTGTTATTGAATCAAATTAGAAACTAAACTAACTTAAAGTTAGGGCAGCAGGCAGTGAATTATATGTTTACGAACGCGGCAGATTGGGGGAAGGCCATGGTCATAGATTAAGATACAGACGTGCAACTGCCTCATTACAGATTATGTCTCCTAATATATTTTGCCCTCATGAGTAAATTATATAAAAAATACTTAATAAACAGTCTCACGGATTGCTAATATATTGGGGTGATCTATATCGATATAATTAGGACTTTTTATGTACTATAAGACGAATTAGAAAGGAGAATAAAACAAAGGTGTTTTTATTTAATATCGATATAATTAGGACTTTTTATGTACTATAAGACGAATTAGAAAGGAGAATGAAACAAAGGTGTTTTTATTTAATTACAAGTTCTGTAATAATAATAATATTTTTCATTAATAAAATACAATAAATTAAAAACTTGCATTAATTACTTGCATAATGTATCCTGTAACTACAATAATTTACAAAACAAATCCCTACTAATATTATAAATGCTTTTCTGTCTGTCACGTTTTCACGCCTAAACCGCTGAAACGATTTTGATGTTTGTTATGGTGATAGACTAAAGCCCATTGCCCAAGGAGGGTACTTCATACATAGGGTACTTATCGCGTAAACTAGTTCCATGCTGACGGAGTCGTGGGCAATAGCTGGTTATTAATAAATTGTAATATTTGTCATATTTCATTATATTTTACCTACTCATATTATAATATTGAAACTTTGCAAAGATATTTGGATGTTTGTTACTCAATCACTTGAACAGGCTGGACGGATTTTAATTAAACTTGACACAGAGGTTGTCAATGTCATGGATTAACATAATTATAGGACATTTTCTGCCTTGATATGGTGTTCCCTTGGGATAAAAAAGCAACTTTAATATTTATTTTCTATATTTCTACTGTAAATTACATGCGGGCGATGCCACGGGGGCGAATATCAATGTGATAATCCAGATAATATAAAGCATTGATTATTACTAGCGTATAGAACCGACACCGCGAACACCATGTATGTCCCAACTCCCAATGCATTGGCGCCACGTGGCTTCAATATTCAATGGATTTATTCGATTCTGAAAGGAAAGCCGGGGCTCAATTTTGAAAATCGAACCTCCCGGGTGAGACACATATTTTGTTCGAGATATCTGTTCTATGACATTATACTTTAATACGTATTTGTAAATACGAGTAAAATCAAAGTATGACACTAGGGCATCGAAACTCGGTTCAATTTTGAAAACCTGGGTTTTCGGGTCTAAGAGTAATCAAAACCCGGGTAGACCGGTTTTTCGAGCATTTCGATCTTTTTATTGTATTTTTTTTTAAATACGCTAATCTGCGTTTATATATCGATTTCCTACAATGAGTACAAATTATAAAAGTTGAGGAAGAATTTAAATAAATGAAACAGTACTTTACAAATTACAAAAAAAGTTTTAATGTTTAAAAAAGTGATAAGGATTTATTTTTTCTTCAGAATATCTTAAAACTTAGTAAGTAATCTCCATCCATTCATACATCCATTAGCCCTTGGAGGTCCACTGCTGGACATAGGCCTTCCCTAACTTGCGCTACTCTGACCGGTCCTGAGCCTTCTGAATCCAGCGGATGCCCGCTGTCTTCTTCAGGTCGTCGGTCCATCTTGTCGGGGGGCGTCCTGTACTCCGTTTTCCGAAACGCGGGCGCTATTCGAGGACCTTTCTTCCCCAACGGTTATCGGTCCTTCGCACTATGTGGCCAGCCCATTGTCACTATGTCGGTTACCCTTGTTCGTCTACGGATCTCCTCGTTTCTGATGTGATCACGTAGAGAAATACCGAGCATAGCCCTCTCCATAGCCCGCTGCGCTACTCTGAGCTTGTGGATTAGGCCAATAGTGAAGCACTACGTCTCGGATCCGTATGTCATCACTGGCAACACACACTGCTCGAACACCTTCGACTTCAGGCACTGAGGTAGTGTTTTGAACGACAAGATATGACGCAGTTTCCCGAACGCAGCCCATCCGAGTTGGATTCTACGAGTGACTTCTTTCTTGAAGTTGGACTTAACCATCTGGATCACTTGTCCCAGGTAATTGTATTCGTCTACAACTTCGAGAGCAGCGCCGTCAACAACAACCGATATGGGTGTAACATGGATATTCGACATGATTTTCGTCTTGTCCATGTTCATCTTAAGACCCACCCGTTGTGAGGCGCTGTTCAAGTCCCCGAGCATTGTACCTAGTTCCTCCAGGGATCCTGCCAGGATGACTATATCATCGGCATATCGCAGGTGTGTGATGTATTCGCCATTGATGTTAATGCCACGTCGTTTCCACTCCATCAGCTTGAACACATCTTCCAACGCAGCGGTGAACAGTTTTGGGGATATAACGTCCCCTTGCCTGACACCTCTCTGCAATTGGATGGGGTTCGGGGCTATGTCGTGTATTTTGACGGACATGGTGGCTGATGAGTACAAATACTTCAACACCTCGATATACCGGTAGTCGATCCGGCACCGTTGAAGAGAATTTAGTACTGCCCAGGTCTCGATAGAATCAAAGGCTTTCTCATGGTCCACATAGGCGAAACATAACGGCAGGTTATTCTCCTCGGTCTTCTGTATAATCTGCCACAGTGTGTGTATGTGGTCTATAGTGCTGTAGCCTTTCCGGAATCCTGCTTGTTCGGGAGGCTGGAAGTCGTCAAGCCTGCGTGCAATGCGATTTGTGAGCACCCTCGAAAACAGCTTATAAACGGTCTTCAACCTCGTGAGTTGACTTTGCCCAATAGACAGATCTCTGGCGAACACTTTGGAGCCCTAGTTTCGCTCTATTATGTTTTTTACACGATTTGCGTTGTGTTTGCGCAAATCGCGTCGCCTGCACTTGGAGATCTGTTCATTGAGCCGTTGGTATTCCTCCATAGAAGTTGAAGACTGCACACATAGTTCTCGTGATCTCTCATAAGACCGAGAGTTTGTCTTGAGATTTACCACTGGGGTGGGTCTTGAAATACTTCGACCCTACCTCATGGACAGTTGCTACCATTCTGGTGTTAAACTCCTCCACCGACGTGCATGATTCTAGGCCGGCAAAGTTTTCAGATCCCTGGATTTGGACAGGTTTTGGGCGAAGCATTGACTTCATCAGACCTCAGGCGTGACCGTTCCAGCTTCACGTCGATATTTAATGTGCCTCTTACAAGACGGTGATCGCTTCCGGTTTTGAACCTGCTGATCACAGAGACATCATTAAATATGTGCCGTTTGTGTGACAAAATGAAGTCTATCTCGCTTTTTGTGGAACCATCAGGACTTATCCAAGTCCACTTGCGTTGAGGCTTCTTTCTGAAGAAGGAGTTCATCATAAAGAGATCTTCCTTCTCCAAAAAGTTAGCCAGCAAGTGTCCTCGGTGGTTACGTCGTCCAATTCCGAAGGTACTTTGTGGCTTAAACTTCATAAATAACAAAAACCAAAGTATTAAAAAAAAACCGAAAAACCCGAGTTTTAAAAATCAAACCCGGGTTTTTTTGTAATCCTCAGAACCGGGAAAACCCGGGTTTTTTCGGTCCGAGTAAACCCGGCCTCGATGTCCTATATGACACCCGTTATCGTCCTTGTATATAGGGTAGCCTCACGCATCATAGTGGCGGCGCTGTTATTTTCATGACGTTATTTCCAGGCTATACAATATATTTTTAAATTAAGTATAATCAAAGATCGGAAAATGAAACAACATTTTTCAATCAATCAAGTGAGAGGTCTGTCTAATGAGGGTGCGAACACAGTAGCATACGGATTACGCTCTGTCTCGTTTATTACAGTGGTTTACTACAAATAATTTACTACTTAATGCTAAAAAAACAAGTGTGTTGAATTTTTGCTACCTAATGTACGGAATATTAGTAAAAGCCTCAAATTAACTGATGAAATTCTAACTATGGATAAATACGGTTTTTTTGGGTGTCACCTAAGATTTTAAACTACAATGGGGCACCCATTTAACGACTTTCGCGAGTAAGCTAAGTAATGCAGTTTATGCCATTAGAAAGATAAGACAGACTACTGATGTAGAAACTGCTAAACTTGTTTATTTTGCATACTTTCATAGCCTCATGTCCTATGGTATATTGATGTGGGGCTCAGTGGCTAACATTGATGGTATATTTGTTTTGCAGAAAAGGGCAATTAGAATCACGCGATTCTCTGCGTGAGAAAGGACCCCGCAAAATCTCTATGGGAATTGGCTCTCGGCTAAATTAGCTGAAATTTAGAGGAGATTTTGATTTTGTCTCAATTGCACCCATTGAGACTTTTGATCAGCATGATGAAAGCTACCTCTGTGCGAAGTTTCATATGAATATATCCCTTATGCATTGATTTTCATCCAATGTGCTTTGGGGAGTATTTTGAGATTTGGGGGGGAGTGGTGGGTCTGGGTTTGATTTTGGGGGGTTGCGCCCATTGAGACTTTTGATCAGCATGATGAAAGCTACCTCTGTGCAAAATTTCAGCAAATTTAGCCGAGAGCCAATTCCCATAGAGATTTTGCGGGGTCCCTTAAAGAAATAGGCATATTAACAGTAGCCTCTTAATTTATTTACAGTAATATTATATCTGTAAAAAACAACATAGGCATGTTCAAGCAGAACAGTGATGTGCATAATCACCTAACTAGAAACAGACGTTTAGTGACGTCATATTTTCGCCTAAACAAGGTTCAACGTTCTTATATGGGGCTTGGTGTACGTTTTTTCAATAAATTACCTAAGTCAATACGTGATTTGCCTATCCAAGTGTTTAAGAAATATGTTAAATCTCAGCAAGTAGGCAAGGGATACTATGGTATAAATGAATATAATGACAAAGACGCCTGGAAATTAGTGCGCATTCAGTTCCGCGTAGGTAAGACCATATTATGTAACTTTTAATTATTTTAAAAGATGTGCCGAGGAGTTTCTTTAGGCTTTTTTTCTCCTCCACGACAAAGCACATTTCCGAAAAGCCAAAAAATGACGTGCATAAGTGTATCAGTGATACCTATATGAATAGATTATTTTGAATTTGAATTTAACGTTTCAATTGTAGTTAAATCTACCTATCGACATAAAAACCCAATTAGACTTATTCCGTCTCTAATACCTACAATAGTTTCGCTATGAAACATCTGTACATTTTAATCTATGATTCACGACGACGCACGAGCCGTCGTAACTAGCGATTCAAAGAAATACCTTTTATTATGCCTGTTTTGTTACGAACTACGAAGTTTTACCACTAAATCAATGAATAGTTATTAATTCTTACTTAAATACTAGCTGTACGACCTGAATACATATTATATTATACTAGCTGACCGGGCGAACTTCGTATCGCCTAACAATTGATCAGTTATCGAGCGGGATGAAAAATGATTAAATTACTAAAATGGCCATAAAAAATAGGGGTCGGTGATAAAAAAGTAAAAATTTAGGGTTGTATGTATTTTTAATGCCACATTATAAAAAAATGAAAACAAAAAATTTCGTCAAAAAATTAAAAAAAAAATTTAAGGGTGAACAACTTAGGATATGGAAAATAGATAGTAGCCGATTCTCAGACCTACTGAATACGCATATAAAATTTGGTAAAAATCGGTAAAGCCGTTTCGGAGGAGTACGGTAACTAACATTGTGACATGGAAATTTTATACATATATTAGAAGATTATTGCGTAGGAGCTAGAGTCGCTATTTGTTTAAATGATTTTGCGCAGTGCGTCTTCTGTACTATTATATTATTATATATGTACTATTATTTCTTCTGTGGTTAGGGTTTAAAATTAATAACAAACAATGCGGGCTTTTCAGTACCGAAATAGTATAAAGGTTAAATGATGGTAGACCTTAACCCTTATTTATAAAGGTAGAAGTAGAGCTCAACCTTTATTTTAAATCGGTTTTATAAAGGTAGAGGCTTTTCGGAACCGAAATAGTATAAAGGTTTAATAAAGGTAGAATTTATAAAGGTAGAAGTAAAGCTCAACCTTTATTTTAAATCGGTTTTATAAAGGTAGAGGCATTTCGGAACCGAAATAGTATAAAGGTTAAATAAAGGTAGAATTTATAAAGGTAGAAGTAAAGCTCAACCTTTATTTTAAATCGGTTTTATAAAGGTTAAGGTACTGCAACCGAAATATTTATAAAGGTTTATAGTACTTCTACCGAAATAAACCGTTATGAATTTCCAACCTTAATAATACAGGTACTGAAAAAAATAAGGGTTCCGAAATATTTCGATAACCCTTATTTAACGGTTTGACGTCATACCGAAATTTAAAGGAACCTTAATTTTTGGGTTATTCAGTCCCTGCTTTAAACTAGATTTAATGACAACGGATAAGCACTTTAATATGAATATTGTACATCAAAACATACAGGGCTTATCGGACAAAGAGTTAGAAATTGAATTATTTGTTAAAGATTATAATGTACATATTCTATGCATTACTGAGCATTGGTTAACAAGTGTAAGAAATAATATTAATGTATTCAATTACAGTTTGTTAAGTGCATTCTATAGAGAGACTGCAATCCATGGAGGATCACTAATTTTAGTGCACAGCAATATACCTTGTAAAGATCGAAAGGACATTGTTAGTCTTTCTATTGAGCGCACTATAGAGCTAGCCTGTGTGGAGCTGGAGCGGTTTATTATAGTCTGTATATATCGCCCCCCCTCTGGGGATTTTTGCCTATTCGAAGATACTCTAGAGGATGTCCTTAAACGGTTATTTGTGTCGAAAAAAGAATTAATAGTTTGCGGTGACTTTAATGTTGACATTTTAGTAGAATCTTCTATAGCTGCTAGGTTACTCGCATTGTTTAAGTGTTTTAATTTAAATCCTTCGTTTACTGAGCCTACCAGAATAACTGCAACTTCACGTACTTGTATCGATAATGTATTTTGCAATTGTGAGATATTAGACAAAGAAATAATTAGCAAGTTGAGATCAGACCACTGTGGGCAAAAAATAGCGGTACGTAACAGCCACGATATTAAGAAAAAAATAATAAAATATAGACCCGTGACAAAGAGAAAAATATCACTTTTTAAAGAAAAAATTCAAACAAAATTGCGTAAATCAGTGTATTCTCAAAATGGTCATCCTATTAATCTTTACAATACATTGTCTAAAAATATTAATGACGAGTTTAATCGAATATTTCAATTCAGATACATAGAAGAAAGTAAAAATAGTAAATTTAGCGACTGGGCTACTGTAGGTATTTTTAAAAGTAGAAACAAATTATACGAGCTTTATGACGAAAAACAATATAATTTTTCTCCCTCATTTCAGGAATACGTAAGAAATTACTCGAAAATTTTCAAAATCATCTGTACTCAAGCAAAGTCAATGTACATAAAGGATAAAATAGTTAATTCGGATAATAAAATAAAAACCACCTGGGATATCATTAAAAATGAGACCGGCAACTCTAAATCTTGTGACTTTAGTTATGAAATAATGATTAATGGAAACAAAATCACTTCTGATAAAGAAGTGGCAAGCGTTTTTGAAGAGTTCTTCCGCAACATTCCCGTTAAATTAACTAGTACACTATCCTCTTCTTCAACAGAAGCATTTTATCTATTAAGAGATAATGTTAAGGAATGCAATGTGGTATTTGACTTTAAGCACATTACAATCAGGGACATAATTAAAGTTTTCCAGTCTCTGAAAGTAAAAAGTACGGGTGATCTCTGGGGTATTTCAGTAAAAATAATTCGTCACATAATAGATATTATAGCTCCTTGTTTAGTTGTAGTTTTTAATAAATGCATAGATCTTGGTGTATTTCCAGATCTAATGAAATGCAGTAAAGTTATACCATTATTTAAAACAGGTGAAAAAACGGATATTAATAACTATAGGCCAATTTCTATATTACCAACACTCAGTAAGATCTTCGAAAAGATCATACTGAATCAAATGCTAACCCACTTCAACAATAATAATTTATTACATCCGGAGCAATACGGTTTTACTAAAGGTCGTAGTACAACAGATGCCGGAGCCAGGCTCTTAAAGCATATATATGAAGCATGGGAGTCGTCGCAAAATGCTATAGGTGTATTTTGTGATTTATCAAAGGCGTTTGATTGTGTTGAGCACGATACATTAATATCTAAACTTAGTCACTATGGCGTGAAAAACAAGGCCCTTAGCTTGCTCGCATCTTATTTAAGTAATAGGATACTAAAGGTTAATATAAACGATGAAAAGTCATCAGAGTCACCTACTGTGATGGGTGTTCCGCAAGGCTCGATCTTGGGCCCTTTTCTTTTCCTGGTATATATAAATGACTTACCACATTATGTTAAAAACCATGCGAACATTGTGCTGTTTGCAGATGATACATCATTAATATTTAAGACTGATAGGAATAAAAATAATTTTGACGATGTTAATAGTGCTCTGTCGCATGTCTCACATTGGTTCACTATAAATAATTTACTTTTAAATGCAAAGAAAACCAAATGCTTAGAATTCGTGTTGCCAAATGTAAAAAAAGTAAATAAATCTCTTAAATTAAATAATGAAACATTAAATATAGAGGAATCCACGGTTTTTTTAGGGGTGACCTTGGACAGTAAACTGCAATGGGGCCCGCACATAGCATCTCTCACAACTAAACTTGCTAGGGCTGCTTATGCTGTTAGAAAAATAAGGCAGCTCACTGACGTCGACACTGCTCGGCTTGTTTATTTTGCATATTTCCATAGTGTTATGTCTTATGGCATTTTACTGTGGGGCAAAGCAGCCGGTATAGAACAAATTTTTGTATTACAGAAAAGAGCCATTAGAGCTATTTATAAACTAAAATCAAGGGAGTCCTTGCGTGTCAAATTTAAACAAATAGGTATACTTACAGTAGCTTCCCAATATATTTATAATAATTTAGTGTTTATACGGAATAACATAACTGCATATAGGTAAACAAAATTGTGATTTTTCAAATCGTCAAACAAGAAGGATGCATCAATTGGCTACCTCTTCGTACCGTCTTTCTAAAGTGCAACGTTCTTTTATGGGACTAGGTATAAAATTTTATAATAAAGTCCCAAAACAAATACATGACTTACCGGTGCAATCTTTTAAGAAACGTGTAAAGGCTCAGCTCTTAGGCAAGGGCTACTATAGCATAAATGAATATTTAAATGACAAGGATGCTTGGAAATGACTAGCTAGGCAACCAGTTCTGCACAGGTTAAAGAATACCTATTTTTGTAATAGATATAAGTTTTATTTTTAAAAGATGTGCTGAGGAGTTTCTTTACGGCTTTTCTTCTCCTCCATGACAAAGCACCTTTCCGAAAAGCTAGTAGATTAAAAAAATGACGTGCATAAGAGTATCAGTGATACCTACATGAATAAAGATTATTTCATTTCATTTCATTTCATTTCATATCTTGTCAGATAAAGATTTTGGAATTCAAAAAAAAATATTAATAACAATATCTCATGAAACGTAAAGTTTTTTTTTATTCAGGAATCTACTTTGAAATTTTTAACAAGTCAATTTATTTTCGTTATATATTCAATCGAATTAAAATCCGCATCTAGATTGGAGCAATTAAATTGTTATAAGTGTTAATATTGAGCGATCATTTTAAAACAAAAATTAATAATAAAAACCGATCTTATTTACATGAACTTAAATCATTAACTAAGTTTGTTACCAATATTTCATATAGTTATAGTAAGTAAGTAAGTAGGTATGTCAGCACACACTACACATTAAAACATTGATCAAAACAAAACTTAGTTTGATAGGTCAATAAGTCTACCTACAATGAATGGCTTTCCTAAAAATAAAAATCCCCGCCATAGCAAAACTATTCCCTCTGTAATAAAAATTGCAACTTTAACACCTCGCATCGTCGCCATGCAGTGAAAACTCTCGATACAAGAAACAGCGTTGCTCATATAAATAGACAATGTGTTCGTTTGCAGAGTGCGGTAAAGAAAAGAATAATTCATTGTGACGCGGAACACACGTTGGCATTATACGTGTGTATTTGAAACCCGTCTACCATCTTAAATAATGAGGAAGCGCATCTCATCTTTTCGCCGGTAATTATTACTACGGCAAACACCTGCAGAGCTAGATGAGGTCGGCTAGTGCATTAGGTGATGACGTCATAGTGACACTATGCAGTTCCTGTGCTTGTGTGTGTGACCGTAATAAGACAGGTGTAATGCACACAATGACATTTGTAGAAGACCTAATTTTATAGAGGAAATAAGTTAAATTCAGTTAATTACTCTAAATCAAATGGAGATTCGAATTATCCTTAAAATTTAATTGTAAGTGAAACTCAAATGTTTAAAACTAAATTTATAGGTAGATACTAAAATAGATTTTTAATAAAGTAAATTGATTATACTCCAATAGAAAATTCAAGGTTAGATTAATTTTATTTGTCTAGAGGGCAAATCAATTAATTATTATGCAATTAATTAAACAAAGTGCATAGTGATTTAAATAAAAATTTTAATATCCGCAAAATAATTCTTCAAACCATGCTTAAAATAATTTTTCTAATTATTAAATAGAACATAAAGTAGGTATAATAGATTGTATACAACATACCTACAACAGAAGTAGTGTTTAGAACACAGATACATTTTACGTAACGTCAATGAAACTCTTTCCCAATTTGCATAACAACCGAGTATCCAAAGCTTTGCATTGTATAAAACAAAAGAGCATAACAATGGAAAAATGAAAACTTTTTTGGCTTAATAAACAATAGAGTCTAGGTGAACGTGAAATAGACATATTTTTGGAAGTAGGGGTGCCATGCGCTGTGATTGTACTTGGTTTTCATTTATGCTGGCCATACACGATCAAGTTTATGGCCAGCATCAATGATATTATATATTAAAAAGAGGCAGATAGGTCATAAACGCGCGCGTTGTGATGATTGAAAAAGTTCCCAATTGGGAACTTTTGTGATTAGTCTGCGTCGAGCGCAATCACGAGCGTGGCGCATCGTAGGTTAATACGTAGTTATGAAAATATAACAAAATGCCATCCTGTGTGTTTAGAAAGTGCACCAATTATGACTCCAAGGTCAACAAAACACAAGGAATCTCTTACCATGCGTGAGTACGCTAAGATACTTAGATTATTTAGTATATTTCAATTATTTTTCTAAACAATCTAATAATCATGCAAATACGCCATATTCAGATGAAGAAAGAGATAGCGATCTAGTTTTGACGCGAGAGCGATAAAGACCGTAGCGTATATAGATTGACGCGAGCGACAAACACTAGCTGTCTTTTTCACTATTATGGTTTTAGTAATGCCATCCTTTTTACATAATTTGCCAATGTACTAGTGATTGGTGTAGGGAAACAAAACGTAAACGTGTGTGTGTTGTAACTCGGTCGGAACAGATTTTTTGGTTGATTTGTAAGGGTATAACGTATCTGTTAGTTAAACATCTTTGGCCAGCATAGTGTTTAATTTTTTTGTGGGCTTGATGTGGCATCCAGTAAATTTGACGGTGTATGGCTATCTGTACAGGTTACATCATGCAAACTGGATGCCGCATCAAGTCCGCTGCAAACATAATAAATAAACATGATAGTGTATGGCTAGCTTTATGGTCTCTATATTTAATTTAATTTACTCATTTCTTGTACGCGACGTTTTAGATTCAAATCAAACTTTTCCTACTAAGTAGATAATTTCAATTGAAATATCTACAATCTACTTTAATTAACACAATTTGAAATAGGCACTGAAAACTACGATCTATTTTTGATTTAATTTCCATCAAAGCAATGAATGTCAATATTTAAAATATTTTATTTTCAATTCATATTTTATATCCTTCAAAATATTATATGGAACGACAGTAACTAAATTAACAAAGTCACTAAATTGTTGAAGTATAAAATAATAACATAATGGACCTATTGGAAATTAAGGTATCCACTACCTTCAGTGTTCAGCTAGCTCCATCAAACCTTAAGTCTAAGCTAATTTATCTTACTGGTGGTGCTCCCTGGGACCAAACCGACGAGGTAAGTAATAGCCTGCTGGTCGCTCATCTCTGCACCACTTTTTATTCACGACCGCCGACGACTACAACAACAACAATAAAAAAACTTTTTACCAGTCCTGGATCTGTCAATAGACCGTATACTTAGGCCGCGGCCTAGAGGCGGCAGATTTCAGAGGAGGCTCACTCGATTTTAAGAGAATAAAAGTCAAATAAGTTTACTGATTTTCTCATGGTTTTTTATACTAATACGTTAAATCACCATAGAAACTCATTCCTATCGAAAATTATCAGTCCTAGGTACCTACCTGTTATTGTACCTATTTTATCTATATTACATTTAATTATTATTTTAGAAAGGTAAAATGGTTTTGGGGCTAGAAATTGGGCTAGGTACTAAATAATTATTTTAATAGAAGTGAGCGTGAAAAAAAAGGTCTTAAGACGCTCTACAAGTTTGTCAATGGTATGTCCACTACCTAAATTGGTTTTTCGGTCAATTGTATCAAAAAATTCGAGGAAAACCTAAATTTATTCCTTTTTTTTCAAAATGGTGAAAAATGGTTTTGGGGCTAGAAATTGGGCTAGGTGCTAAATAATTATTTTAAGGGCTGAAAACCCAGAAAAAGGGCTAGATCTAGCCCCGAAAGGGCTAAATTGGCAACACTGTTTATACCAACCAATATACAGTAATAACTTAAGTTTATGTATAGATAGATTGGTAGGTACAACAATGGAACAATGGAATGGTAGGATGACCTCTAATAGAAAAGTATATCTCTCGTGTGATGCACGTTGAAGCAGCCCTGATGCTATATTTGCGCACAAGGAAGGCAGCGCTGCACGTTGTGATTGCTTAATTGATCATTGTTTCGGCAGTTGCTTTACGAATATGAATACAGTGGACGATAGCCGCTACTGTGCTGCCAGGGCCGAACTCAGAGCTAGCTTAAAATGTTATCTCAACTTATTCACTTAGCTCAACTTACTCTATTACAGATAAGTGTTGCCCTATCCGACTTTTAAGAGTTTATTAAACATTTGACGTCTTCACATTTATCCGACAAACTATAGTTCATTAGTTGCGATATATTTGATTCAATTAATTTTTTAATGTAAGTTCCAATAAACGAACAGAGAGATGGTAAATTTACTAAATTTTTGCTATTGATTGTAATTGATTGATGGCCAAAAAGGAAGCTGTGTAGCCGCTAAATCATTTCTGGCTCTCTGACACTGCGACCGAAACACGTAATAAGCATTTTACGGTTAATTTTTGAAATGACAGGAGCTGTCCAGGACAGTAAAACTCCCTAGCATGGGTAGTAGATAGTTATTATAGATAGTTAAATACCGTCGGGATTAAGGATTTGAAGGAATAAATCGCAATTGCCTCGTCCGTTGTAGCATTATGTGTTTTGAGTAGGTACTTAACGATAGGTACCTACTTAAGTAGGTACCGGTTTACAAATTCCAATGAATTATATTGGAACTAGCTACATCAGCTTATAGATAGTTAAGCATTCACAATTTCTGTGGACATATGTTTAAATTGTAAATTGTAATTGGTAAATTGGGAAAAGTAAGTATTAACCCACTTTAATATTTGTATGACTAAGATTATTTTTATATTATTTTAATACGTACGTATTTTGAATTTAATCTGATATATTATATCAGTCCCAGTGAGTCCGCCCCTGGCTAGCCGCATCTCGCCGTCATTCGGACACAGCGGCCGCCTTCCGCACTGTCCGTCCGCCCAATTGCGCGCGACTGCGATCCCCCAGTCTTGACTCTTGATATAATCTGCATTTTATTCTTATGTCCCTGCTATACCTGCGTCCTATCCTAACGCGTTAGGGGCTATTCATTTTTTAAGTAAAGATTCAGAGTAGGGGGTTCTCGTAATCTTTACATGCCCTTATCTTGGGAGGGAGGATAAAGCCATTCTTAAGTAATATTTTATAAATCAAAAGGTACCATTTCAAAAAGTTTTAATTTTTGATTTCCATCAAGTTATGAGCTTTAGCTTAGGATCCTTTTCTAAAACTAGAAAATATCTTACATAGAAGGGGTGTGGGAGTCCGAGAAATCTTATGTGCTCATGCATACCAAATTTGTCCTTACTTTATTAATGAATGGCCCCTTTGTAATAACTTTATAAGTGTATCCCCAATCCCACGCCAGATGGGTGTCGTAAGAGGTGACTAAATCCGGCCTGCTGGTGGTAGGGCCCCTCGAGGGATTATATTGGTAATATTGATTTTAATTGTTAATTAATAACATTATTACTTTTATTATTTCTCCATGGGGTTCGCTTGGATAGCTACCACCCTTGAGCATGAGTCAGCCGCTAGTTGACTCGTCGTGTTCCGGCTGGCGGCTTAAGAGCCAGTTCTTTCTTTCTTTTTCTTTCTTTCTTGACCGGCAACGCATCAGTGATGCCTTTGGTGTTGCCGATGTCTATGAGCAACGATAGCCACTTACCATCAGGTGGATCGTTAGCTCGTTTCCCGGCTATTTCCATTAAAAAAAATGTTCTCAATAGTAAGCGCACTTAAACGAACATGGTGATGTTAAGCCAACACACGTTAAGTTTCAAATATAAAGTTATAATGTTGTTCTAGCCTGCTAAAACTAGGTATACTTGGGCTTTTAGCCATAAGTGCCGTAACATTTACAATCATAACGGGTATTAATTATCAGTCATCAGTCAACATCATCATCATCGCTACCCATAATGTACGTACTACCTTTAACTGCCCTACTACTGTGCTCGGGTCTCCTTTACAAATTGCAGATACGAAGACTATATAAGTCATTGAACCATCGCCGCATTCACTTAAACTTTCAAATGTCATTCGTCTCTAAAAGAATCTCGGAATATATCAAAAAGCCGGATAAAATCAAAAGGACAGAAGTCCAGACAAATCCGGATAGTTGGCAACCGTAAATTGCAGGAACCTCACAGGCTGTCACTGCTAATAGTAGGTATTAAGAATGCTTATTTCAAGTATCAATAGTGCATGGGCGCAGTACATAGTCTGGGCGGCGACTTGGCCAGTTTCTTTCATCCGAAGCAGAATTCACAGCTAATTGTGGCATTAAACAATAGAACCTCTTAGCAATACAAGTAACGCGCCTCGCCATTGTTCTTTTCTGTACAAAAATTTACAGAATGCATGCTCGGACAATATAAACATTAAAACGAACTACGCGAGAGTGATTTCTACCTATGCTACTGCCAAACTAACATAAGTACATATTCTATTTACCTAATAGGTATATGTTTATGTTTGTATTTATTCGTTGTATTATTACGAATTTGATTTTGCTGAGCAAATGGTTTTCTATTCGATTCCCTCTTCGATCACTATTAACAGAACGATTCCCTGTTAAAATACAAAACAAAATAAATGCTTTTCCTTTTGGGATGTTGAGTATTTAGGATTTTATTTGAGCGTCCATACTTAATATGTACCTATTGCAAAAAGGGAAACAATGCAAGGGTGTTTGTTTTCATTTCATACAGTATTTTACAGCTGTAACGTAAATTATAGTAAAAGTGGTAATTTCATCTTTAACTTAAGGATAATGATATCTAGAGATGTATACCATACTCGATAGAACGAGCAATATCGATAAAACTTATAATATTATCCCATCAAAATCACTTCATGTAAAATTAGTTAAAGCTTAATTATCAGATCTAGTGATGAGCTAAGCCCATAACTCTACAATTAAGGTCTTACTTTACATTTAACTCTACAAACCCTACACGCTGGTAAAAAGCAAGGTTGGCCATACAAAAACCAACAATTTCTTTTTATACTAAGTAAATTAAGCTAATGTTTGACTACAGAACCACCTAACGGTAAGAGAGAATTAAGTCATGGATGGCACACTAACTGAAAATTAGTAGGTATAGCATAATATTCACTCTTGACTCTTGACATTATAATCGAACTGACATAAAAATATCGAACTTGTCAACATGCGTTACCTACTAATTTTGATATAAGAAAGTTACTATTATTTTACTCGTAGTTTTATATATTATTCCATTACTTATCCAATCGCGAAGGAAAATTAATTAAAGATAATTATTGGTTGATTAAAATCGCATTCTTTTGTCAATATTCAACAAAATCTCGTAATCAACAAAAAGCGGATTTTAATTAATTAAATTCATTGACTGCTAAAACATCACTTGCTTTTCAATGATTCCCAGACAAAGCTCAAAGTGTATTATTTTATAGACAAATCGAAACGGAAAAGGAGTATGTGCTTATATTATATAAAATCTATTATTTGAATTTCTGCCTTATTGGTAAGGCATAAGATTGAGAATGTTCCACCGATAAATACGTAATAAGCCATTTCAACATCGATGGTTAATATAATAGGGGATGGAAGGGGGCGTGTCTATGGCTCGTCGCAAATATAATCAAGAACTGAGATTGCAATGGAGAGGTTACTATATGCGTATGATAAAAATTTGAATATTGAAGTTATAAGCAGAGGAGGTTGCCTCGACAAAATTGATTATATTCTGTAGCAGTCACGCTAATCAACCCTAAGATGATATATAATTTAATTTACACCCTGCTACTATCATAACGCAGAAGGCGAAGGTCTATAGAAAATATTTATTTCATATCTGACCCCGGCTACTGAGATACTGCAGTATCTACCGGAATGTATATAACGATAAATGTTATTTATTTAACTTAGAACTCAAAAGTTATGTCAGTAAAAAATGTAAAAATCTGTATAATCGAAGGCGTCTCCACTGCTCTCCGAGCGCACTAATCAACACCACTCCACGTCTGAGCACAGCGCCCTCTATCACAATGCCGCTATTACATTTGCTCAATAATTGCCACCCCCTCCCCCCCCTCACAGATGATCGCATCTCAATGGTCGCCAGTCGCAAGGTAAACGTATCTAGGGAGTCGGTCAATTCCTGCGGTTTTACTGCGCCCTAATGAAATTACAATAAATATTTTTTGTAACAGGAGAGAAAATATTTTACTAATGTAACTTCGTGTACTTATTTAGATTATATGAGATTGCGGGTGGATGACAAAGGTAAATAATCATAATATAACACAAGTAACATACGAGTTTATACATACATTAGGTGTCAGTCATTTTCTGTGGTTTTATTGAGTCCTAATAAGATTACAATAACTGTTTTATGTACCTGGAGAGAAAATATTTTAAGTACTAGACTAAACTCGTGTGGAGATTAAACGAGGCTGTGTCAACTAATTATTTATTATTGATTCAGTATGTTGTACAATTACCTGGGACAAGTGATCCAGATGGGTAAGTCCAACTTCGAGAAAGAAGTCACTCGTAGAATCCAACTCGGATGGGCTGCGTTCGGGAAACTACGTCATATCTTGTCGTCCAAAACACTACCTCAGTGCCTGAAGTCGAAGGTGTTCGAGCAGTGTGTGTTGCCAGTGATGACATACGGATCTGAGACGTGGTTAGGCATGGCACATTTCACGCATCACTAGTTATATAACTCGTGAAAAAAAATTCACGTGGCACGTGAGTGACATGAAATGGAACGCCCTGTTACATATCACGAGCGTGATATAACTTCACGGCTCCATATCACGCGAGTCACCGGCCAAGTTACATTATATTTTACAGAATTCCATCGTGCGAAAGAGAGAAAGCAATATTTGTGATTTGAGCGACACAGTGCCACCAGCTTAAAGAATTTGTTTAAGTGAAATTGCATCTTATTTTGAACGTCATTAGACTTTAGTTTGTCTGATTTTTTTAACTTGCTCAGGTAAATAATGCTACGTTATAAAAACTTCAAATGAAAATAAGTCTTATTTTAAACATGATAAGGTTTTTATAGAACTATGTATGTCGGTACTTGAAAGTTGAAATTGTTTATAATGCTTAAATCAAGTCGTGACTCGTGATAGTCGTGATACGGTGAGATTTTACTTCACTCGTAATCGTATTAATATAATAAACTACCACCATACTTATAAAAGCATCATGATTTACGGACGTCTTATTTTAAGCTTATAATATGATTGTTGAATTTCTCATTGTTCCATGTCCTCCACAAAACAACATTATTTTATGAATTATGATTGCTGAAGAACCATAGGTAGTGAAGAACTAATAATATTGCTTTATTGTCTATTCCCTGCTTAGACCATACCATGGATATATTACTCTAACATGGATATGTTACTCTAGTAATATATCCATGGACGATACCAGTGTATTTTCTCTGTTCTAAAATATTTTTTGTAATACATTGGTAATGTATGTAATCATAAATATTTCCACTATTAAATACCTTTATTATACAATATAGGAATTAAATACACTAGTCAATTGTAGCAAACATGAGAGTAGCCTCTCTTGAATAGGACAGAAGCTCTGTAGTAGGTTACAGATCTCATAGCTTACTCGCTTATCATAATAACTAGCTGTTGCCCGCAGCTTCGCATACGGAAATTATGTTTTACGTTATGTTAAAAGTATTCCATACAAACTTTCATCCCGTTTCCCATGGAAAAATTTAAAGGAGATGTTCAAAAAATATATGGGGGCTGGTCCTAAATTTGTACAAAAAAAAAACTTGGATGTGGAGAAAGTGAAAATTATCCCGATTGTGACAAAGTTGTGAAAATAAAAAAGGATCCTTCTTTTTTATTTGTCTTTGAATTTCCATAGATAGATAAAAAGCTTGCCACACTGAGCACTTTTAAGTTCTGGCAACTCTAATCTGACACTGACAGTGACATTGAGTGATGATCTAACGTTGACATTTTATTTTGATCATGGATGTATTACTCTAACTGGATAAGTAACTTTGTGAAGATTGATGACGTCATATCAGAAGGGCCATTTTTGTATTGTAAATTAAATTCGGTAATTTTGAAGAATTTCTAAAAAAAATGTATTATTTCAATATTATAATTCTTACCACCAGAAAAATTACCAATAGAATACATTTTGAAGAACCATACTAATATAGTACACAGCTTTTCTAAGTAAGTGTGGACCCTACAATTGTGAAGGACAACCTCAATCCTCATCCAATTATGTGATTGGTCGAATAGTCCTTCGTATATGTATAATGTCATCGATCTTCAGGTTCCTCTACAAAGTCAGTGATCCAGATGGAGTAATATATCCATGGTTTTGATTACATTTAAAAATAGTTGTCCAATATTGACATTTGACAATTTAATTTGATTGATTGACATTTGACACTACAGTGACAGTTACTAATATCATATTAGGATCTATGTCGTTTCGTTTTATGACTTTCATGATTTTGGTTTACAATTAATGTTATTATTTAATACATTTACAACACCGATTTATAACGTTAAATATAATAGTTACGTATTGAAAACATAATAATATAATAGGTGGACCTCAGGTATATTCATAATTCGTGAAAAGGATGTATGTAACTGTTAGAAAGAAAAAACCTTTGCGTTCCTTTCCACCTTTAAATTATGACGAACATATTTCATCAATTTTCAAAAATATGGAGGATGAATATAATATACGTCTTAAAATTTCAAGTAGATAAGAAAATATGCTTTCAAATGAAATATAAATTATGGCTGCACAAATTTATTTGGAATAAAGGACTACTTTTGAACATCTCCTTTTCCGGGATAAAAGTACCTACATATCCTAAAATATGACCTTAACAACTTTACCAATTTTCATCAAAATCTGTTAACGGGTTTTCATCTGATGCTCGGACAGACAAACAGACGGACACTAATTCTAAAAAAATATTTTTGTGCTCTAACACGTTATTGAAGTGCTCCCTAATCGAATTTTTTAAGAAATATTCCAACACTGTGAATAAGTGAATCAAGTGACAAATCACTATAACTGCGACATGTAACCGATTGAACAAAATATGAAATAATTGTCACTAATAAATATAACGGTCGGGTGATTTATCACTGGTGATATAACAGTGACAAAAATAAATAATTTCACGACGTGATCGTGAAATAAAAATAACTATAATTCCCATCGCTAGACGTGGTGCTTCACTATTGGCCTAATCCACAAGCTCAGGGTAGCACAGCGGGCTATGGAGAGGGCTATGCTCGGTATTTCTCTACGTGATCGTATCAGAAACGAGGAGATCCGTAGACGAACAAGGGTAACCGACATAGCTCAAAGAATTAGCCGGCTGAAGTGGCAATGGGCTGGCCACATAGTGCGAAGGACCGATAACCGTTGGGGAAGAAAGGTCCTCGAATGGCGCCCGCGTCTCGGAAAGCGGAGTACAGGACGCCCCCCGACAAGATGGACCGACGACCTGAAGAAGACAGCGGGCATCCGCTGGATTCAGAAGGCTCAGGACCGGTCAGAGTGGCGCAAGTTAGGGGAGGCCTATGTCCAGCAGTGGACCTCCAAGGGCTGATGGATGGATGGATGGATGGATGATGTTGTACTTTAAAATAGATCTTTTAAGTTTATGGGACATCTTATGGTTTTTATAATAGAATGAATTTTAATGTACGTATCTACGCCTTTCAGATTCTATCTGTTCTGGTATTGTAGCGTCACTACCAAAATTTTTTCCGTAATAATATTATTGTTATATTATTATAATATTTCTTTCCAACTTTCAGGATATGATTTACAAGTTAAACGGCAATTATATTATTAAATGTGATGGCCTGTCATGGTCTTAGTATCTCAGTTCGAATACTTCGAATGGGGAAGGAGATGACTCCAACCGTGGTTTATTGTAATTGGGATGTTGACACTAATTATAAATTAATATAAATTTATGTCTAAAATATTAGTGGTAACATTTAAAGGCCTAAAATATGATACTTTTGTTGAAATCAATCACAATAAATTAAATATCTTTAATTTAAAATGCTAAAAATTGTACTCACTGACACGTGACCTCAAACGCCATTTTGAGAATATGACGTCATTGGAACAATTTTATATGAAAATTCAACAAACTTAGTAGACAGATAGTATTGAATATCGTTTAGTGACGTCACGTGACGTTTTTGGTGGGAAATTTGATAATGATTATTATTTATCAATTTTTTTTTTTAAATTGATGATTACTATTTTAAAATAAAATTGAATCCTAAAATTAGTCAACATCCCTATTGCTCAATGAATAAACGTCTTGAGAAATGCAAACCTCGAACCTGTTAACGGAGCAATTACTGTAAATGGCCATCGATGATACGAAATGCATTTCGATCCTAAGCCAGGTTAATCAACTAGATTATTCGATCCTAAGCCACGTTATAGATATTACTAGATTATTCAACTACCTTGTAAAATCAACTAGATTATTCAATCGTTCATCCCAGTGGTTCAAATTCGACCAAACATGAGGATGTTTTTTGCACGTTTTGAACATTTTTTTACCTTTTCAGACACTTTGTATAAGCCTCCTTTTTACCAAGAATCTATTACCATTCGTACAATACCAAAGTTTGCCAACATCTACCAAACGAAAATAAATAAAATCGATTGTCAGAAAAAAGCGGCTTTCCTGTTTACTTAACTTTTTCATACAGCTTATTCAGTACATTAAGTATGTGAAATCTTATCATAAAATCTTTTTGAAAAGTAAGTTGTGCCTAGAACCTTTGTTATCGATACATAAGTTGGTCAAAATAATGCTTTAAATAATATATGAATGCTGTCCAGCTCTACATTGGAATGTACCTACCTACCTACACCAGGATTTTATTAAAATTGTATTCTAATTTATTTAGAAAAAAAGATTATGATTTTGGTCAGTATATTTTCATGGAGAATCCATGGATAATCTACATGGGCCAACCAAAATTTGGTCCAAATTTTGCGTACATACAGTGTAGATTTTGCTGCCCCAACTCTGATGGTTGTTAAGCTGACCATAGCTAAATTCCCACACAATACATTCTAAGTCCTGGATTTTACTAAAAAAATCATGCACTGTTTCATTTCTATTGCAGCTACACAATAGATAATAAATATCTAACCAATGAACTGTAGATATACGAGCACATCCGAGCTTAGAATTTGAAAAGCGATAGCTGTATGTATAATCTGTACTAATAGAACAGGGCCGAATTTGCTACATTGTATTTTTAGAATAATTTTCTGAAAATTTTGATGTAGGGGAGATGAGCCCAATACGGGTAGGCTAAGGTTAGGTGAAGAATAACAGGTTTTTGATATATTTTTTTACTTCTGCTTTAACTATCATAATTTCATAATTGAACTTTAAGAAATCAGTCTCAGACTAAAAAAAATATCTTTTATAAGTATCAAAAAACTAAAATATTGAATGGGGTGCCTAAAGCGGGTAAGGCTTTTGGGCAAAGCGGGTAATAGTAAAAATAATGTGATCAATCAACTTGAACATCTAACAATAATTTAAAATTGTTCAGCGACACCGAAGGCATCTCTGATGCGTTTCCGGCCAAGCAAAAGAGAAGGAAATAAATAAAGAATTTGCTCCCAAGCCCGAACCCAACCAGTCTTTTGGTGACTGACACAATCAAGAGGGGGGTATCTTATCAAGGCACTCCGGCCAACACCTCACGGAGAAATAATAGCAATAACGGTAAAAAATCAATGTTACCAATATATTTCCTCCGAAGGGCCCTATCCGTTTCGCCCATACCCGATTTGCCCAAAGGCACATTTTTCACTTCGCATCTTCATATCCTCAAAACCAAAACCACTAGTTACAAATCACTTCATTGATAAGAAGCTTCAAACACAGCACTATATTGTCACCATACGAGCAAATTGATCAAGCAAACCAAAATCAACTATTATCAAATCAAAATTCTTTAAATATTTTATTTGAAACAGCAAAAATCTTTGATTCTGAGTAACCTTGCAATTGCGTCATCAGTGCGTACGAGGAGATAGTTAGCCTGTGATTGGTGGACGACGCCGGAGCCATATTTTTACATACACAGATTTAAACTAATGCGAAAAACACGAAATTTAAAACGCTTACCCGTTTTAGGCGGGCTACGTTTTGGGCTCATCTCCCCTAGATGAGCTTTGAAGTCGAAATAAAAGCTTCAGAATAAAAAATTTTTTTTTATTATTTTTGCATGACTATTTGTACGTTAATCACAGAAACGATTAATTAATGATATGATGTAGTAATTAGTAATGACGTTTTTGGCTGCATTTTGGCGGTGTATCAATTAATATGTTATTTTTTGATGTATAAAATTTGAGGCTAACAGCTGACAAATGAACAAACGGGTCGTTTAAAAAAGCGATTGGTAAATTAATTCACCAGATAAACATTTGTTACATTCGTAGACAATGCATAATTTGATCATAATTCATCTAAAATATCCGACTAATTAAACCATAAAATTCACAAACGCTTTTGTGTATAAACTCTCTTCTATAAACCTTCACTATGTTATAACGTAATCAGGTAAAACCCTCTTTATATAAAATAGGTTTAAAACTAGCCACATTTAATTTAGCTTAATCCAAGCGAGGGATGTTACCGATTTACGTTTAGCAGATTTGTGGCGAGCGAGTGCGGGTCTCAATTCATTACGGGCTGATTAAAACCAACTGATTTTCATTAGAGCTACCTGCTTTTCGCTTTAAACTCACTCACACACTCGCATTCTAAAATTGTTTCTTTTTATGGACGCGGCCATTTTCTCTCTAGATATAATGCAGGTGAAAGTTAAATTAGAAAATTATATTTTGATTAATTTATATTTCACTAAATTGTTTTTTGGTGAATTAAAAAATATATTTATAAATTACGAGTATACTTTATTGAATACCCAGCAAGTTCGACTAAGCCTAAGCTAAGATTTTTTCTGATGACAATGACAGATCAGTGATTGACAGTCTGAATTGTGCGCCATTTTTAAACATGATCTTCAAATTGTTGTATAGGAAAAGTGGAAAATCGATTTATCAATGGACCGAATGTGCCTAATGCATTGTTTCAGTAGTCTCAAATTTTGAGGCATATCGGGTGGATGGTTTCAGAGTCTATAGAGGATATCCGTACAATTTTTTTTGTGTTTTGTATATCTTACATAAATAGATAATACTCGTATAGATAGATTAGATTTTTATGGAAAAATCAAGAAGGTATCTATTAAAATTATGTTTAAAAATCTTGTAAATTTTGTCAAAGGAATACGGAAAGATTTTAAATAGTTGATTATTTTTATTTTTTGGTCCATTTAATTTTTTTTGGATAAAAACCTAATATTGTATTTAATCTTAATTAAAATATAACATTTTACTTAGAACATAAAAATATTTATGACCAAAAGTTTAAAAATCTTCAACTTGAAATGAAATAATTACAGAAGTGTTTAAAAACGACAAAATGTGCTGAATTAAACCTTTCATTGCGAGAGATTAATTAAGATTAATGAAGTGGAACTGAAAGATAACTTTGAGCGGTCGCTTGTTAAAACGTCTGCAAATTAGTAAGTCGGTAAAAGTGAGCCAAAAAGTAATTACTCGAAATGAACCGACCGAAATCCGAATTTCACTACAGATGCTAGGTACAAAGTGCATTAGATGGGTAATATAGACCTACATATGTATTTTCATAATATATACGACCGTCAGAATACATTTACGTTGAAAAGGATTAGGTAGGTATATAAAAGTATTGGTAAGTATAAAAAAACACTTTTATTATTACAATTAATGAGCTAATCAACTCTGTCTGACGTCCATTCAATAGTCAGTAGTGATCAATATTGTATATTGCCGAGTATAATCTTCTTTAATTCTCTATCAAATCCTAGTTTATTTGTGAGGATTTATGGGTGATTGTTACTTTTCACGCTAAAACTACTGAACGCATTTTCAGGACATTTATTTTATTACAGAAACAGAAACGCTATTATGGAATAAAATATAGGGTAGGCACATTGAAGTATAATGTCATAGAACAGACATCTCGAACAAAATGTGTGTCCCGCCGGGAGGTTCGATTTTCAAAATTGAGCCCTGGTTCTCCTTTTAAAATCGAACGAATCCATTGAAGATTGAAGCCACGTGACGCCAATGCATTGGGACTACATGATGTTCGCGGTGTCGGTTCTATACGCTAGTAATAATACTTCAATGGGTAGGTACTTATTATTCCGGAAAACTTGGACGAAGTCGAATATCTATTTTTTTAAGGAAATAGCCGACAAATGAGTGAAGATCCACCTGATGGTAAGCGGCTATTGTCGCCATCAGGGACACTAAGGGCATCACTGATGATTTACGAGTCAAGTAAGAGAAGAAAAATAAAGAACTGCTTAAACTATAGTAGGATGGGTAGACTAGTGTGGTAGTGCTTTTATAAAATACTAGGAAATCGCCCTCGTTTCGCTTCAGGAAAAATAGTGAAAAAAAAATAATATAGCCTATGTTGCCCGGAGATAGTGTAGCTTCCCAACAGTGAAAGAAATTTTCAAATCGGTTCAGTAGTTTCGGAGCCTATTCAATGCAAACAATCAAATCTTTCCTCTTTATAATATTAGTATAGATTACCTAGCTAGCCGCGCGGGAGTTGACAATATGCTTCTCCCGAAAACGAGATTTTAAATATACTGATCAATAAATATTTTCGTCCGTCTCTTCTTTACCTAAGTTTGTCTTTTTTTTCATAGATAGAAGCTAAGATACGTAATCTTACTTAATCTTAAGATACTTAATGTTACGCAGGCACTCCAAATAACAAGTATTATTTAGGTACGTTGATATCTTCTAACGTAGTATGACCGTGACCAAAAAATATTACAAAATAAAGGCTATATCATAGGTACTAGTAACTATCATACTAAAATGTACAAAACCCTCAATTAAATTAATATTAATCAATATAAATAATTATTGTTACCAGTATCAGTTGAAGCATAGTTACACTTTTATACAAACGGCGGCCATAAAACTACAAACACCGAGCTCAAAAACCATGATATGTACAGTACCTACATACCGTCGCGTACACGTATCTAATTAGTCGGATCAAACGAGTCCGCGGTAGATAGGTTTACGTACAAGCTTCAGAGCTGAGGTGCGACCAAATACAACTTTTTCTATTTTCCTTCCATTCCCCGGCGCGTCCGACTGAAAAATCTTTAACTGGTTTTCTTTTCAAACCCAACTTTCATTACCGTGCATTCAATTACTAGTTTCCACCGCCGTTCAATCTGGTGAAATGTGGTTTAAATACTTCGTTGCTTTTTGTTAAGATCTCTCAGTTGATAAAAGGTGGTGTGATTTTTATTCTTTGTGGAAATCATTGTAAAAAACAAACAAAAAGTTAGTCAAATAAAACAGAAGTTTCCTTATATATCTACTTAAATTATGTTTTTGTATGTTTGAATGAATGACATGAATTGTTTTAGAGGTTAAAGTAATAAAAACTTGATGTTGACATTGTTGTCAGCGTTTAAATTCTTAATTTATGATAGATTTCATTTTTGTGTATATTTTTTGTTGTTTTTGTTGTACATTTCATTAAATTTTACTGCGACATCAAATCCACCAGTAACATTAAAGAATTACTGCGAACGCTGGTTGCCTTCCTAACAGTACCTAAACATTGAATAAACACGCATTCCGTTCAAACATACTTTTGTAATAAAATACGATTATTTTTTATAAAAGCCTGGCCCTACTTTGATTACGAGATCACTCCAGAACGCCGCAATAACAGCCCAGTAAGTATTAAGGATCGAAAACAAAAAACGACAGGACCCCTTTTGTACATTATCTACTTTCCGCAGAATATTCCTTCGGAGCGTGTTATTGTGCGCTCTTTAACAAACTGCATTCGAAATTAAAATTTTTCATTTCCCCCTTCTCCCCCTTCTCCCCCGCAGTCCTTACAGGAGCGGGATCACTTTTGATTATATTCTTCTTTTCCACCGCAACGTAATTGGGATATTTTGTTGGGACAACAATGGGCTTGCACATTCATTCGTTTTAGGTATTATAAAATTGTTTTCCATTCTTTGTTACAATGGCGGGTGTGTGTTCTTGTTATTCTTGCCTCGGAGTGATTGTCGAGTCCTTTCTGTGCTAAATTAATGTTATCTCGTTACAAATAAAGGTATTTTTATTACTTTTTTAGATTATTTCATTTACGTGGGCTTTATTATTTCACCTACGATGAAAATAATACGAGTACATGTTTTCTCGTCGTACTGGATTTAAAAAGGTTGCTTGTTGTTAAGTTTTATGTTGACCACAAAGTGTTTGGAATGTACAAAAATCATATACCTGCCATAACTAAAAATTTATGACAAAAGTTGTCGATTCCTTTAAGCTGGCACGTTCAGTGACGTTTCACCGTATTCACACTATAAAAACTTACACTTGTTTTGGACCACCGAGCACCGATCCTTCATTTGTAAGGTCTATTTATGTCCTAGTAGATTTTTATCAAAATTAAAAAAAATATATGTTATATTACAATATATTATAATATAATATATTTTTATGTAAGAACGATCGAAATACATCTCGAAAATTCGAAACACATTATGATGTAGGTTAGGTTAGTGCGTCTGGTAAGACTTAGGTGGTACTGTAGTCTTAGGTGGTAACCTACATCGCCACTTAACATCAGGTGGAATTGTAGTCAAGAATTAACTTATAAGCTATGTTAAAAATATATAAATGAATATTCCAATACCATTACAAACAACTATGCAGGGCTGAACGATAGAAGCTCGGGGGCTACATCACTTATTTACTATGCTGCTCCGGTGCCTTCGGTACACATTCAGGTTCTTTCTAAGGAATAAATATTAGTTACCACTGGATAGCGTGTTCCACTACGCTAAAAAAATTCTGATGAGAATGACAGATCAGTGTTTTTGTGTTGACGTTGACGTTGATGCGCCATCTTTACATATTATCTTCAAATTGTTGTGTGGGAAAAGTGGAAAATCGACTTTATCAATGCACAAAATGTGCGTAATATATTGTTTTAGTAGTTTCAAACCACCTTCAGATTATTGCATTTCAAATGAAACCATTTTCAGGTATACATATCGGTTGGATCATGGATGGTTTCAGAGTCTATAAAGGACAATCGTACAAACATTTTTTGTGGTTTATATACATATCTTATATCTATAGATTACTTGTAAAAACTTTCCGTGAAGCCTGTCTGTATTTCTGCTGGGGGATTCAGAGCCAGTTGTTTCTTTCCTTGACGTCTAAGGTGTCTGATGTCCATGAGCGATGATGAGCAGACCATGAGGCAGGAAGAGACTCATCTTTCGTTTGTCTATTAACATAAAAAAACCATAGCATAGTGTCATATCTGCGTTTCCTAGTTCGTTGTTTAAACAGGTGCAAGATTGATTACTTCGCGGGCGCCCGCGACACACCGTGGCTTCAATTAACGGTGTCATAGCACTACAGGCAAGACAAGGGGGCCTCAATGAGCGAGGAAAGACTGACGTACCCACAAAGACATTATCATAATGAACGTACCTGCCTTTATGGGAAAACTCTGGAGAAACAACTATTTATATGTTTTTTGCAATTTTTCAGCGTTTAAACTTGAGTGAGTATAATATTTTTCGCACCCGCATTGTTAGGGTTACATGTATTATGCTTAGTACCGATCAGTGTTTATATGCTTTTAGTACGTGTAATAAATAACGAATGCTAAAACATCAACAGAATGCAATACATGGGACCTGCTAATAGTTGTATTATAGTTTATTATATTAGCTTCTTTACAGGTTAAACTATATACTACTGAATTTATTATAGTCCTATATCAATTTATTTATAGGTATTTAAGTCTACAATACATTTATTTAATTATTATCTCTTTAATTAATTTATAAGCTAATGACCTTATCATTAGTCATCATTTATAAGAGGCTCTTTTGTAGTGAACCCTGAGCTGATATTTCACTCGGCCCTTTCTGCTGGAGAACCCTAAATCTCCTCCACTCAATTAAATTCGGACGGCAATTATCCACTATGGTGTTTAACTGCTACTCTCCTTCAACATAATTATTTACCTGTTTCGATAGCAGCAATGTAGTATTATGCGTAATTCGTCACCAATTCGTGTGTTGTGGTGACCATAGAGATGTGATAAAATGAGATGTTACCTCTGCTATACATATACTTTAAAATTACAGGAGTATTTTCATATTATTTATCATTCCTGCGTCATAGATGATATTATCAAGTACGGTGTATTACAAATTATAACATAAGTATTATTTATAAATTTTTGAATCTCTTTCATGCAAAAATTACTGAACGGATTTTCATGAAATTTAACACACAGATAGGCCATGACCTGGAATAAGACATAGGGTACTTATAATCCCGGAAAACATGGGCAATGCCGCGGGTAGGGAGCTTGTATAATTATAAAGTAATAAATACACGAGGTATGTTTTCGTGAATGTTGGCCTGACGGGCCACGATCGTGCACTCCGCTAAAAATTACAAAATGAAAATTGCGGCCCGGTGCCATTGAATACATTAATATCGAATATTGAATACATTTATTTTATACCAAAATACTGAATGAATGCGAACGCTAAAATGCGAGCCGAATGAAAATCAAGTGAAATTCCCCGGAGATTTTATTTGAAATGAGATGCTCGCATTAATGTTTATTGATAATCTACTTTACAAATTTCATATTGGTACCTACTGCTATTTACAAAAGAAACCAAACAGGATTTTCGGTACATCATTCATCATCGAACTCAAATTATATAATATGGTATATTTAGTAGCTACCATATGTTTGTGAACGCCCGATTCGTAAAAATACTTAACTCAGAAGAGCTGAATGTAGTGGTCTTCAATAGGTAGGTAATGACCCTACAGGTAGGAGCGAACATTTTTATGTGATAGATAAATAAATAATATTATAATAGTTCTCGAGTCATCAATTTCTTCTTCATATTCAACTTAACCCCTAAATTATGAAATGGCGTGAAAATTGCTGAGCGATAAAAAATATTTTTGTTCTGATAACAATAATTTTTTGTACTTATTTTGTACTGGCATAAAAATTTATCACTGCAGATGTATGTACGTAGTCTTTTTCTTAATTAAATATTTGTTGTATTTATCGGAAGTCCTTATAATTGCCAACCACGGAAGCGCTGCAAAAATGCTACTACAATCACCCACTCAACGCCCGCAAAGATCACTAATCAACACCAATTGCATGAAAACAACAACAACATTAATTTTATAGAGAAATAGTTGATCAATACAACGAATCAAACCTGAATGATTCGACGGCAGAACGTACATTGTAGAGCGCTGGTTTAATCAACTTTGAGCTCGATAGCGTCCGTACAACAATGCCGGCATGCAATCAATTTGTGAATTTAATCATTCCCATCCCTACCAATATGAATTATTATTTTCAAACAGCCGGCTGACGGCTCATTGTATGTTTGAAGACGATTTGCGATACATTTTGTATTAGGATTTAGGATTCATATACGAATTTTAGCGGGATACATAAATTGATTTATTTTAACGTTGATTTTTTTACTAGACTGTTTAAATTGTTTAAGGGTCTTTTGAATTAACATTAGTATAAATAAATTAACAACAGGTAAAATTATGTATACCTAAGTAAGTTACTTAAAAATATTTTTTGATGAAGAAGAAGATGAAAAACTAAATACTTTTGTAACAAACTTCGAGCAAGCAGTAAAATTAACGAATTATTTAAATACTAAATACGTGTATTAGTAGTTAATATACACAAAGTACACTCACGACATTTCAATCCCATTAAAATAAACAGATTACTCCAACATTTGCATATGGTCATCTCATTAGCCCCCTCGTATTCATCGAAGTCCCGTCAAATTTCGAATGTGATTAAAAATAACAGACCGCCCCTATACTTAATAGCTACGATTAATTACATGAGCCGAGCGGTTCCGTAGTGAGAAAAGAGTGCAATCACATTAGCGGGTGAACCCTAAAATTTTAATCTGAGCCACAATGGGAGCAATCGCTGATTGCAGCGAGCGCGCATATGCATAGTCTTTGGGGATCGCTTAGCGTGTACCGCGGTGCTTAATAACTATCAGCTTTATCAGACTTCATTTTTGAATGAAAATTGTTTTGTGCACCTTTTGTGCTGTTGCCATTTATTAACGCCGGTCAGCCTGTAGTCACAATTCATTTTTTAATACTTTTTGTACGGAGTTCCAATGCGGATGCGTCGAGCGATTATAATTATAATCGCTAGTTTAAATATGAGGTTTTTTAACATTGTACCGCTCGTGAAACATAGGCTGCTGATACACCGTGTAGGTATATCTTTTTTCTGGCGTTTATATTTTGTACCTCTCTTATCATAAAATGTGAATGTAGTAAATAATGTTATTTAATGGTATTTTAAAACTGAATTATAGTCCCATAAGTACCTCACAATTAGTCTTATCTTTTCATCCATAAAATATGGATACATTTGATAACAGTTGTAATAAATCCCAAAAAAACAGCAAATTCTAATTTATCACAGGTTGTCTAGATACGCGTCTTAAGTATTTCTGAGTTCTCCAGAATGTTCTCAGATGTGTGTGAAGTAATTCAAATCACCCGTGACAGATTGGTAAACATGGCTTTGATCCGTGTCATGGTAAACCACAGAAAAAATAAAATAAGGGAAGTAATTTTAAAAATGTATAAAAAAGTGTAAATACTGTTTTCAATACGATATCATTTGCAATGTCCCGCGGTGTAGCATCAACGAAACCGGCGAGGGACGAATTGTTTTCATATTAATAGCATGTCGAGAGGTGCACACAAAGCAGTGGCCCTTCACGAGGTAACATGTTGTTTATGGCCATTTAATCACAACTTTCGGTATTTATTTATGACATTATTATTTAAATCTTCTTAATAATAGAGATCGAACGTTTACAGACACGTTTGGACATCAACAGTCTCTTTATTATGTGAATTTCATACTTGATTTGAATAATGTGCAGAATGCAGGCCCCCAATTCTCATTTTGTAGAGATAATCTCGAAGTTAGAGATGCTACGTCATGGTAAGTAAGGCGCCGGCCACACAGAAAAGACGTAAGACGAAGACGGGGCTCGGACCCGTCGCAGACAGGGCGCCGTTAAAACATATAGAAAAGACAAGGAACGGGCGTGACGGTCGGTGCACAATGGGCTTTTCCCGGCCACAGAGTACTTAATCACTATAATAATTAGAACCTGCTCTCCGCGTCCTTTCCGCTCCCCCGCTGGCGCCTACGCAGGCCCGCGTCCTGTCCTTTCTGTATGTTTTGCAATAGGGCGCCGACGAGTCGGCGTTCGTGTCGGCGTCCCGTCTTTTCTGTATGTTTTACGTCGCGACGGCTGCATACATTTTGTATGAAAGTAGATTAAACGGGCGCCGCGACTGCGACGGGTCCGTGTCTTGCGTCTTTTCTGTGTGGCCCGCGCCTAGGTCATCTCCACCATAAACGTCACCGACATGTTGCTACTTAGAATGAAACAGGAAACTCTTACTTGTCAAGGACATACACAAGTTAAAAATCCGGAAACTTAGAGATCACAAACAAATAACACGCAAAAAAAACATGAAAACGTGGTCTACTACCAAGTCATAAGTACCCGCCGTGGAAACCTTTACTCAGCGATCATAGTCACGTCACATCCAGCTTTTTAACCGACTTCAAAAAAGGAGGAGGTATTCAACTCGACTGATTTTTTTTTTCATGTTTGTTACCTCAGAACTTTCGACTGGGTAAACCGATTTTCATGATTCTTTTTTTAATCACAAGCTGTTGGTTGTCATGTGGTCCCATTTAAATTTGAGCGAGATCTGACGAGTAGCTTTTGAGTTATCCCTTTGAAGTCGGTTATTTTTTGTCAAGAATTATTTTATTGAATGCTGGAAAAAGATCAAACACAGCATATGGTGTGTATTTTAGGGGTTTTCTTGATATCCTTCTTTTTGTCCTACGTAATTAAGTATTAGACTAAGGTTAGGTATTATTTTATTTGTTTCTTGGGTAATGATTAAGTTCCCAAAGGCTACATATTCCAATACAATGTAGCCAGACCCACTGAAGCCGACTGGGTGTAAGTGATATAAAAGACAAAAAACATGAAACATTGGGTAAACGTCTGCCCCACTCGATTTGACTGGATTTGACTTTGGATTTGACTCCAGAATCGGTAGGTTAAGAGTTAAGACACTAATATTCACCAAAAAGAATTGCCATTCATATTTCATCTATTTTGACATCTTTGAAAAACTGCATCTCAGAATGATATCACACCCATATTACCTTAGAACTAAAAATCCAACAATTTTAATGAAACATAACGAAACACCAAAACTAGACATGAAAGTCCGTCAACATTTCGGTGCTCGGTCGGCGTGAACTAATTTACTTTCGGGGCCAACATTTCCTCGCTAACTGAAGTCCGTAGAAAACTGATTTACGCTCTCGTAGTTATTACGTTGTTCAGGTGCGGGCGACGTAGTTTTGTTTCATGATGCACCCCAGGCTCCCCCTCCCCCCCTCCCCCCCTCCACTACAGTACAGTTTCGTCGCGTCTGAAAATTAATTCCTCTACATAATCAGAACTTCCGTAAGCGCGCCGCCGCTCCGTGCCGTAGCTTCACTCTCTCGAAAGATATTTATTTTGTTGTAGTTTTACCTCTTTCAAAGTTTATTTCGTTCTTTGATAAATATTGGAGCCTACGAGAAAGGCTTCGCGAGATATACAATCGAATGCGGTTTTGTGATCTGTTTTAAAACATTCTTTTTCAAAACATTTTATTGACATTACCTATTGTGTATCGTACCTATATGATTTTATGTAATGCTTTAACTAGATATCTATAATATGATTTAATTAAAGTATTATTCACTGTGGTCTACTTCTCTCTTGTGTCTTTGTTCAATATTTCACTATACAACTTAAAATATTGCTGATGATGATTTAACAAAATAAAAATATGACAGGTACTATTTAATACTACAACTATTTAGTATGAATAACGTGTTTAAAATTAAAAATCAAAATTTAGCCGTAATTATATTATAGATAATCATTGTCAACTGTTCTTTCTTTCATTCAGTTGCATATTGAGCTAACAATAAAAAAAAATTATGACATAAATTAATACGCGTCGCTCGCACGTTATGCTCTAGAATTTCATTACACTGATCTGTATTTACGAATTCGTAGACTTAAAGATGTTACCCAGAATCGAACTCACAACTTCCACATAGCCAGCGAATAGGCCAAGGGGGCCGTGTTGTAGTTGAGACAAAAAGGCCCAACGTCATAATTAAAAAAATCTCGTGCCTGCAAAGAAAGGGGGAAGTGGCGTGAAAGCAAGACGGATGGGGCGCCACAGAGGGGCTCGCAAAGACAATGTACGCTTTGGACGCTCAGCTTAATCATAAATATATCAAGCGGAGACGAGGAAAGCGCTCTTCACACTTGCCCTGGGATTGCTATGTAAACAAATTATTCAATAACCACATTATATATTATAGTATATAATATTAGTAGTCCGGTTACAAACTAGGTATGATAAGAAAATAGCGGCCATTGCTACAGGAAGCGGGCTTGATATGAGTATTTTTGTCACTAAAATTAGGTATATTTTATGTTTTTAAATTATGACAAATTCGTAACTTGACACATTGTATAAATTTTTTGTTGTCTTCGGAGACGCAGAAAGCGCCCTTTACACTTGCCCTGGCTCTACCTAAATAAATTATTCAATAACCGCACTAATTTCTATAATACTCTATAATTTAATATCTCGTCTACCGGTCTGTAACTGTAACTGCTACCCTTATCTAATCTCTTAACTAATGCTTTGTGTGATTTTTTTTTATTATTAGTTACTTTGTTGGTGTAACTTATTTAAATAATTAATAGCGAACCTAATACATGATGCTTTTTTTTATAAAATTCAATACAAGTCATATTGTCCAATACAAGTTATTTGAAGATCAATATAATAAAATTAATTCCATCATATCAAATGCTGATGAAGACACTTATTATTTCTTCTTCTCTTTATTTTCTTAATTTTGTGAAAACTCTTGACAGTAGACAATTAACAAACGCCTATGACAGAGAAGCTTAAGTTTACATCTAGTTCGTTTCTCGTGCCGTTACAATCAAAGAATGTTAGGATTATCAGTTAAATATTTATTTTAAAAGTTAATACTTAATACAAGCCATTAGTTATTCCAAGCGGAAATATTTAAAAAAAAAATTCAGTCAAATTAAAAATAAACTAAACTGTTCTGCAATTTTTATTTTTATTTTCAAGTTAATACCTAATACAGACCATTAGTTATCCCAAACGGAAATATTTAAAATTTTTATTTTTAACACAAATTAAAAAAAAATCTAAACTGCTCTACAATTTTTCTTGCTCGCAAGTGTGAAAGTGGCTCAAAAAACTCGAAGGAGGTATGCACATGAGTGTATGAAAGTTAAAAGGGGTGTTAAAACAAAACGGATGAGTTCGGACAAAGGAAGGAAGCGACGCGTTCTCAGATTACAAGCCTTTTGATACTACGATTTACACGAGTAATAAGAGGACGCGTAACATATTTTGATTAAAGAATCCATCTTTATTTAGACACGGAGTGCGTCTTTGCTTTGTAGAAGCTAAGTAACTAACGTTACTGTTCGTAGTGTTCGTATATTAGAGTTTTTCTTTTTTATATTTTTTTTGTTGCTTTTCTTTTATAAGAAATAATCCAATAAGTTTTTGTTAAGCACCATGAATTTAATCTTCAGTTTTTGTCATATTTTATTTGAATAAGTATACATACGTAATAAATTCTTCGGTATACTATAATTAGTATACAGTTATATAATACCTATAATAAGATGAATAAAAAGCTAACTACCTATAATTTAAAATTATATGAATTTAAAGGATTTTACTAAATTGGCTCGCATCCCTAACTTATAATGCCACAGAGAATCTCGTAAAATAAATATGTATCCTAATTAGTCCTAATTATCTCTAATTAGGACTAAATACATTTTACTTTGATACAGGTAGGTACTCATGATATTTATGTATTTTGAAGGCGTACAAATTCTGTGTAGATCGCGGCGCGCAACCGCCGTTTTACGCTAAAATAAACCATGTATTGTTTTTCCCTGTATGGAATTGCTCTTGTCCTTGTCCATAAGTGAGTTCTTGATTACAATTGTTTTGATATAAAAATATAAAATCAATTCCACCATTAGATAGTTTTTTGCATTCCTTCAAAATTTTAACTTACACATAATTTAGTACATCAACTAAGAAGAACCCGTATTTCTCGTCTTAAAAACTCGTCTACCTTTAGAAATCCTTCTCATTAACTATCTGACGTACTTCATCTTTATTAAAAAGTTTTGAACTAATTACTTGGACCTTGTGAAATGCTTGGTATGTGTATATTTGTAGGAATATAAAATATGAGTATAGGTATGGTACATAGGTTATGGTTAAAGGTAAATTTACAAAAATTGTACATCTAAAAATTTACATCGATAGCGTATTATGAGTTAGGAGATAATCCTCACTTAGTGTTACCTATTTTTACTTCACTGTTTTTTTTCACTTTTGTCGTGTACTTTTTTGTACTTTACGTACTTTCAGCTTTCTGAAATGGTATAATATAATAGTAAAATATTTAACATTGCTATGTCACTGCAAATTCAAAGTGAAGAATCACGAATTTAAAAGTATTTAAAAATCATTTTCTCGTCGTATACTTATTATGTTTACGATTATTGCAATTTAAACAATCTTTTTATGTTTTTAGAGTAAGTTCTTAAAAAAAAATTTAATAAACAATTATTGTTGTTGGCCCGGTGGTCTTTAGAATTTCACGCGGACAGAAGAATGTAGGTATATAGGTAAAATGTAGATTAGTCGTCTGTAACAATACAGAAACCACTTTTGATTAGTTAGAACATCATATTTATAAAACTTTATTTTTAATTAGGTAGGTTTGACTTTTTTTTGTAATGTTTTGTGACTGTATTACATCGCCTATTGATTCATTTTTATGATAGAAAAATATTTTTTATGTATTGTTTAATTTTTTACAATATTTTTTTAAACTTCTCACTAACCAGTTTATAATAGTAGGATTAGTAGGATTTAAATGTAGACATTTCATTAAATCCAAACCTTTTACTAACTAAAAATTTACTGTCTAAAACAATTTTCAGCTTGCAGTGCAAGCGAATCACCGCTAATAGAGAAATGCAAATCATGCGTAAAGTGCATTCAATGAGAACAACCCCTCAACCAGTTAGTGCCGCTCTCAATGGGACAAAGCGCCGTGACGACATGACGACATGACGACACATCTCCCACTAGCTAATCTCAATGACAGACGTCACTCAGTTAATTAGCTCCAGCTTTTATTTTTTAAGATCTAACCTTACCTAAATTATAAATTAATAGTATCTATGTAAAAGTAGCTTGAAGCGCTCATAGCCCTGCGGCTTGCGTCGATCTTAAGTGATCGACAAAGTTAAGCAACAGCGGGCGCGGTCGGTAGTTGGATGGGTGACCGCTAGTGGCAAAAATTCTTGAGCGTTTCTGTGCTTCGGAGGGCACGTAAAGTCGTCGGTCTCGGTTGTTATCATATGATAACAGTCGTTAAGCATGTCGGAGGCCCTCGGGCGGTTTGAAAACTTCCGACACTCGGGTTGGCCACTAACCCCTCCACCAATCCGCACTGGAGCAGCGTGGTGGAGTATGCTCTAGGCCTCCTCAAGAGGAGAGACCCGTGCCCAGTAGTGGGCCATTAATGGGTTGAAGCCATATAAAAGTAAAAAGAGGAAATATTTATATTTTTTTTGAACCGATTTTGAAAATTCTTTCCCCAATAAATTGCTCTTTTCATTCTGAATAATACATATTTTATTTAAAACAATCGGCCAAGCACCAACCAAGCACGTGTCAGGCCACGCGCAATGTAAGGTTCCGTAGTTCATTAACTAGTCGGCTGATCGGCAAAATCCATAGTCGGCCCATCACTAGTTAAAAATAATACAAACTTCAAAATATAAAATATATACTTTTACAAAATTTAAAATGATCATAATAAAATTTTAATCCATTGCAAAATAAAATCTCTCGCCTGTAATTTTTAACTAGTTATGTTATGTTTTCATAACAAAATAACTTTTAATTTGTTCTTTCAATGAGGAAAATTTTTTGAAAGTTACGTCATAATAATATAAAATATTGTGTAGTTTTTGAGTATTTAATCCCTTATAATGCATATTTAATTGACTTCGACTACGTTGATGATGGTCTAATTTTATTTGAAGTCAGTTATTTTGTTAGTTATAAAAATATTATTTATTCGAAACAATAAATAGGTAAGTACCTATTATGTAATTTTATTGTTATATCTATACATCTCACATTTTTAAAAACATATTTTACAAAATCACCGATAGTTTTCGGTATTGGCAAAAATATTAAACCATAAAAAATTTACAATTTCACTACAGACACTTAGTTAATTACGAGTTAGCTTTGCCACAATTACAAGCGATAGTGGTTCCATCTCGCAGCTGGTGAATTACTAAACATTATTAGCTATAGCATAGCAAACGTTCCCGTAGCACGAGATACGTCACTCAGATAATTAACAGCTAGTTAATTAGTTAACTAGCTGGTTAGCGCCAAAGCAACGCTCATTGAAGCGAAGTCTAGGGTAAATGTATTTTATACTTTGTTTATAGTTTCTTTTGTTATACAAGTTACGTTTGATACAATAATATAGGTAAGCTGCATAATACATCAGCACGCGACGGTTAATTAAGTAATACAAAGTTGAAGAATTCGAATTCGAAGTTCATTTATGACTTGTGTAGTATTTTCCATACATAGATTAATTTTTAATTATATTAAGTAAATAAATAAATAATAAATAATAGAACTTAACTACAAAACTAAGCCCAATATTAATTATATTAAGTAAATAAATAAATAATAAATAATAGAACTTAACTACAAAACTAAGCCCAATATACATAAGTGTCCAAGATTTAAGCTAGTTAGTCAAAATGTCAGAATGTTAGGTCTTTGTGTCTTTGATGGCGAACATTATGTATATTTCGGTTTCGGTTTCATTTTAAATGTTTCGTCATAATGTATCGAGAATTCGAAACTTCGATAAATGGAATGAGGACTCTCTACCTTGCTCATAAAATGTAACCTATGTGTACGACAAACAGACACTCAGCTAATTACCTAATTATGAGTTGTACAATCGGCAACGTAGGCAACGTTGCGGAGTGTACACTGTACAGTAGTGTAGTACAGTGTATGAAGTCTGTACACTCCGTACCGCATCGCCGAGCGTCGTGCGCCAACCGCATTGTTCCGCTACTGCCTACAAATTACTAAACTCTGTTAACTCCCGCTACTAAACTGCATGTTAGGGTTACCAGATTTAAATTGAAATAATTAAGGTAAAATTATTAAGGTAAAAAATTGCCAAGGTAATAAATGAGCAGAAATTCTATCTGAAGACAAGTAGAGTCGCTTATTGATATTGATTACGACGCGAGACCGTGATCAATATGGATGGTACCCACCAATCCAAAATTGCAAGAACCGTAACATTTAACCTTAGCGGACGTAAGTCAATTCTTATGTTAAGGGACACCTTTATAACACAGGTTAAAACACCTAAATTTTCGGAGGGATATAAGATGCCTGTGTGTGATCTACTCACTCAATGTCGAGTACATAGGTACATACGAGCACTGATCAGGTTGCTCACCGGACAATGCAGGTTCAATAGACACAGGTGATAGACCTGAGGAACCACAATATGTAGATTCTACAGTTTCTTCAAAATTTTCCCCTGGTGCACTATATCATGGAGTTCTTTAAGAAATGCGTAACACAATCTCTCCTTCAAAGCCGGCGAAGTATTGGCAACTCCTCTGTTGTTGCTCATGTCCATGAGCCACTTACCATCAGGCAGCCCGTCCACATTTCATCAGCCCTGCCTGGCTATAAATACGAGATATAAGAAATAAGATACTTGTACTACTTGTATATTAAAAAATTTCAGCATCTGTTATGTCAGATGCTGAAAAGATGCTGAAATGCTGTGTATGGTGAATTCATCGTAAAGTTTTATTTAAATTTTGAGTAATTTATTATACATTACTTAAATTTTATGATTAAGTTTCACTTTGAACATTTGTAACAATTCTTAAAACTACTTGTAAGCAGGGACTGAAAGCGGTTAAGGTTTAGAGGTTAAGGTTGCGGTAAAACATTTCGGTACCGATTTAAAATAAAGGTTGAGCTATACCGCTACCTTTATTTTTAACGGTTAAGGTTAACCTTTATTTAACCTTTATATTATTTCGGAACCGAAAAACACGCAGCGCGAGTTCGATGCGGGGCCTCCGGCCTTGAACACAACTTGTTTATTTTGTTTGGTGTAAGTACTCTGTTACTTGCCTACTTTCTCTAGTTAGTTCCTAATTTGTTTCTTTCCGACTGTATGTCGTGTAACATGTCAGCATACCTAATATTTAAATCTATACTAATATTACAAAGAGGTAAAGTTTGTGAGGTTGTAGGGGGCAATCTCTGGATCTACTGAACCGATTTTGAAAAATATTTTACCAATAGAAAGCTACATTATTTGTGAGTGTCGTAGGCTATCGGATTTTTGGAAATTCATCCCGGTAAAATAGGGGTTGGCATTCACTTTCATAAAACCTACTTCGTCAGGCTTAGAGCAACATATGAATATGAAATTTTTTATGTTAGTTTATAGTTATGACCAAAGTTAACTTTAACAACTTTAACTTTTTTTTGGAAAATCATTCCATATATGGTTAATTTAGAAGATGGAACATAGTACGCAACTTCGTCATTTTTGAAGTTAAAAACATGAAAATTTATATACAAATTAGCTCCAGATTAGAAACAAAATTTGGAAGTATTAGGTTTTTTTGAAAAATCATCCCCTAAAGGTTCAAAGTCAAAATATTTTATTCATATAGGTATCATTGATACACTTATGCACGTCATTTTTTTGGCTTTTCGGAAGGTTAATTAAGGTGGTGCATGTTAGTATGGAAAGTTTGTCAGTTTTGAAGTTAAAATGGTGAAAATTTTATATAATAATATGAGTTTATTGTTAGACACAAAAAAACTTATCACAGTTTTCTCGAAATTTATCCCTTAAGAGGTAAAACTAAGGGGTTATAAATGTTTAAGAAACTTCGTCTTTTTTGAATTCAGAAATGTGAAAATATGTAAGTTATTATTTCTACATGGGGTTCGCCTGGATACTACCTAACTACCGTCCTTGAGCATGAGTCAGCCGCCAAACGACTCGTCGTGTTCCGGCTGGGGGCTTGAGAGACAGTTCTTTCTTTCTTTTTCTTCTCTCTTTCTTGGCTGGCAACGCATCAGTGGCTGGCTTGGCCTTTGGTGTTGCTGATGTCCCTGGGTGACGATAGCCACTTACCATTAGGTGGATCGTGCAAACTGCGGAATTAACTTCCTTCTGAGGTATTCCCGGAGCGCTATGACATGGGGTTCTTCAAAAAAGGTCCTCCTTCAGGGCTGGCGATGCATTGGCGATTCCTCTGGTATTACTCATGTCCATAGACGACGGTAACCACTGACCATCAGGCGGCCGGTATGCTTTTTCGTCTGCCCTTCAGGCTATAATTTTTTTTTATGAATAATGTTATGTACCTACCTCATCAAACTTCACACACTTGTAGGTAATTACGTTTATGTATCTACTACTCCGATAAGACATAAAATTAAAACTGAATCATAATACTAAATACAGTGAAATCATAGCCTCAACTGAACACGGGGCGGTGCATTATGAATTATGATTCAGTTTTGATTTTTAATTTTTATATCCGATCGGACGGACACGACCTACCTAAGGTTTTCTTATCTTACTTTTATAGGGTTTGCTTTCGTTCTTCTGACGAGTGACGTTCTTCTATCCATACTATCTGGGGGCACGGTAGTGCCCCCGCCAAGTCGAGCAAAAAAAAGCGGCACGGCCGTCCATACTTTTCTCGAAGCAGTTCAGGCCATTTTAGAACCCCTATAACTTCGTTGTGGATAAAGCTAGAAGCCTGAATTTTGAGTAACCAAACAGGCATTGTATAAACACAGTATATTTCAAATTTCAATCAATTTGAAGTAGTAGTTTAAGAATTATAACTAGTCAAAGTTTCTTAATTTCGTCACTCACTGACCGATCATCAAAACTCTAAGGCACTTGTAGCAGACATGGAAGCTTCAAATTTAGAACACAATTAGGGTTTAGTGTATATAAATCAAGGAAAAACTAAAATATTTTGCGATTTCGGTCCAGTTTTCTAGATACATTAACTGCATAATTAACTTTGTAATCCCTTATAAATGTAAAGGATTACAAAGTTACATTTGCATTTCACCAATCAGTGTACCTGTATTCTGTATAATAATGGAATAATAGGTGTAAATGGATACCTAGGTATATTATTATTTACAAATGAATGAAAAAGCAAGAATGGGACATGTCTTATGAAGTTGTACCAAAATCCCGCAAAATATTACTTACAATACACTACAATTTTTAGCCGTATTGGGGCGGCTTAGAATACTAACTCCAATTCCACGCCGGATGGGTATCGTAAAAGGCGACTAAATCCGACCCGCTGGTGGTAGGGCCCCTCGGAGGGATTGTATTGGTAGTATTGATTTTGATTGCTAATTAATACCATTATTGCTATTATATTATTGTTTCCCCATGGGCACCGCCTGGATAGCAACCACTCTCCTTCTAGAGTCAACCATGAAATGTTTTCTAACGTGTTTCGGTTGCAGTGTCGGAGAGCCAGTCTTCTTCTTCTCTTCCTTTCCCTCCGTCTCTCATACATTTTCCTTCTCATTCTTCGTCTGTCACCCGTCCTGGAGAGGTGTTATTTTTTAGGGTCTCTTGGGTCCGTTAAAGTCATTAGCAACTGTTCTCGTGCGGTTGGGCATGATGGACTGACTCGGCGGCCAGGGACAGAAAATGAAACGTTACCGCTGGTGCCCGTTTGTTGTAGGGGACCCGAACCCAGGTGATCCCACCCTGGGAGGCTGTCCCGCCGCCAATGTTAAAAGCCCAACGATTGATTTTCTTGCCTGTTGGGGAGCCGGATGTGGACAAGAACTTTAATCGTGGGTCGGATCGGGGGTTTTTCCTTTCGCAGAGCCAGTAACTCAGTTTACCCACTTTGCCGAGATAGTTTTTATGACTGCGCTTTGACTCGGGTAGAGCCGACAATGCACCACTCCTACTTTTCCATTTCTTTCCCGCAAATAAAAATGAGAAAGTCCAAAAAAGAAAAAAAGGTTAAAACTAGCGGCACCCCCTTCCACATTTCAAGTGGACTTTTGCAATATCAGGGGCTTACTCTCAAACCTCAACGCCGTTTATTATCACCTTGAAACAGTGCGGCCGGCCTTATTCTTTTTGACGAAGACACAAATATCGGCTCGAGAAGAGACATCCTACCTTCATTTTCCGGAATAAAAATTTGAACACAAATTAATACCACACGCCGGTGTCTGTCAGTTTTCTCGAGACGATATTTGTTGTCAACATCTCGATTTTCTTGAAGGAAGAGACCTGTCCGCTATCTGCGTACACGTAGACCATGGCGGCCAAACGCGGGTCTACATCGGCAATACTCGTTCAAGGGGCGATCGACTATATGCAAGAGCAGATTCCCCGTGCCAAAGTAGTGGTCCTGAGAGACTTCAACGCCCATCATGTTGAATGGTTACAATCACGTACAACAGACTACGCAGGTAAATCTACTCAGAGCTTTGCCTTGGCTAATGGTCTCAGTCAGTTGGTGTCCAGTCCAACTCAGATCCCTGACATTGACGGTCACGCTGCTTCCACTTTGGACCTCCTGCTTACCTCCCACCAGTCCCACCGTAACAATTATGCTGTATCCATCGAGGCGCCGCCGGGTTCGTCTGATCACTGCCTCGTACGATCTTCGGTATGTAATACCAAGTCGGTTAATTTATTCTACGTAATTAGCTAACCTAACAACATTAAAAATCTTTTAAATGGCCAAGTCTATTTATTTAGAACATAAAAGATTTTGAATATTGATATAGTCACTTTAAGATGTTGTTAGGTTAGCTAATTACGTTATAATTTAAGACAGAAGGACCCTTAAGTAGGTATTGAATAAATTAACCGACTTGGTATTGCATGCATCTCACAAATTTTTACGGTAGAAGAACTGAGTTGCGTTGGTTTTTTTTTACAAGTTATGTTTTTGATGACATAATGTACTTCGTAAAATATGACTTGAATAAAAACAAAAAAAAATGTCCTAAAATATAATTAAATTATATTACTTTATTTAACCATAAATCGTAATATCTATAATCACTGGTCTACACTGTCTATACGGTAACGTAAAAGTACGGTCTATACTTAAATACAGGCAAACGTATTTTTGTGTCTTTAATGTACCCGATTTTTGTTTTTTTCAGCAAAATTGTGTTTTATTTATTATTTTATTTATTAAAAACAAAATTGTGTATTTTTGTTATTGAATCAAATTAGAAACTAAACTAACTTAAAGTTAGGGCAGCAGGCAGTGAATTATATGTTTATACTAGAAACGCACTTCAGTAGGTACACTGTACAAGTAAAACGGCCATAGCACGACTCGAACGCGGCAGATTGGGGGAAGGCCATGGTCATAGATTAAGATACAGGCGTGCAACTGCCTCATTACAGATTATGTCTCCTAATATATTTTGCCCTCATGAGTAAATTATATAAAAAATACTTAATAAACAGTCTCACGGATTGCTAATATATTGGGGTGATCTATATCGATATAATTAGGACTTTTTATGTACTATAAGACGAATTAGAAAGGAGAATAAAACAAAGGTGTTTTTATTTAATATCGATATAATTAGGACTTTTTATGTACTATAAGACGAATTAGAAAGGAGAATGAAACAAAGGTGTTTTTATTTAATTACAAGTTCTGTAATAATAATATTTTTCATTAATAAAATACAATAAATTAAAAACTTGCATTAATTACTTGCATAATGTATCCTGTAACTACAATAATTTACAAAACAAATCCCTACTAATATTATAAATGCTTTTCTGTCTGTCACGTTTTCACGCCTAAACCGCTGAAACGATTTTGATGAAATTTGTTATGGTGATAGACTAAAGCCCATTGCCCAAGGAGGGTACTTCATACATAGGGTACTTATCGCGTAAACTAGTTCCATGCTGACGGAGTCGTGGGCAATAGCTGGTTATTAATAAATTGTAATATTTGTCATATTTCATTATATTTTACCTACTCATATTATAATATTGAAACTTTGCAAAGATATTTGGATGTTTGTTACTCAATCACTTGAACAGGCTGGACGGATTTTAATTAAACTTGACACAGAGGTTGTCAATGTCATGGATTAACATAATTATAGGACATTTTCTGCCTTGATATGGTGTTCCCTTGGGATAAAAAAGCAACTTTAATATTTATTTTCTATATTTCTACTGTAAATTACATGCGGGCGATGCCACGGGGGCGAATATCAATGTGATAATCCAGATAATATAAAGCATTGAATTACTAGCGTACAGAACCGACACCGCGAACACCATGTATGTCCCAACTCCCAATGCATTGGCGCCACGTGGCTTCAATATTCAATGGATTTATTCGATTCTGAAAGGAAAGCCGGGGCTCAATTTTGAAAATCGAACCTCCCGGGTGAGACACATATTTTGTTCGAGATGTCTGTTCTATGACATTATACTTTAATACGTATTTGTAAATAAAATCAAAGTATGACACTAGGGCATCGAAACTCGGTTCAATTTTGAAAACCTGGGTTTTCGGGTCTAAGAGTAATCAAAACCCGGGTAGACCGGTTTTTCGAGCATTTCGATCTTTTTATTGTATTTTTTTTGAATACGCTAATCTGCGTTTATATATCGATTTCCTACAATGAGTACAAATTATAAAGGTTGAGGAAGAATTTAAATAAATGAAACAGTACTTTACAAATTACAAAAAAAGTTTTAATGTTTAAAAAAGTGATAAGGATTTATTTTTTCTTCAGAATATCTTAAAACTTAGTAAGTAATCTCCATCCATCCATACATCCATTAGCCCTTGGAGGTCCACTGCTGGACATAGGCCTTCCCTAACTTGCGCTACTCTGACCGGTCCTGAGCCTTCTGAATCCAGCGGATGCCCGCTGTCTTCTTCAGGTCGTCGGTCCATCTTGTCGGGGGGCGTCCTGTACTCCGTTTTCCGAAACGCGGGCGCCATTCGAGGACCTTTCTTCCCCAACGGTTATCGGTCCTTCGCACTATGTGGCCAGCCCATTGTCACTATGTCGGTTACCCTTGTTCGTCTACGGATCTCCTCGTTTCTGATGTGATCACGTAGAGAAATACCGAGCATAGCCCTCTCCATAGCCCGCTGCGCTACTCTGAGCTTGTGGATTAGGCCAATAGTGAAGCACTACGTCTCGGATCCGTATGTCATCACTGGCAACACACACTGCTCGAACACCTTCGACTTCAGGCACTGAGGTAGTGTTTTGAACGACAAGATATGACGCAGTTTCCCGAACGCAGCCCATCCGAGTTGGATTCTACGAGTGACTTCTTTCTTGAAGTTGGACTTAACCATCTGGATCAATTGTCCCAGGTAATTGTATTCGTCTACAACTTCGAGAGCAGCGCCGTCAACAACAACCGATATGGGTGTAACATGGATATTCGACATGATTTTCGTCTTGTCCATGTTCATCTTAAGACCCACCCGTTGTGAGGCGCTGTTCAAGTCCCCGAGCATTATACCTAGTTCCTCCAGGGATCCTGCCAGGATGACTATATCATCGGCATATCGCAGGTGTGTGATGTATTCGCCATTGATGTTAATGCCACGTCGTTTCCACTCCATCAGCTTGAACACATCTTCCAACGCAGCGGTGAACAGTTTTGGGGATATAACGTCCCCTTGCCTGACACCTCTCTGCAATTGGATGGGGTTCGGGGCTATGTCGTGTATTTTGACGGACATTGTGGCTGATGAGTACAAATACTTCAACACCTCGATATACCGGTAGTCGATCCGGCACCGTTGAAGAGAATTTAGTACTGCCCAGGTCTCGATAGAATCAAAGGCTTTCTCATGGTCCACATAGGCGAAACATAACGGCAGGTTATTCTCCTCGGTCTTCTGTATAATCTGCCGCAGTGTGTGTATGTGGTCTATAGTGCTGTAGCCTTTCCTGAATCCTGCTTGTTCGGGAGGCTGGAAGTTGTCAAGCCTGCGTGCAATGCGATTTGTGAGCACCCTCGAAAACAGCTTATAAACGGTCTTCAACCTCGTGAGTTGACTTTGCCCAATAGACAGATCTCTGGCGAACACTTTGGAGCCCTAGTTTCGCTCTATTATGTTTTTTACACGATTTGCGTTGTGTTTGCGCAAATCGCGTCGCCTGCACTTGGAGATCTGTTCATTGAGCCGTTGGTATTCCTCCATAGAAGTTGAAGACTGCACACATAGTTCTCGTGATCTCTCATAAGACCGAGAGTTTGTCTTGAGATTTACCACTGGGGTGGGTCTTGAAATACTTCGACCCTACCTCATGGACAGTTGCTACCATTCTGGTGTTAAACTTCTCCACCGACGTGCATGATTCTAGGCCGGCAAAGTTTTCAGATCCCTGGATTTGGACAGGTTTTGGGCGAAGCATTGACTTCATCAGGCCTCAGGCGTGACCGTTCCAGCTTCACGTCGATATTTAATGTGCCTCTTACAAGACGGTGATCGCTTCCGGTTTTGAACCTGCTGATCACAGAGACATCATTAAATATGTGCCGTTTGTGTGACAGAATGAAGTCTATCTCGCTTTTTGTGGAACCATCAGGACTTATCCAAGTCCACTTGCGTTGAGGCTTCTTTCTGAAGAAGGAGTTCATCATAAAGAGATCTTCCTTCTCCAAAAAGTTAGCCAGCAAGTGTCCTCGGTGGTTACGTCATCCAATTCCGAAGGTACTTTGTGGCTTAAACTTAATAAATAACAAAAACCAAAGTATTAAAAAAAACCCGAAAAACCCGAGTTTTAAAAATCAAACCCGGGTTTTTTTGTAATCCTCAGAACCGGGAAAACCCGGGTTTTTTCGGTCCGAGTAAACCCGGCCTCGATGTCCTATATGACACCCGTTATCGTCCTTGTATATAGGGTAGCCTCATGCATCATAGTGGCGGCGCTGTTATTTTCATGACGTTATTTCCAGCCTATACAATATATTTTTAAATTAAGTATAATCAAAGATCGGAAAATGAAACAACATTTTTCAATCAATCAAGTGAGAGGTCTGTCTAATGAGGGTGCGAACACAGTAGCATACGGATTACGCTCTGTCTCGTTTATTACAGTGGTTTACTACAAATAATTTACTACTTAATGCTAAAAAAAAACAAGTGTGTTGAATTTTTGCTACCTAACTTAAATTAAAATACGTAGTTAGGTAATTTCTCCGCAGAGTTGTCAGCCCTGTAGAATGTGAAGCTGTAACAGGGAGGCGGTTCCCACTGGTTTACGTCTCGCTTATAAATGCTATTTTAACGCGGGAAAAAAGATTAATTAACTAATTGAACCACCCGCCTCGGCAAGCTGTTTTTGCGTGCATTCTGTTCGATTAATGAACTTGAAACTTTCTTTATTCAAATGACGCTGATTGAAATATCGTGTTTCGTTTTATTTACTGATCCGCTTATTGTTTTAAGTATTTTTTTATTAATTCAAGATTATCCTATGTAACCGAGATTATGTAATGTGACCACGACGTTATGTATAAATATGATTTTTGACAAGCTAGATTCTTTTTCAAGATTAAATGTGAAGAGAAAGATTTTGGTAAATTCTATAATACTTATTTAGTTTGATGTATTTAAGACATCCTCTAGCACTCAAATAGATCAGCTAGTAATCTGTCTGGTTAATGAGGGGCCATAGATTCGATTCCCAGTCGGAGCAGAATAGATGCATTCGTCTTCATAAAAATACCAGAGTTAATTATGAGTAATCTATCTATTTCTGGAACATTCGTGTTCTACCTTAAGAGTCTTGAATCCGATATTGCTGGACAGAGGCTATATGTAGCAATTAAATCAACCCAAGCCAGACTAAGATCACTCAGTAAAATCATTTTTTATGTTACTAGCTGACAGAAGAGCTACATAACTATCCACCTAACGGTAAGTGGTCCTCGTCACCCGGATGTTAGCAACACTAAAGGCATCATCAATATGTTGCCGACCAAGAACGAACTTCAAACAATGGCATCTAAGAACACTTGGATTATCAAGACTAATCTAACAACATCTTAATTATATAAATCCGTTCAGTCAGTCCTGGATTTATCAATAGGCCGTATAGGCCGCGGCCTAGGGGCGGCAGATTTTAGAAGATGATATATTATAGATGATTTTGCTATTAAAAAGTGTCGCAAAAATTTGTAATTCTTGATTTTTACGCACTTTCTTAGTGACTAATTCAGTGCCTTCCTTACTATGAATGGAAAATTATTATTTTAGAAAGGTACATGGGGCGGCGAAAATTATTCGGCCTACACTCATAAAAAATATAAATCCGGCACTGCGTTCAGTGGTTTGGAAGATACGAGGTAAAAAGTATACAACACACAAACAAACATTCGAACATACAAGATACGCACGAAAAACATAACCCTTCCTTGGCAGTCGGGTAAAAAGACCACTGCTTGGGGAAAATATTACATATTATTAAGACATAATTCTTTTTAGTATTTCATGCATTATGCATAAGGTGACCATACGTCCTGCTTTTGGGCGGGATTGTCCCGCTTTAATGCTGTCCGTCCTGCTGTCCCTCGCGAAATCAAAGATGTTCCGCTTTGTCCCGCTTTTGATATAATATGTGTACGCGCGTGTATATGTGTATGTGTGTGCGCTTTTGTATTTGTGTACATCAAATTCATTTAAAGTACGGGATTACGCCCGATGACTTTTTTAGCTATAAATACTAATTCTTGTAGACAAATGGACCTTTGTTTTTAGTCCTAGCGCTGTGACGATACTAATATTGTATAAATATGTATAAAATTCCATACGCGTACCGCTTTCACACGAAAAAAAGGTCAGTTTAATGCATGAAGTTGTGATTTGTCATGCGTGGATTTGTATTAGTGACTTGCTTCGGTGAAGTAACACATCGTGAGGAAGTTTTTCATTATCTTCTTGAACATTTTTGAAGTCCGCCAATCCAACCAGCGTGGCTTCTGGATTATGACTTTATCTTCTAATATTACTAGAGCAGAGTAACACCGAACAGTAATGCTTGTTAATCTCATGATAGGTAAATGACGCAAGAAAATAACGAAAGTTCGAAACCAACAAAGTTGTGGCAACCGATTTTTAATTAAAATCCTCTAGAGCGCCGCCAGTGCACAAAAATATAAATAATTCGCAGAACGGATTTAATCTGCGTATTATCCCGGACTACGAATTCCGCAGCATCGTTACTGAAACAATATGCCTCGAATGTTTAATTAGCGCATTGCAGGCTGCAAGGGGGAGGGGGAGGGGGAGGGGGAGGGAGGTGTTATTCATTAAATGTTTGTGGAAACTCATTTAGCGGCGCTGTGGGCGCGCCCGCCCCACTAACGACGTTGCCTTTGGGACTCGCTACGTAGCTCGCAGCATCCTATACCACACCCATTGTCACACTTTAGACCAGTTACGATTAAATAACTTGTGTATTAAATATTATTTTGTTTATATTAATTACGTTAGTGAGTTGTGGAATAATTTTACGTAACGTAGGTAACGTTAAATGACGAATTGGAAATGTCCCGAAAATGAATGGCCTATACATGGTCTAATTTAATGTTTTATGAATTATTGAAAGTCTACACTTGTTATTGAATTTACTAAATATGATTGAAAATACAGATGCATACTTCACTTCACATCAATATCATATAAATAACAAACACATTAAAATAATTTTCCTACTACATGAGGCCTACTTGAATTACTTCGCGTTGTATTTTGCTACAAAGAATGTCTGCTTGATTTTTTAACATGATTTTAATTTATCATCGTACTTTTTGGCATTTAATACGATCAGATAGTCTGATCAGACAATCGGAAACAAAATCGGACGTTTATTCCCAGGCTTAATCGGCATATAACCTTATTTCCGCACAAAAGGATACCCAAGCCCAGCAGTGGGACAATTTTGTGTAACTACCTTGTTATGATGACAACAATATAGCTAACGACTGCATATTTATAGTCGCTGTACACCAGGTTTATTGCACATGTTTTTAGGGCTTAATAGTTTAGCATTAAGTTAATATGCTGCCGAGTGCCGATTAATTACAGAAGTGCTAGAATAGGGATGTTGACACTAATTATAAATTAATATAAATTTATGTCTAAAATATTAGCGGTAACATTTAAAGGCCTAAAATATGATTCTTTTATTGAAATCAATCACAATAAATTAAATATCATTAATTTAAAATGTTAAAAATTGTACTCACTGTCACGTGACCTCAAACACCATTTTGAGAATATGACGTCATTGGAACAATTTTATATGGAAATTCAACAAACTTTAGTAGACAGATAGTATTGAATATCGTATATTGACGTCACGTGACGTTTTTGATGGGAAAATAGATAATGAATTTTATTTATCAATTTTTATTTATTTATTTATTTATTTAACAATTTTTGTACACAAATACAATATGTGAGACTTAATAATAGAAAATTGAAATGAAATTGAAAAAAAAAAAAAAAAAAAAAAAAAAAATTGAAAAATTGAATTGAAATTTTTGTTTTTAAATTGAAGATTATTATTTTTATAATATTTTTTCGTGAATATTAAGGTTTTATCTATAAAATAAAACTGAATTCTAAAATTAGTCAACATCCCTATTAGATCAGTAGCTCGAGTGTGAGTTTCTAACATAAAACGGCTAAACGCAACTATCGCGTTAATCGAGATGACTCAAACATTTTAGTAAACATATTTTATGCGAGTGTGTTCCATAGACATCATCAACGTTGAATGTAACTTAACATACGAGTGGAGGCATTTTGACGTGTGCGCGAGTGTAAGTTACTATTTTGTAGTTAACTATTGAAAAAATACGCAACCATAGTAGTAGAGTTACTCACTTGATGTTTGACAAGTGAAACGCATTTTTTGGTAATAGTTTATTTGATTTTATTATGGATAGCCTCAGGGATTATTTACAATAAAATTACACATACATTTTTCCTTCTCTTTGCATATTTATATTTTCAATATTTCCAATAATACAATACAATTTTGCTATTTTTAACTTGACAATGAAATGACAATAGTGTTATTCTCAAATACTATGGTAACCAAAACAGGGTTGCTCATCTACAATGTACAAATGTAGGGTCGCTAAACATTCATTTATTAAAATAGGCTTACAGTATGAAGTGAAAATTGATTAAGCAATATGTTGAATGGAGCAGCGCGTAATTACCTACTTTGCTTGGAAGATGCTGGCGGAAGCCCAGGCTCAAGATAAGCGCAATCATCAGCGAAAACAACGGCCTATATTCCGAGCCTCTTTTAAAGCATCCCATTATATCATCCCGATTCCCGACACATGTAAATAATCGAATGTCAATGAATAAAGTTTTGAATTTTCATGTACAAAGTTTTTTCGTATGCTCTTTATTTCGAAAATCCTAATTTTTACCTTTTCTATCTTTGCATATAAATAAATTAATAAAATTAATTATTAACTTCTTTGCATAATTGGCCAATGAATTATATAAAAATTGAGAAATTGAAAAATCTACCATACGGGGAATACCCACGACCATCGAATTTCGAGTCCGAGCTCTTAGGCGCTACGCCAACTCAACTCGTGCTATATATGCATCTTCGTAATTAAAGTAATATTCATAAGGTATGAAACTTTTTAATTTTCATGTAATGTGCGTAACATAAACGTCAAATATTTGATATCATAGCATCACGATGCTATTGTTTTATCTCATTTCTTCTTTAAGTTTAAAGCGGAACACCTATAGCTCATTCATAAAAAAACATAATGCGCCTAAAATAAGTTTCACTTGACTGCCTCTGTAAGCTTAGTAATGGTGTACTTTTAAAATTAGATGAGTTGTAAGTGCAACTATGCTAATAACGAAGTGAGCAAACGAATAACTTTTTCGTTGATGTTTAAGGAACTCACACTCGCATAAAATACGTGTACTAAAATGTTTGAGTCATCTCGATTCCCGTGATAGTTGAGTTTTTAGTTTTTTTTAGAAACTTACACTCGAGCTACTTATTTTAAAAGTACACTATTCCTAAGCTTACAAAGGCAGTCAAGTGAAACTTATTTTAGGCGCATTATGTTTTTTTTATCAATGAGCTATAGCTGTTTCGCTTTAAGCTTAAAGAACAAATGAGATAAAACAATAGCATAGCATCTGTTACTATGACTACTATTATGTTTTGTTACTATGACGACCTATTACCAAACAATGCGTTTCACTTGTCAAACATCGCACACGTCAAAATACCTCCACTTGAATGGTTACATTCAATGTTGACTAAAAAGTTCACGTAAACGATATTTTGAAACTCACACTCGCAGTGTTGTTGTTTTAACTGTCCGCTAGAGGCGCTGACAATAACTCCATACATTTTGATTGCATAGACGCAAACGCGTTGGTGAAGTAAATGCTTGCGAAAACTCACACTTGAGCTACTGTACCTATTCATAAACCTAAGTGGCAATCGGTCTCGTGTGTCAGTCCTAATGTACTTAATATTGTAAATGTATGCTCAAACGATGAATGGTAATTTTTAAATACCTTTAATATTATTATATACGCAAATATATAATATGGACCTTTGGATTTGAATTTAAATTAAGTTTTTATACAATAACTACTATTTTGAAGATTATATTTTAACATGACGACAAGTCGTGAAGGTTTAATGAGTTTCCGTTAACGTTTCCGTTATCATCCCTAACAGTAGTCGAGAGGAGGAATGATTGATTTGTTCCTGATCGCTACGTTGTCTGCAACCTACTTAGCAGCCATACTGTGCGGTACGTCTCATTGCGTTTCTGAAGATACGTACCTCCTGCATTCTATTTTATAACGGAAACAAATTAATTTTGCATTATAAGTACTTCAAATATAACGGATACGTGAAACGTGGTAGTTCAGTTGTTAGTGACCAAGAGAGGGATCCCGGGTTCTGTTCCCGGTCGTGAAAAATGTTTCTGTGATTGATACGTGTTTCATTTTGTTTGTATCATACTGGAATATGCCACTTGTAACACAGGGAATCCTATTGAGAGGGTGTGAGTGTGAGTTCCAAAACCAAATTTGATTCCTTATAGTTTCGCTGTGATGACCCAAAATCTGTTTGCAAAAATTACGTTAAAAATCGACACTATGAATTAAGGCATTTAAGCATTATTAAGCTAAAATTGCTAATTTCTAACTTACTTAAAAATTGGCGTTTCTGTATTCAATACACATTGTCATAACTAGGTATGTACATGGATAATGATTGTAAGTCCGCGATTTTCAGTTGCATATTTTCAGATGCAGTTGCATATTTTATAGCTGTTATCGACCTCAAAGAATTGTAGATGAAATTGTACATGAAAATTTGCAAATTTGATTCACAATTAATTAAGATTTTAGGTTTTTAACACGCTTTTAATAGCTTGACCTATGTGTATGTAGGTCACATTGTAGGTATGCAACGAAATCTGTAAACGTAATTTTCACCTATTTCAAGACGTCCGATCAGATTGAAAATTTTCACAGAGGTCAAGGGCCGATGACAATACAATTATATCAGAGTTTCGTTCTAATTTCCTGAGTAGAATCATTTGGATTCTACAAAAAAAATATCTAGATTTTTTTTTGTAGTACAGTGACACTATAAAAACTCTAAAAAGGCTTCATTTAGTTTTAAAACTATTAATTTATGATTGTTAAAGTCAATCCTCCTACTAGCTAAAGGTTTGGTTATGGAAATCTGAAAAAAAATCAACAGCGTATAATTATAACAGCGTAATTAATAGTACATAAGTATTGGTAAATGGTAACGAATTGAAAGGTAAACCTTGTAATATATATAACCTTGAATTAATTATTATTGAATATTTAATCAAACGAGAATGCCCATAGCCAGTACTCTTAAAAAAATAATTGTGTCACAATCATTTTTGGACAAAAAATTTAATTAAAATATTTCAAGTACCATATTTCCTAAAAAATCCGTATTGGTTAATTTTCTGAAATTAATAAGTAACTTTACTTCCGTTTTACAAAAGAAAACCATTGGGCCATTTATGTTTGGATAAGGGCCAATCAGGAATCTTTTAAGATCCATCGGGCCAATAGGTTGCATTAATTCGATTATAATAATTAAGATACAACAGTTATATATCCATGACAACAAACTAGATGACGTAAAGGGACTGTCAAATGAATTAGAAAATTATTATAATCAGCCAGGAGTAATAGTGTTCTGTGATTATAATACATTACAAACTACATGATGTTTGGGGACTTCAAATGAATTTGAAACTTAAAAGATAGACATTACATACGCAATCGATTTTAATACACCTACATAGAGTCCATATTACTGTGAGTTTACTATAACCTAAATACAAATTAATTTTGTTTATAATCTCTTATTTCCTACTATTAACATTGACTAAAGTTAGTATGTGTAATTTACTAAGATAACATAATCAAATAAAGGTATTTTTATCAAGACACAAAAATGTTAAAGTCTTCATGAAAAGTATGGAGAAGTGTCATTTCTCCATACTAAATGGGCATTCTCCTTTAACATAATTTTTTTTCTGCTTCCCGCTATCATACAAAGCGTAACTTGCTTATTATTTGACTTTTAGATAAATACATTTCACGCTTAAGTATAAAGCAAAGCAACAACCCATAATTGCCCCACTGCTGGGCTCGGGGTATCCTCTCACAATGTGAGGGGTGTACAGGCTATAGTCTATCACGTTGGCCAAGTGCAGATTGGTTGACTTTACACACCTTAGAGAACTTTATGAAGAACTCTCCAGTGTACAGGTTTCCTCACGATGTTTTTCCTTCACCGAAGCAAATGATAACTAATTAACTTCTAATACGCACATAATGTTTGAAAATTAGAGGTGCATGCCAGGATTTGAACTCGGGCCCCTTCGTTCGGGAGACCAACGTTCTAACCGCTAAGCTACCACTGCTTACACTAAAATATACTAATCCAAAATAAGATAAATAATGACGTTAACTGTATAACATTAATTAATTAACGTACAAATCTGTAGTGAATGACAACGACAATATTACTAAGCGAGAATCATTCATGTGCTGCGAGCATTGACGATTCCACTTAGTGGATTATACTGGTAAGTACTACCTACTTTTCTGGATTATGCCGTTACATCCATAGCTGATTGCTTTAGTATTTGATGTCTCTAGCATTAATGGTTATATTATTTTCTTTGCTACGGCAATTTATATGTATTTTATCTGTGGTCTATATTTTTTCTTTTGTGGCAGTTATGACAACTTGAGCCTTAGTTATGCGAGCCAGTTCTTCACTTATTTTCTCATCTTTATTGGCCGGCAACGCATTGTTGGAGATGACCGTAGCGTTAGTGATGTCCATGGATACGGTGACCACTTAACTTGCCTGGTCTTTTGTCGGCTATTTACATAAAAACCGGGCAAGTGCGTGTCAGTGCATTCGCAATGTAGGGTTCCGAAGTAGTCAGTTTATCGACTACTTATGCTAATATAGCCGTGATAGTTTTCCTTGTAAATTCATCATTATTATAACCTATTTTTGAGAATTTGTTCACTTGTCCAACTCCAACGGTTTAGCCGGCAGAGTAGCCAAATATTTTACAAACGTACCCCTAAATCCAAAAATGGTCTTAAAAGACCCATGATATTTTTGAAAGACCTTTTCAACGATACCCACACTATACAGTACGCGACGAATAAAAAATTCATCCTCATGTTACCTGTAGGGGAAGTACCCTGAAAAAAAATGTTTTTCAATATTTTATTGTACGGTTTTGGAGTTTTAATAAATAGTATATCCATGAAAAATTACAGCTTTCTAGCATTAAAGGTCTCGGCGCTATTCTTCGGACAGACGGCCGGATGGATGGACGAACGGACGTCTTACTTCGGAATACGACGATTACTTTGGAACCCAAAAAAATCTTGTCACTGTGATAATAAGTAGACCCCTTGTAGACCGTTAAAACTATCTAATAGGTATGCAAAAATTAAAACAGTGCATCTATGTCGTTCAGTTTCCAAATTGATTTGAAAACAAATAAATGAATAAATTTATTAATCTATTAAATTATTGATTATATTATAATGTCATTGATTAGGGAATTTTTCATCATTGACTGCAACAGGAAAAATAATTTGTAGCAATAAGCAAAAAAACTTTACCTTTACAACTTTTAAATGTTAATGTTTTGTGTTCGCGACGATGAAGCAATAAAATGTGAACGCTAGAAAAATTAAGTATGATTTCATATTCCATACATAAATCAACCATAAAATATATTACGGTTAAATGTATGATATTTTTTATTTATTTTTTATTTTTTTATTTTTAAAAATATTTATTTTTATTTTTTGGACAATTTTTTATTTTAATTTTTTTATATTCGGCATTAAAAAATACATACAACCCTAAATTTTCAACCTTCTACCACCGGGTTGGTGGTATTAATAGTGATATTAATATTTTTAATAGTGATATTAGTACTTTAATTATTTTCTAAGAGTTAGGGGGAGATAGGAGAGGCTAAGAATGGCTGTACCGATTTTAATGATCTCTGATTTGTTAAACCAACTAAAACTAAGAAATAAAAGCTTAGTTAAGAGCATCACTACATTCATTGATTGTTAGGCGATACGAAGTTCGCCCGGTCAGCTAGTAATAATAATAAATAATCGGTAAATGCTTTAACGGTAAAACAGAGAGGTCGCTACGGTAGGAAAGGTACATTTGAAAATCAATGTTTTAGTTTGCAACAAAATTTTATTTTCCTATTTTTTTCTGAATTTAAATTATTATTAATAAAACTGTTATATATTAAACTAAATTTTTATCAGTAATTCATTTTATTAATATCAATAAAACGATCCCAAAACCTGTGGTTACCAACAATACATAAGTGTAAAGTTTAATACAAGTTGCAAAAAGCAATCGCTGATATACAAAACCAATCCATTCAATCATTGAAGATGAAAATGATTAAATGCTTAATTATGTTTTAATCAGCGCGGTGACAGCTTTCGATATCTCGTCAACAATTTCAGTACAAAATTAACTGCATTTGTACTTACGGATACGCCATAACTTAATCTACACCTATTCGAAATACTACCCCTCAACGAGCGCTGTTATTGGCTGAATTTTCCACCCCTAGTGCCCTCGGCCAATGAAATGTGTTCATTTGGTTGCCGAGGGGTGGAGTCAGAGGGGTTTTCATCACAAAATTTTCGTAGATTCGAACAGTTCAGTGTGGATCATCTCTCATAGTAGACTCCTTGATAAAGTTTGCTGTGGGATACAATTCGCGGGTTAGAAGTTTTGGAAGTGAAATGTTTGGAACTAAAAAGTTGAGTAACTAAAGAAACTGGTTTAGTAATGAAATTTGCTTAATACCAGCACAAGATACGAAGCGGTCGACAAGAATTCCTGAATTATGGCGGGTCCATACCTGTCACCATTGCCTGGCGATCTTTTGACCGAGTATATGTTTGGCCGAAGACGTCAACGACGTAATAGGACCACGTTTACTCCACAACAGCTAAGCGAACTCGAGTCGTTGTTCCAGAAAACTCACTACCCTGACGTCTTTCTTAGAGAAGAAGTCGCTTTGAGAATCAGTCTCTCTGAGGCTAGAGTACAGGTAATAATTGCTGCATTAGTGTCCTGCATTAATGTTATTTTGCTGTAGTTTTTGAAATATGTATGTGAGGAATGTTTATGTTATGTAGCCATATCAAAACCCCTGAATAAATAAAGATGTTATTTTGCTGTAGTTTTTGAAATAGGTATGTGAGGAATATTTATGTTATGTAGCCATATAAAAACCCCTAAATAAATAAAGATAAAAAAAACTGATACCAATAATTTCTAAAGTAGGCACTTACTTTTCCTTCGTAGTTTCGATAGTAATTTTAAAAATATTTTATCAATAGATATAAATAATAAATATGCATACGATTTTATTAGCGGAGCTACCTTATCTCCACCCTGTATTATATTTATTGTACATAAAAGATGTAAAATAATGACAATAATGACAAATTTAATAAACTATGTAGTTAGGTACAGGCTATTTAAGATTTGTAATTGATAAGACAATAAATTAATATGATAGCCAACTACGTTATTATTAATTCTTCACATATCATACTGAATTAATGTTACTCTTGTTTACTCTTTATTGTAATAAATTTAATTAATACTTATCATTCAATATTGTTATAATTTGTATACCCAATTAAGGGTTTAGATAAGAGCTTTTAATTATCCACATATTAGGTAGGTACATCAATATTAACGTGCCCTAAGAATATATTATTTATTATTGAATATCAGGAAATATACTTACCTAGATTAATTTAGCGGAAAGCTTAGGATAACCGGTCTCTACGATGAATTCGTTTCGTGGCAATGAAAAGGATTTAGATATGTACTTCGAAGCTAAAGGTTACAATATAAAAAAGTCATATAACTACTAAAATAATACTTAAAATAATAAAAATGATACTATACGTTTAGACTTAGAACATACTACCACCGACTTTTATTACTAAGAAAGTTTTTCTACTTTACTAGAAAAGTTCAGGATTCCCGTGGGATTTGTAAAAAATCGACACCAACGCGCGCGAAGCCACGGGCACCATCTATTATCTTATAATATGGGGGCAATTTACCCATAAACATTGAGAAAAGTTTTTTTTATGGAAATAGCCGGCAAACGAGCTGACGATCCACCTGATAGTAGGTGACTATCGCCGCCCATGAACATCAGCAACACCAAAGGCATCACTGATGCGTTGCTGGCTAATAAAAAAAGAAGAAAAAGAAAGAAAGAACTGGCTCTCAAGCCCCTTAACACGACGAGTCGTTTGGCGGCTGACTCATACTCGAGGGTGGTAGCTACCCAGGCGAACCATGGAGAAATAATAATAGTAATAAGGATATTAATTAACAATTAAAATCAATACTACCAATACCAGTTGGATGGTTCCTGAGAAGTTAGTTTGAGGTTATAGTTCCAGGAATAACTGGTGAGCACAAAGTTATCGATAGAGACTGAATTATGCATTGGGCTCTCTATATTCATAATACTTCTATAATACTTATAGGTGTAATTTATTTTTATGTGGTTCTATAAATCTAAATTAATTAATTAAAAATTTTGTTTCGAAACCTCTCTACCACGGGCGAAGCCGTGGGCAAAAGCTAGTTCAATATAAAATATTTTCACTTACACGTCCTTACAATAATGTTCAATGAAGGAGCATTGATTTTAAAAATGGATTTCAATTTAGAAATGGACTACATCCACACTAAACTGCTTCACTACTCTCTATAAATAGGAGATGCAAAGTATTTAACGTCGATTAAAGTAAGCCAAGGGTAAAATACAATTATATGATGACAATCTTTACGGGACAACCTTTGAATAAAGATTACTTACTTACTGAAGAGATACTAAGGAACCATGATCAGAAGTGGGCAGCTGTTATAAATCAAATTAATTAGCTGCTGAAATACGTAATACAATTTAGTATTTTTTATTTTCACAACTTATCATGCACGTCTCGCTCTTACGTAGAAATATGAAATACCTACATGATTATATCGTAAAAAGGCATTACATATATGAAAATTGCAATTTTACAGGAGAGCAAAAAAACTTAAAATATCAGTAAGTAGTCAGAGGAATTTACATTGCGATTCCTTGCACAAACCGTCAAGATTAATGATAAAAATTAAAAAAAAAATTGAGCATATACATATTATATGTAGCTTTTGTCCCTCTTTCCAATCATATTAATAACTAAAATTCAAAGCACCTAACACGACTTATACTTTTTTCCACTGAGGGTGTGATAATATGTAAGTATTTCATAGTTTTACGTAAGAGCTAGACGTGTAAAAAACAATAGTTTTATAATCTAGGGATCAGGAAATTAAATTATTGTATCAAGCGTGCATCTACGGGATCGATTCAATGCACTAATGTTAAATTAGTGTACAATCCCTACTACAGTACTACTATCCTACTAATAGTATAAAATTAAATGTGAAAGTTTGTCAGGATTTATGAATATTTGTTACTCATTCACGCAAAATCTACTGAACCTATTCTCATGTAAAGCACACAATTAGGCCATGATGTGGAATAGGACATAGGGTACTTAAGATATATTACCCCGGAACACGGGCAAAGCTACGGGCAGAGAGCTAGTTGGAAATAACTGTAACCAGTAAACCAATGAAGAATTATTTCAGGTGTGGTTCCAAAACCGGCGGGCCAAGTGGCGCAAGCAGGCGCGGCTTCAGTTGCTGCAGGACGCATGGAGGATGCGCTGTCTGGGGCTGGGCACCCCACCGCTGGGAATGCCAGGTTAGGATTTAATTTAAGACATAATGTACATAACATTCCTTCCTCCCCGTTTCTCCATGGAACATCTCGACGTACGGCGTGTATCTGTCGCAGAAAAATGAAGGAATCCGTGATTTGATCAAATAATTCTTGACAAAAAATAACTGACTTAAAAAGTAGGGATAACTCAAAAACTACTCGTCAGATCTCGCTCAAATTTATATTTAACCACATGACAAGCTTTCGATTAAAAAAAGAATAATCAAAATCGGTTCACCCAGTTGAAATTTCTGAGATAACAAACAAAAAAATACACTCGAATTGAATTCCTCCTTCTTTTGGAAAAGGGAAGGAGAGGATTAAGGACTTCTTAATTTCGCTCCAAAATATCTATCTATCTATATTCATCCATCAATCAGTAGTCATTACGTCGTTATAATATCCCGCCGCAGCGTCAGTACGTAACGACACGGTTCGCCTCGTCTTTCGTTATGCTTGCAGCGAAGGACTGCAATATCCTGCTCTAGCTTTTACTCTAGTTAGTACGCTCACCATCTTGGACTTTATCGTCCATACCATTAACCATCTGGTGGGATTGTTCAAGAGAGAAAAGGAAAGAAAGAACTGGCTCCCAATCTCCAGCCGGAACATGAGGAATCGTTTGGCGACTGACTCAAGTAAAAGGGTGGTATGCTTCGTGGATAGAAAATAATAAATAGCAGTAGGTAATAATATAAATGAATTAATAGTAAATTAATATAACCTTTACGCAGAACCCTACTACCACCAAACCGGCTGCTGTCGCCTCTTACGATCTGTTGGTTTTCCGTCATGGGATTGAGGTCATTTATTTCAGGTCGCCCTGACTCATTATTAAAGTGAAACTTTTATTACATCGTCTCAAACTTTTTGGTCTGTGTGTCGCATGTCGCGTGACGGTCGGCCACGGAGTGGGGGTAAAGTGAAAGGCGCTCGACAGAGCAGCCGAGGCCAATATGGCGCCGCCTATTAAACTTTAACTTATTTATATTAAACCCTAAATCTTTTAATACCCTAAATCGAATATTTATCCAAATTTTTTTAGTTAAATGTCTACAATACGAAAAAAAGTTTCACTTATACCTACCGTGGTTTCATAAAACCACACAATTGCTTTTTTATCTTATTATTTATTTTACATTATTAAGAAGAGAAGTGAAATTTTCATGCATTGCAATTTCAATGCAAAATATGAATTTTACGGTTTTCCCTTTCTCTAAAAAAAAGTTTTTAAGAATTGATAAGAATTTGTAGTGTGCCTGTGCGGGAATAATTGTAGGTATTAACAGTAAAATAGAGGAATCACAGAATCTGTCCCTGTTTGTAACGACATGACTCTACTTCGCGTCCCGCGTGAATGGTCTCAGGTTCGATTACCGACCGAAGAAGATATTTATTTGATAGACGCACACGCTCAATTTCTGAAGTTCGTCTATCCACGCAACGAAAAGTCACGCCGCTAGTAATATAAAAGATAGGGGAAAGCCGGATAGATAACGTGACCATTTTTTTCGTGTCAAAGCAAGACGCCTACGGAATTTTGTATACAAAGAAAAAGAAGGAAAAAATCGACAATCGCTTTTTAGATAATATATCTATACTAATATATTATAAAGCTGAAGAGTTTGTTTGTTTGTTTGGTTGGTTGAACGCGCTAATCTCAGGAACTACTACTTCGAATTGAAAAATTCTTTTTGTGTTTGATAGTCCATTTATCGAAGAAGGAGGCTATAGGAGTTTTGGAAATTCATTCCCTAAGGGATTAAAATAGGAGTTTGAACCAACTTCATTAGTTTTAGAGTTATAAGCATGAAATTTTTATGTAAGTTTATATGTAGTTATTAACAAAAATAAATTTTAACACATTTTATTAAAAATTATTACTTGAAGGGTTAATTTAGAGGATGGTTGGAAGATTTGCTATTATTTTCACATGTCCAACACCTACCATTTAGCTGGCAGGTGTAATATGGCCCACTTGACACTAACCAAAATTAGCACTTTAAAGCCGAATATTTCGTAAACGGACTCTTTCTGAACACGAGTCTCAGAGAAATACGTACTTAATATTGGTAATTAATTCATTGTTAAGGGATCTCCGCCAGGTTTGTTTGTTAGGTTGTCGGGGAGCTCATTATAAAATATATTCAAAGGAGGAGGGAAATATTCAAAGATATGTAGAAAAGAAGCCAAGATTTGTAGAAATGTTCATGATTTGGATTCGAAGTTCGAATGCTGATAATTTCCGATACGTTACTTATTTACACATGAGTAACCTACATTTTACATGTCGTCGCCTGGCATAATTACACAAACGGAGGTAATGTCTCGCATAACAGTCGTGCTCTGTATTTATTTTCATTAATCTATAATATTTTCGGGCTCCGTTTATTCTATTTGGACATGCACTTTAGAAAATTTTCATAACGTGAATCAGACATAATTATGTGATGCATCAAATTCAAAATAATTTATTCATATAAGTAGGTATCATTATCACTGATACACTTATGCACGTAATTTTTTTTCATTTCGGAAAGTTGCTTTGTCGTGGAGGAGAAGAAAAAGCATATCTTTTATATAGCTGAAATAAATAAAGTATCAAGAAAAAGTATACACGCGTATGTTATTTATTTATTTATTATAAAAAAAAATCAACCCAAGCCATAACAGAGAGAAAGCTGAAATTTTGCAAACAGGGGTTCTTTATAATGTAGACGAGGGTTAAAACGGGATTTACCGAAACTCCCATGGGATAGGGAATAAAGACTATATTAGCAATGATAGCGTGATGGTTTGAATGTTTGATCTCCTGAACACGGAGGCTAAGAGTTCGATTCCTGCACACACCTCTAATCTTCATGAAGTTATTAATTATCGCTTGCTTACGTGAAGGAAATTATCGCCAAAAAAACTTGAGCACTTTAGTTTTTCATAATGTTCACAAACGTGCGTGAAGTCTGCCAATCTGTACATTGCTAACGTGGTGGACTATGGTCTATTATACCCCTCACATTGCAAGAGGAGACCCAACCGTGAGACAGTTATGGGTTGCATGAATGCTACAGTACTTATAAATAATCTCTCAATCTATTATTTTAATAAATACCCCTTCAAGTTGAGAAGAGTTCCCGTTATATGTCTTGTGAAATATCGAAAAGACAAAATCAATTAAGGCAGGCTTTAGTAGAGCGAGAACAGCGGTCGATCTAGTTGGCTAGGGTCGCCCACAGTGGCAACCTATGGTGGTGCATCGATATGAGGAGCTATTTTTAGAGGGACTCTTGCATCACCAAAATCTTTCGCTAGGGCCACTGATTAAACCGAAGCACCATAGTGACGGCCTTAAGGCGCTGACAAACTACACATAATAAAAATCTCGTTGTACGCTGATCTAACTACGGTAAGAGGAGCTCTTTTGTTCTATTTTATCGGGCGTCTGGGGAGCGTCCGAGCGCCTTTTTTAAAATGTATATGGGGAAAATCCGGACACTGTCTACGTCCGCGGATAAGCGGATTACAGCGCTTCCTTCCCGCAGACAGTGCGGCTGGCGATTTAGTTGATCGCAGCCCAATCTAGTAGGGCCTAGGGCACAAAAGTGATGGAAATTTTGTTCATCTCCTTTTGGAGAATAAAATATTCGCTGTCCTCTATTGAAGAAAAACAAAACCTGCTTCCATTGGAGGACAGCAAAACCCCAGTTTTCTTCTTATGTCCACTTTAGGTAAAATTCTTGTGGCCAATGAAAATAGGCTTTCCAATGCACTTTTAAATTGCGTCCCCAAAATAACAATCTTAACCAATATTATGCAAATAGATCCAACCAATAAATAACAAAACTAATATTGTTACAGGTCACGCAAAACCACCTGACTCTTCACCAGAGGGAGGGGAGTCTCCGAACGAAAAGTCTTCCCCGGAACCACCATCTATGGAGAATAACGGAGAGCTAAAGTCTCCTCGGCCAGACGCTTACCACCACAACGGGAATGTACCAGAGCATCCTTCAATGGCACCAGTTCATGATATACCACCGCCCATGTCATACGGGAACGAAGATGGGCGCATGCTTCAACAACCCTTCTCCTTCCCAGTTCCCCCCTTACTTATGCCACCACAGATGGATAACAATGAAATCGCCACTGATTTGCGCGTGATGACCTCAAAGAGCAACCCATGCCACTGCGCTCCTTCAGTGCAAGAAATGGAGGAACCACAGAACTTGGCCTACCACTCCAGACGGGAGAAGGAAACGAGCGACAGTGACAGCGATACTGAAATTGATCTTACCTCTCACTCCTCAAAAGACGACGATATCCGCGAATCAGAGCGGCTAGCCAACAGAATAGCCACCAGTATTTTTAGAAGTGATACGGTTCTGCACGATTTAGTACCGAACGATCTTAGTCTAAACACAAATAAGAATATTGGTAGCGATAGGAATCTCAATAGGAATAACTTGTCAATGTAATTTTAATAGTCGTACTATTCGCTAAGTTTCTAGTCATTAGTAATTAATTGTCTCATAGAGACCTAAGTATGTACTAGCCGTATACCATATTTTGTTATTGTGTTTCTCATTAGTATCCTTATCCAGTATTATCAAACGTCTAGAATCATAATATTATGAATGTTGTCAGTATATTAATTAACTAGGTGTAATATTATGTATACAATTTTAGTATAATGTGTAGTTTCAAAATTAAACTATTTACTAAGAATATTATAAGCTTTATTTCTATTTTGTTTTGGATAAAATATTTTGGAATTATTTACGATAACATAGGTGAGTACAGAGGTCTTGGATATTAGCAATATTGTCATTATATTTAAATTTTAATGACAACTACTTATAGGTAGGTAGGTTTAACACGCAACTACAAATAGCAAACTAAATATTTGAGTAAAATATGTAATAAATAAAATAAATAAAGCTTCACACTCATAGCCCCCACATTAGGATTCCCTATGTCGTGGGTGCCATGGACAACACACAAGACAAGGACACTCACACCCAGACCGAGAACAGAAATTCAAACTCATCATTCAAATTTCCGCCTCGCTGGGAATCGAACCCAGGACCCTTGGCGCGGCGATCCGGCATGGTAACCATTGCGCCACGCGGGTCGTCAATGCTATTTCAATTTAATTTTAATGAACCTAATATTCGTGCTATATGCCATAAAGCACATATTATGTTATTTATTAAACTGTGTATATTTTTTAATAACAACATTATGCTAAAGTAGCCTTATTCTGTATAAAACAGTACAATTTCCATTTATTTTCATTTGTGTAGTTTAGTTTTCCTTTGTAAATAATACATGTAGGTAGGTTCAATAAAATAATTGTATTTTATTTTAAAATAACAAAACAAAACTCATATGTACAAAAAAAAACAAAAGTTTTATTTATTCAATTTCTTATATTATTTATTACAAGTATCACATAGATATCTTTCAACCTATATTACGAACACAAATGTCATATACGAACGTTTTACAAAACACAATAATTTACGTAATTTTGATAAAAAATCCAATATTTTTAATAGATCACAATTCAAATTCACAGCATACATTCCATGTATACTGAAACCGTACATATTATATGTACAACGAATTAAACAAACTACACAAAAAATAAGTATTACCCATGCAGCCTCTTGCATCGAATTTAGTTCATAAAATATACAATAATTACAATTACTAAACCGTTATACTGATTTTAAAGGTACCATCCTACTTATACATTATATTTAAAAATAAAAATTATAATGAAGATACAAAAACGAATAATGAAATTGAATAATCTGCATACTTTAATTGCCATCCTGAGTTTATGCTCACATATGTTTTTATAAATTAAATTTTAACATTGTACGACATAAATATTTTATGAAGGTAGTTCTAAATATTTAGTGAACTAAATTACTAGGTTTACACGATATTGAGATCGACAGCATTCGGCTGGGTCATTATAATAAAATAGCACCTTGTTGACTTAATGACGACACTAAAGTTGACAGCAACACGACCACCGATTAATGGATGCTCGCCATGGAAGCGACAAGACACGGAAGAGACACGACACGGATGTGTCGCGCTACGGATGTGTCGCGCTACGGAAGAGACGCGCTACGTAAGAAACAAGCTACGCACGCTACGACACGTCGTTATCGCTCCTAATCTCTATATAGGTTGGTATATTATGTAGTCTTCCTAATAATTCTTATCTTAGAATATTTGTCTGTCTGTCTTTCTGTTTGTCCAGGATAATCTCTGGATCGGATGAACAGATTTTAATGGGACTTACACTGGAAGACGGAGGAGGTTATAGAGCAACATAATATAGACATTTTATCCTGGAATTCCCAAGGGATCAGGATAGGTAAACTAACATGCCTAACATAACATGCCCTAACATACAGATATTGTCAAAAGAAATTAAAAATTTTACTATCGGGCAGTGAAAAATAATGATTGAATACTATTTGACAAAGTAATATAATAATGTAGGATTAAAAATTCCAATACTGTATATTGTATATTAAAAAAAAAAGTTAAAATACTAACGTTAGAGATGGTATAGTGACGAAAGAACAAAAAAATGTTTCTCTTGAATCCCGCTAGATGGCGGTGAATCAAATTTTAATAATATACGTAAATGAGCAAGTAAAAATTCTTAACCTACATTACTAAGGCCACAAAATCTGCCAGTCCAAAGTCCAGAGGGAAATACTTATATATTTCGCTAACTTTTATAGCTCGTATGAATTAAACCAACTTCAGTCTTGTCAATTCACGTCATTGTTACTATGAAATAATATCTATATCATCTTCGTGATATTTCGTCAAATCCGCCCTAATAGGGAAGGTTGGTTGAAAGTAATAGATCACATAGTTAAACTACTAGGACACCAAGAACAGTAGTACAGCTTCCAGTAATCTTCTGCTAGCAATTTTATACTAACCCAATAAATAACTTCTGTGAACCCTGGGATGAACTGGGGAACCGGGGATACCATGGTACTTGTGTGAACGTCCGTTACGTGGAGGTGGAGAAGTTGTTGTTCCTGATGACCTGGTACTACGAGTACATAGTGCCTTAAGGTACTACGTAGTACCAGGAAATCAGGAACAACATTAACTAACCTAACGGACCATAAACATGTTCATCTTTGTAACAAAGTACCAGGGCATCAGAAGCGACAACAACTCCACCTGCACGTAACGAACAAATGAATTCACAAACAAAGTACCAGGACGTCATAAGCAGCGGGAGTCGTGTTGCGTGCACCACGCGGGGGATAGTACGTCGGAGCGCAGGCCGCGCGCCGCAAGCCGCACCCGGTGCCGCTGCAGGCGCGGCTCGGCCGCTGCGGCGCCGGCCGTCGGGTCCGACCACAGCCGCTCGCCCACTGCTGCTGCTCGCGGCCACACGCGAGTGTCTGCAAGTTGCAAAGTGTCGCAACCGATATCAAAAACAATAAAACGTATCCTCAAAAAAACACTTTTATTATTTATTTGGCTTAAAACAATACTACTTTTTATAATATTAACTTTAAATCAGTAATATCTCAGTTTGTTCATTTGGTGACAAAAGGTGTTTTTCACCTGACTCCTTCATTATTATATTGTAGTGTGAAGTTATGCGAGATATCTATAAACATAGATGCACTATCTCTACATATTATATCTTCAATTTGTTGTAGGGGAAAAGTGGAAAATCGACTTTATCAATGGACTTAATGTGCCTAATGTATTGTTTTAGTGGTCTCAAACCACCTTCGGATTATTACCTTTGAAATGAAACCATTTCGAGGCATATCGGCTAGATGGTTTCAGGTCTTATAAAGGACACCATACAAACATTTTTTTTGTACACATATATAGATAGCACAACAGTTCTGAGAGAAAAATCTATGGAAGATGGTAGCAAGCCCAAGGCAGGTGATCTATAAACTCCCTAAAAATACGAGCAGTTCTGAAAAATTTTAAATCTGAAACCTTAGATACTTTCTTTCTTCTCTTTCTCTTCATAGCCGGTGACACATGGGGAATGTCTAAGGTGTTACTGATGTTTAACGAGTAACGGTAACCACCTACTACCATCAGGTGGATCTTATCGCTCCACCTTAACTCATAATTATGTCGGCTACTTAGAAAAAGCATATTTACCCAAAGCTGTGGAATCAACATATTCACTCCACATAGCCACTTCCCCACCCAACATGTTAGGGTCCCTGGGCAGCATGTGCGAGTACATTCTCCGCCAGTTGGAGTACTTGGTGACCCCCCAGAACCCGTGGTCCAGGTACCAGATGTCCTTGGGTACAGAGACCGTGCGGAAACCCATTCTGAGTAACTGGGTCAACAGGGGACTCGTTATCGGCTCCCATACTTCTATGACGTATCTGAAACATAGTTACAATAATTATTTTAAAATATCGACCAAACAACCATATCCAAAATAACAAAGAACAAACAAATAGAACAAAGAAAACTTCAACCTTCGCTCTGTAGGTAGCGTCACTAAAATAATTTTCGAAACCAAAATGCGAAAAACTCGCAAAGCACAAATCAGTGACTCAGCACTCATAGCTGATACGAGTATAAATCTTGAAGTTTTAAAATTTTATTACCTAAGAGCTCTGCCCGACTTTTTTTTACACAAATAAGTTAATGCTTGACCACAATCCCACCTGATAGTAAGTGGAGATGTGGTCCAAGGTGGTGAGCACATTAACTTAGTAAGAGCCTATTCACTCTTTTCTTGAAGACATCCACGTCATAGGCAGGCGCGAACGCCGACGCAGGCAAGTTATTATATTCCAGGAACACATAATATTGTACTCTAAAGCTGGCCATACATGATCAAGTGTACTTGTCAAGTTTGCAGTTTGACTTGACGCGGCATCTTGTATAAGTACTTGATGTATGGCCAGCATAAGCTATATCTTATTCCAGATCTACCTGCTTGCTAAATTTTATGAAAATCCGTTCAATAGCGTTCGCGTGATAGAGTAACAAACATCAGTAGGTACATCCTAACAAACTTTTACATTTATAATAGTAGAAGTAGGATAAAAGGATGATACTTTATCATACATACTTGCACTAATGACAATTTTGGACACACGCGAACATTACAACAACGCATCTATCTTTACTAGAAAAATACTTTACTACAACACAACCCGTCTCACCTATCCTTACTAAGATACTTGGATATCCTGTGCGCCTGCGTCAGCTCCGAGGACCACAACATCACAGGCTGGGTGTCGCCCCCCGCCGCGCTCAGCTCCTCGTCCCAGATCTGAAGAGCTCTCTCATGGAACTCCGCCCAGAGCTTGATGAAGCCATCCACGGTAGTGTCATATCCCTTGTCCTTCATGTACGATGTGATTTCTTGACTAGAGTTCCAGCAGCCGAAGAATACCTGAACAAAAAAATTGGGCCCTAAAAATAGTAGATATTAAGTACCTATACTCAAAATTATCTAAGAACGCATTAATGATAGCTGCCATTTATTAATATGAACCAACCTTGTACGTACGTCTTTGAGCAAAATGGAATAATTATTTAATTGACATGAATAGCTGGATACTTACGAACAAAGGATTTTGGCAAAATTTGTTAAAAATCCCTATTCGTGTTGTATCGTATTCGTATTGACGTTATTTATAAATCATATTAAACGTTATAATCTAGTAAAAATCCCATCACATCATAATTTATGCAAAATTGAATAAAAAAATAAGGCGTCGAATCAATGTTATATGAAGATGACAAAATCTACACTGACGTTAAGTGATGTGACGGCATTAAACCACTTATAAAACCATAATAATCGATACATAACTGTAATCGAAACTTAAAATAAAAATGAATTTATTTTATTTCTTTCTTTGTGTTTAACAATTAAACAATTTAATTTCTTCTCTTCTATAAGAACATGACCAAAAGTGTTTATTACGATAATCTCTAATCGCAGCCATTTGAACTGATTAAAATACGGTTAGAATATTCATTATTCAACCGAAACCCAAATTTCATACGCTGGATGCGGCGCGGACGAATTAACAGTGAGTTTTTTAGGAAAAAAAATATTTTATTATAGTCGTAAATACATAATTATTGAGCGTATAGGTATAGTAAAGTAACTTAAGTAGCTCAATGGAGGCAGTATCATTCCAGTTACTTGTGGATATCTAAATGTTTCGGTTTTTAGAATTTACAATTTAATTATTGAATCGATTAGAAAGCCTTACAATTTTGAATCGATTTGTTGCAAAAATTGGTTCTTTCGTGAATCGATTTTTTTTGTACATCTCTAGTGTCACTGCGATGACAAACGACAAATATGCATTCTTAGTTCGTGGGGACTATAATAGGTATTTATTCTATATTCCCTATATTTTTGTTTCGTATTCAATTTGAATGTATTTAACTAAATCAATAGTAATAAATTCTCTCATTATTTTTCACATTATACAATAGCTACGGTAACATAGCCGGGATGAACTGGATTCGAATCCTGAAATACGTCCTAACAAAAGTTGCGAAGTATAGGTTAGCTTAAAATCATGACTAGATTTCTTCCCAACTTTTTTACCACTGGGTTACAAACTACAAACCTCATCTCCCCCCATGTGGAACAGCGCTGGCTTGGGCACCGCTTCAGCGATGTCTCTGTAGAGGTCTCGCAGTACGCGGTACATGTCAGGATTGGCCGGGTTGAGTTGCCCGCACGGCGGCTGGATGCAGTGCCGCCGCCAATCCTTCTCGTTCACACACACTGCCAGATCGCCGAATCCGTACTCCTAAAATGTGTTTGTGGTTGTGTTTTTTACATTGTGTAACAGTAAGGAGAGAAAAACCGTTAGGGACAACAATATACACAATATTAATTACGACAATTTATATGCGATTTATTTGTAAATTACATTTTGCCTAATTTTAAAAATAAAATACACGCAGTAATTTTGTATTACTAAAGTTCTCGACAATCAATTCAAAGATAGAGATTAGCAATTTATATAATTAAGCTTGATCTACGTAAGGAAACCCGTGAATACGAGTACATTTTTTTCTATGCAACGTTTGCAATATTTTTCTAATATTTTGTTTATTAAATTATTTATTACAGGCACAATCCGTACGACATAGAACATTTTGTATAATAACTATTATTTAATAGAACATTTTACCTTGCCCCACTGCCAGCCGTTGCCGGAATGCGCCGGCGCATCAATTTCAACAACTACCCTCACACCGCGAATTTGAGCGTATCTAATCAGTTCTCGAATTTCCTCCGCCGTATAGATTTCATATGGCGAATATGCACCATACCTGGAACCAGTAGGAGAGTGTAATTACATCATTAAGTTCGATCGACTACGATGCTAACGGCTCTAAAGTCTTATCATATACGTCGCAGAAGGACTATTAGGAATTAATTTTGCTAGACCGTGTCGGGCACGAGCCGTGCCCTGTACGAGGCACGGATGAGGCACGGATCCAAAACTTCACTAACATTTTATATCGGACATGGAGCGTTTATGCTACACCGTGCGACGTCCGCGTTTGAGCCGAGTAAAATGTTAGTGAAATTAATCGTGCCCGACACGGTGTAGCATAATTCATCCTTTATGGACTTGAACAGTAGGTAGTACTAAAAAATATTTACACTGGCATTTAGAATAAAATATTAAAAATTTGTAATTTAACACTTAAACCAGTATTACTTAGCAAAAAAAATAAAAACACATACACAAACAAACAATAAGACTGTTACAATAAAAAGTAGCGACAATTATTTTTAGACTTTAGTGAATCTTTGTATGTTTGACACTCTATTACGGAGAAACACATAGCTTATCGGATTTAAATAACTGAATTTGCATCCCTATAATCTTTTCCTTTTCTTCTCACTTCTCAGTCTCACAGATATAATTTAGTGCAGGACGCCTTTATCCAGTGTTTATAACAATATGGTAATAATTTTTTTATCTGATTCTACAATATCAAATATCTGTCATCACTAAGCTTCTTTTCTTCAGTATCTAAGTATCTTGATAAATCGCACGCTCAGTGGAAAAAGGCATAAGATGAAAATTGCAATTTTACAGGAGAGCAAAAAACTGTTAACATGTCAGTAAGTAGTCAAAGGAATTTACATTACGATTTCTGGAACAAAATCTGGAAAAAGATTAATGATAAAGATTTGAAAAAAATTGAGCATATGCAGCTTTTGTCCCTCTTATCAATCATATTAATAACTAAAATTAAACGTAAGACGACTTATGCTTTTTTCCACTGAGGGTGCGACATATCTGTGGTGCAACTGATATGGCGCATGGCGGTTGAAATTAGGTATCAATTTTTTTAATGCCACATTTTTCTTTTTTTTTGGAACCCATTCTCAAAAAATTTAGTATACTTATAATTTGTTTGTAGTTACTATAAATCCATTTGTTTATTATTAAGTAAATTTCACTACCAGGAAGAGGTTCGCGGTCAGTAGATGTCGTCAATCACTCGTTACATTGTCGCGGTTATCAGCGGCCATTAATCATAAATGTCAACATTAATGATTTTCTTTTATGTGCATACCAACAGAACTGTACAGTGCATTCTATAATGACTTGCGTTATACATATCTGTGGTTGCGATTGTGTGGTTTCGGCCTACTTTAGTGTTCAAGACAAGAAAGCCGTTTTCTTTATAAAAATATTGTCAATAACTAATTCATAATTATCCGTTCCTTTATGTAATATTTTGTAAAAATATATGAGATTATTGTATGTATAACAAAATGTGATGCTATGTGAAATAAACCATAGTCCCTCGTACTCGTATATACTACCTGTAAATCGATCAGACCCTATCATAACAATAAATCATCCATTTTCATTTTCGTCGAGTTTCACATTTTCAAACAAAAAGTAAAATGCCTGTTTATTTTGTTACACTGATCCCAAAAAGACATTCAGAAGACGAAATTAAACAAACTAATGTTGCAATTAATATAGAAGCAAAGATTATTTAACTAATAAGTACAAAATGTACCTTTATTATAATAATGACGACCCGTGTGGCGCAATGGTTACCATGCCGGATCGCCGCGCCAAGGGTCCTGGGTTCGATTCCCAGCGAGGCGGAAACTTGAATGATGAGTTTGAATTTCTGTTCTCGGTCTGGGTGTGAATGTCCTTGTCTAGTGTGTTGTCCATGGCACCCACGACACAGGGAATCCTAGTGTGGGGCTATGAGTGTGAAGCATTATTTATTTATATAATTACCTTGTAAACTGTGGCACACGAGTAGACTCAAAAGGAAAGCTGTGTGAATCCGTCACATGCCAATGGAAGACATTCATTTTGACAGACGCCAATCCGTCGATCGTCCTCTTAATATCATCAAAGGGGATGAAGTTTCTAGAAGTGTCCAGAACCAAGCCCCTGTGCTTGTAGACTGGTCTGTCTCTGATTTTAGCCCCGGACACGAGTCGGAGACTGCACTTGTAAGTGTTAGCGAATGGCGGCTTGCTAGGAGCTATCAGCTGGGTGAATGTCTCCAGCCCGTGACGAGCTCCGTACACTGTTTCGGCAACTATGTGGACTGCTACACTTCCATCTGAAATAACGGAAAATTCGCGATATTAACATAATTATGCAGAGTCATCTTTCATTGGATAATTGGATACTAAACTCTTGAACCCTGCGAATTAATGACGTCGCGCGGAAAATATGGTGACTCTTATGAAAAACCTTGCGTTCAAGTTGCATCGTGCAAATGAGGCGAAGCTTTAAGCTTTTTTGTATTCCGTGAATGGTATATGAGTAGGTATATTTATGATATAAAATAATGGTAGGTACAAAATATAAATAACGTTGATCTCAATCTCAACACAGTTCAATACGGAAAATAAAGCTGCTTTAAAAGGTTGTTGCTTGGCTTAGCTTAATTGCTTGGTATCAATATTTTTATTCATTTCAAATTTTTATTGTTCTTTTCCGTCAAAATAAAATTTTGTCTCTTGTCTTTCAAGCTTCAGTTCCACAAACCTTTGGTCTGTACATCTAGCATGTACTGCTCATCAGTGTTCCAACTGAGCTCCAGGTTGGGAGACTTGACGGTGATGTAGACCACGACCGGCGTGGTGACCAGCTCGGTGACGTTACCGTCGCACTCGTCCACCAGGTTCCCGCTGGCTACCTTCGTCATCTCCACCACCAGCTCCCTGGCTTCCACTGGCACGTCTATCAGATCGAATCTGGAAAGATGTAGTGAACCGTCAGTGAATTTTATATGCAATCACGTCCTTACAAAACTGAAAAAAAAACTCATAAAGATTGGTTTTATAATGGCTCTGACAAGTTTTACTACACAAAAAAAGAGTTATCATTTTCAATACCGTACTCTAAATAAGTATTCAATTTTAGCATTGTTTCAAACTTGCATGCTGCTTTCGACAGTATAAATTATGCCTCTTTGTTACGCACACAAATATCCGAGGTACGCTGAGATTAGGGTTGCCAGATGGCAAGACTGAAATATCTGGACAAAAGTTCAAAAAGTCGGGATAATTTTATTTTTTGGATATAGCCGGCAAACGAGCTGACGACGAAAAAAACGGCTAGAGCGCGTGCGGCGCGGCGGGCCACGCGCGCCGCGGCGGCAAACGCGTTCTGTTGAATCGAGTGAGTTGTCAGGACATTTTGTATATTGTCGGGACTCTGGACATCATGTGAAATGTCAGGACAATCCAGACGAATCCCGAACATCTGGCAACCCTAGCTGAGATACGGATCAAAGCTCCCTCCACTCATATATTTGTCTTCGGTCACAATGCGGACGAATTCAAACGACATTTACTGCTGTTCAGCCAATCCATTTCTACCCACACAGAATTATCACGGCACAATACATAGAAACGTTACTGTCTTCTTTGAATATAAAACAAGCAGATAATGTAGATAAATTAGGTATATTATCTACGCTAATAAGATTACATCGATTATGAATTTACAGGTCGATGTTTTTAATTCATGATTATCGCTATTTCAACAATTTTTTTAAGTTAATGCTCGACCACAATGAGTGATATGTATAGTATCAGTGAAGATATCTATTTAGTAAATAGTATGAATGTGGATGTTTTATAAATATCACGTGTTTATTTTTTATCGATAAAAGTTATTTTATTGAAGACAATATGATCAAGAAACGTGATTAAGTGAATCGTATTATTAATTACAAGAAATCGTTATGTTATCAGAATACTTATAAGAACATTTAACAAGACCTACTAATCGACTACAGTTTATTCGAGGATTTCGGCACAGTATATTTCGGTCTATCCCACTATAATAGTCCCGTTGAGTTGTTCCGTGACGGAACAACTGGCACCTTAGAGTATACATAAGTTATAGCTATAGTTATACATAAGGCATAAGCTATAGCTTGCTTATGTATACTCTAAGACTGGCATTGTTTAGCACATCTAAGTCCCACTTGTCCCGTTGAGACAGAAATTCACAGTATAAAATTTGTTCCAACCAAACCAACCACAATTTTCATGGTGTCGACTTAAAAAATCATTTTTGATTTAAAAAATATGCCGTTGACAAGGTCTAAGAATTTGACAACGAGACTTCTGACGAGACTCAGAATGTGCTAAATAGTACCAGTTGTCCCGTCACGGAACAATTCACGGGACTAGTGGGACGGACCCGAGGATTTGAGGTTTGTCACAGATGTCCATTGGCGGCAGGAGGGATGCGGGCACTGTAAGCTTGTGCTATCCTTATCACGTAAAAAATATGGTTTTTTACGTTGTTACGTACCGTTCGTTATAGTTCCTTTATCGTATGGTTTTATTATGAATGTGAGCGTTTATTTAGGCCTATTAGAAATTTAAGGAGCTCTATTCCTCCTTGAATCCACACTAACCTCCCTTGTCCGTAGTGTATCCTGAATAACGATGCTATACTTAATTACTCATGGCGATAGAGTTTACGTGTTTGGTTAATGACTGCAACCAAATGTACTGCAATACTAGATACCTATTTAGACTAGGTCTGCTTTGAGGTTGATTGAAAATGTTTCCAATAATTCCTATTTCAACTTCCAACATACAATAACTGTATCACTATCAATTAGACTCCGCGCCGTCACCTTGATCAAATGTAGAGCTAACACTACAGGTATCTTATTTTCTGCACGTGAAGCTGTAATGGCCGCTAGGGCAACAGCAACTAACTAAAAAAAATAACAACCATCAGATATTCGTGACACCTCATTGTTCACCTTTGACTTTACAGTTCATCGAACCATTACCTACGACATTTCAACTATGTCTCGAAATAAACTTTTAGGCCGACTAAAATATGACGATATAAATCAAGTGATCACGATCAGTTTATGACGTAACCGTACAAGGATCAAAGGTTGGAGTACCGCTCGTCTTATGAGGCCGTTGACCCCATGTCTGTTAAACCAATTTACTATAATGTTAAGCAAATATTGTCGCATTATGGTACGATCCAGTCAGGGTGGCTGACCCCAGCGTCGCGCGTTTATTAACTCCTACACTTATTCCTTTCAGAGATAACTGCGATACATATCTATTTTCAACGTTCCTTTTATTGCTATTTATAACGGTTCTAAAATTTTATATCAACATTACTATGCTACAGTTACTTTTATCTTTATCAATTATGATTTTTATACTTCATCAGTTATTCAGAACTTAAAATAGCTTTATAGCTAGTAGTGTTAAATTCTTCGCCCCTATTTTATTTGTGTTTAATATACCTTATAGTAATTAAGTACAATTCACTACACTAATGGTCATTCCAAGTTTATTCCCACAAAAATGTCCCAATAACAAAAATTGCTCTTCATTTGGTATAATAAGGTAAACATGATACTTAAAGCCTGAAACAAAACGAGTAGCAATTGTTTGAGATGAATCTAAGGCATAGATTTTCCAAAGCAAAGCGAGAGCGGGTTATTGGTGTGATATAAATATTAGTGATTTAATAGATATTCCGAACAGTAAAAACTAGACAACTAATTTATTAGACACTTGTGCCTACACATAAATTGTCAACGACAATGTCGTACGCGATGACGTAAGGGACGGCTTAGAATAGATAGCTGATAGACGCGACGGAGACACCTGTGCTATATATACGGGAGGTATATTAACACAAATTAACCTCATATGAAACTTCATAAAGAAAATACACTCACTAATTGATTGTAAATAAAGAACTGACAGCTTAGTGATTTCAATGTCGGCCTCTTATATTACAAGTACAAATCCTGTACAAATAAAAATGTGTACAATATAAATTGAACTGCGGTAATATTTCTTTTATCATGGGTGGACGTTAATATGACCGGGAAATCTCGGATTATCGCGGAATTTTAAGTCTAGTCCCGTGTCTAATTAGATTTCTTTGTCCCGGATTTCACATCTGAAAGAAACGCCAGGACATTGGCTAGCTATAGAGAGGGTCCACACGCAAACAAAAATCCTGGATCCGCCAGTGCAGGCCAGTAGATATTAAATCTGTCTCGAGCAACAACCACTAGACCTTGATCCATTTATCTTTCTTATCTTTTATCAAAATACTCTACATTTAAAGGAAATTCATATTTAATACACTTTTTCTTTAAAAACTATTGCTGATCAAGTGAAAAATTGCTAGACTAGCTCTGCTCTATCCTAGAGCGTACGGGTACTTACCTAGGTACTATCTTTTTTTTGATGATTTTCATCGATTGAAATATATCAATATTATTCATTCAATTTACTGCGGTGCTCTAAAACGGCTTCCCATGTTAACACTCATGTCATAAAATAATAATAGTAATTACGCAGTTCACGTGACATTACTTGTATAAATAGAAAACCAGCCAACCGTACAGAAACTTGCTTATATCAGTCATACCTTGGGAGATAATTGCCAGTTGGTACGTGTTGTGCGAAATGCAAGGAATTAATTGAAAACAATTAAACGTATTTAGTACCTACATTTTTTACACCTTTTAGGGTGAGACCAAACGAGCGTACTTTTTGAGCCTTGAATCGCGAAAAATGAGTCAGCTGCATTCGGTTTTATACGAAAGTCCTGTTTGTATCACAAAGCGACGCAAAATGTGTGTGGACTTTAGTATGAAACCGACGTATTTCACGCTACTCACAGCTCAAAAAACATTTGATTTGGCCTCATCTTACTGGCTGGAAACATTTCGGTAAAGTCAGCGATTTGACGGGAATTTTCGCTTCTATAGGATACCATACACTTTTCTGTCAGCTATTTACATTAAAATACAACAATACGATTTTATTAGACCGTTATAATGGTCTAGAGTTTCACCCACACCATAATAAGCTCTATTATATTGCAGAACTAGAACATGTCTATCTGACGTGTCATCTACAGCCGTAATTAGTTGCACCTATCGTGTCAAGGCACACTTGTTGCATCTGCGCTTACTAAGTACATAACTAGTAAGTACATAGTACATACCTATTCTTATTAACTGTGTATTACAAATGGCATTGTGTTCTGCATGTTGCAGTCTTATTCTCAAGTCAGGCTAAGGGTAGTGCTACATCTTAGTGATTGCGTGTGAAATTATTTTAAAGGTAACTATGTATCTCATCAAAAACATAAATATGAAATGAGAGCTATGTTCAAAAAAAGAATTGAGATCTAAATGGGTGCCAAGTTCTGTGTAGAAAAGCCTAAAATTTTAGTCACAAGAACATGTAATTCAAGCTCTACTTGACTTGGTTAGTTTCGAGTACTAATGAGGGAATATCAATACCTAAATACTTAATTATTAGCTAACCGTTTCTTACGATTGTTTACTTACTCCTTTTTTTAAGAATTAGTGAACTCTTCAAACAACATTGTATTAAAAAAATAAACAACTTAAATTGTACACAACAGCAACTAAATAATTGTTTGACAAGAATAAAAAGTTCACTTCAAATAGAGCAAATTGTTTCCCTATTCCGTGGTTCAAACAAAAAATAACACTCACCTTAGATAATTAGGATGTATCTGTACAGTCTGTGTGCTTAAAGCGGCGGTGACAGGCCTAGGCCAGAGGCCTCCGAATCGGCCACAGACGGTCCGACAGACCTCCAGGCTCTCGAAGACTAGGCCTGATGAGTTGGTACCCGGTTGTGGGTGACTTGATCGCTCGCAGCCTTCGTCGGGGACACATTTGAATACCCATGATGGTCTGTGAAGTATTAGTCTTATTAAGAAAGAGGAAGACTTACTTTTTAGCAGTTGCTATTATTTAAACATACCGTTCTTTATTCTCAGACCTGATGGAAGAAATTTCATAAGAAATAAGCAGTACCTTTGTTTGTACAATTCTTACTTGATGGATACATTGTACGGATAAAAGTCAATCCATCAACTGTTTTTCGAGTTTTGCAGCCACAAACAAACATGGAGAGGCCTTTATCAGATTAGACTCGAAGACGAGACACGAGTTGTGGTTAGAAATTATCGTGAATAATAATTTAACTCTTCCATAAAAAAATAAGGTAGAATTTACTTCAAATTTTTACGACAAGATACAGAATAGAGTATCTAAGAGGTATGTTTAGATCAAATGTGCGAAAGTCGGATCTGGGCTATAATATGTTTCACGCATATAGTGATATTTACTTACTCATATACATTAGGTGAATCTTCAATTTTCTCCTCGTTACATAGTACTAAGTGCACAAAAACCACTGCCAGCACTGCCCAGCGCGCTACCATTCTCACCTAAAATATAAATAGATTAACATTAATAAAAAAAACAGATCCTTAGATGGCGCCCACATAAATAACAAAAATTAAGCAATCCACGTGTAGCGTGTACCTTAATTTAATAATGCAATAATACTTTCATCGGAACCTTAATTGAGTACGCTGTCATAAGGTTTCCTATCAATAAAACTTGTTCCGTAATATAAGGGAGATATAGATTACGAGTAGAGAACTCAGCACAAGCACAAAACAGTAAACAGTTTTTGTAAACATTCCGAGTAGTCATAACGGCGAAAGAATGCAATTCTAATTTTCCATATTTTCGGTGGATTCGCAATTACAAAATTAAATCGATAAAAAAAATTATTGACATTAATAGCAGCAATCATTGATTTCATGTAGCGGCATTCGGTATTTACCGCCCGGCTATCAAATTAAAAATAGTCTGTAAGATAGGATAAAAAGAAGATATAGATAGATTAAGATAACAGAAAAGAGCCCGATGGAATAGGTCGCTGTTAAATTGATTATATCCACTTGAATCTTTATCTAAATCTTTCTTCGAGAACGTAATGTCGTGGATTCATCATTATCCTAACCCATAATTGTTCTTTATTGGAAACTAAACCCACTCGCTACACGTAGCATGCCATTATGGGCGTTAAGTAGAGTTCACTTACATTTAACAACATTATAGAGAAACTTTAAGTAGGCATAGTTTCCTTACATTAAAAAAATAACGCTTCACACTAGGATTCCCTGTGCCATCGGTGTCATGGACAACACACAAAAAGTACACACGCCCAAACCAAGAACACAAAATCAGTCAAATTTCAGCTTCCCTGGATATCAAACTCAGTGCTCCAACGCGGAGCAGGGTTCTCTCATCGTAAAGAAAAAAAATTGATTTAAAACAGGCCTATAGTGGGGTCCTTAGTGTACTTTACAACTTAGCACCACTGCGGATTGGTGTAGGCAACAACAACCCATAATTGTCCCACTGCTTGGCTCGGGGTCTCCTCTCACAATGTGAGGGGTACAGGCCATAGTCTAACCACGCTGGACAAGTGCGGATTGGTAGACTTCACAAACCTTTGAGAACATTATGGAGAACTCTACTGTGTGCAGATTTCAAATTTTTTCCTTCACCAAAGCAAGTGATAAGTAACTTGTAATACGCACATAATATTTGAATATTAGAGGTGCGTGCAAGGATTTGAACTCGGGCCCCCGCGTTCGTGAGACCAACGTTCCAACTACTAGGCTATCACTGCTTATGATATTATCCTCACAGAGTACTGAATCACTACGTTTTAATTATACTTACTTATCAGTCACTTACATCACAGAATTTTTTTATTTTATGCTACCAAAGCTGTTGATTCGAGCGCTTCAAACTTCAATCAATACACAACTACAAAATGTATTTGTAATAATAATGATACTCGCATTAATATTTAGATAAATCATGAAACCTAGATTTGTAGTTTCCAGTTTTTAGTAGTACATTTTACAGAAAATTTGTCAAGCACATTTCCAAGATAGTAGAACTCAGTAGTAGAAGGGGGAAGAAGTATTTGAGTACTATGTCATAGTGAAGTATGTCAAGCATTGAACTAATATACCTACGTTTATTCGTTCACTGATGTCAAGCCTATGCTTATTTCTATTTTTTGTCTGCTCAGAATGCTCAACCTCTTTTTTACATCATAATATCCACGGTAATATCATTGCTCAAGCCTAATAACTTAACGAAAGCAATAAATTAACATTAATTTCGCGCAAACACATAACAATAAATACAGATTTTGACTCGGAGAAAGCATATCCTAAACAATGGAGGTCAATCTCTAAACGTTAATGGGACTTATTTCGTTTGACCCACAAACTGTTTAGAAAGTAGACAACAATATTCTAGACTATTTAATCACCATAAAAAGGAAAGTAACTTCTGATTTTATTCACGAAATCCTAAAGGGGAATTAAATTAGTAAACATATCTATGTACGATATTATAAATAATTGTTTTGTGTTGATCTTTAAATAGAGACGTCATTAATCGACAAATCAAACGTAGTGATTAAGTACTCTGTGGACAAATCGTCGAAGCCAAGTCAATTGAGTATCAACATCGACTGTCTCTCTGTTATGACATCGAATGGAAGTCGAAGATACACTTGAATGATACTGGTACAAAATTGGATTAACGTTCCAATGTTGTACCAGTATGTGGTGGTTAAAGCGTGGAAGCATCATGGAACAAAATCTTAAAATAGTTTTTAACCTCTAAGTATTTACACGGAATAAGAGATAAGTGTTTTATAGAATTTCTGTAAATAAAAATTAGATTTATTGCTACCATTCCCATAAATTTAAGTAAAGTGAGTTTTAAAATGATGAAATGCGTATTTTCCAATTTTTCGATATTTTAGAAGAACAAGAAAAAAGCTTAACTATAATAATCATGAATAACTATAACAAATACTCGCGATAGTATCACGATAGTACTACCACGAATCTAAAGTGCTTTTTAATGCTTTTTTAAATAAAAACTAATCGCACTTTGTGTGTGCACGATAAATTGTGAGGTAATAAAATAGGGCACCTCGCTGGCTAAGTGCGGCTTGGCCTGCCAATCATCTTTTTCAGATTTAAAGCTTGAGATCGTTTATTGCAATTAATAAATATAGCCATTATTTTCATGCTACCAATGATGTTTAAAAAACTATAGATACGTCATGCCCTTACAAATCAATCAAAAAATCTGTTCCGAGAAGAGCTAAAACACACACATGTTTATCTTTTGTTTCACTACACCAATCACACTACATTAATACACGAAGTCATTTTAACGTTGTATATCAAATCTCAAGCACGTCTGACAACAAAAGCGTGCGTATCGTCTTGTATTGACAGAGCGACAGAGGTCAATTGACCACTCTTACGATCTTTAACTTAGACGCGCTAGTGACATATCTAATTACCTCTTTTTACTGATAATATCATTGGATGCTACACAATATTGTGCTGCCATCGTTGCGGAAAGGTATGAAATTAGAGAGAAAAGGGAAAATTTAATTAATATAATAAAATTTAAGGAATAACAAACTGTGTGGAGATAAAATAAATTAGGAAACCACACCATATTTGTAATGTAGGTAACAAAACTGCCTTGAAATACCCTGAATTACGAAGTATCACTCGCTTGGCCTGCACTATGGCCTCAACTCCCAAAGTTATCTACATTATTTGAGCAGCCCAGGCTTAATTTAATGTGTAGTTTAATATTGTTATCATTATTACTCTATATTTACTTTATATTACTGTATATTGTTAACGGGATTCAATATCGGATCGCGCTTGCTACGTAGGTACCTACTTCCGCACGCGATAAGCTGTTAGGTAATATAACATTCGATAATGGTTCTACATGGTATTCAGATCACATAATTTAATTATGTTGACCCCGGGTCGGTCAGTAGCACAGAAATCAGAGAACACGAGTATGTAATCGTAAGTCACATCTGTATGTCAATATCCAGATAAACTTCTGATAGGTTGCCTGGAAGAAATCGCAATGGAGGGTAGGTATACGTTATTTATCTGTTCTACTCGTTCTATTTATATGGTTGTATAATCTGTGATGTGCAAACAATAAAGAGTTAAGTATCTATCTCTATCTATAAACTTTGATCGCTCTCATTCCGTTCCTTTCGTCTTTTATAAGCTTGTCAGGAGTTTAGGATGCAATGCGCTAAATGTTAAACAATCTTCTTGTCTACAGCAAAAGGTCATTCTGGTCATTTATGTTTTTAAACCAAATTACTTAATAGATTGTTCTTTTTCTTTTTCTTTGCAATCTATAGTTAAAAAAAATATATTTTACTATTCTGATGTCCAATTTGCCATACAGTACGATGATGATCGGATTCAAATGATGATTTTAATAAGGAAAATCCTGTAGAATCTAAATATAAACTTAGGTAGGTATGTATAGTTAATACAGTTGAAATTGTACCATTAATATAAATATTGATTAAATTATACCCAGTTTATCTAAGCGGAAAATAATTTCAATTTTATAAATGAATTATTATAATATTACTAGCTGACCGGGCGAACTTCGTATCGCCTAACATTTGATCAGTTATCGAGCGGGATGAAAAATGATTAAATTACTAAAATGACTATTAAAAAATAAAGATTGGTGATAGATGGATGAAAATTTAGGGTTGTATGTATTTTTTAATGCCACATTATAAAAAAATAAAAATAAATTTTATCCAAAAAATAAAAATAAAATGTTAGGGGTGGACAGCCCTTATCACTTAGGGGTACGAAAAATAGATAGTAGCCGATTCCCAGACCTACTGAATATGCATATAAAAGGAGAATGCCCATAGCCAGTACTCTTAAAAAAATAATTGTGTCACAATGATTTATGGACAAAAAATTTAATTAAAATATTTCAAGTATTTTACCCTATTTCCTAAAAAATCCATATTGGGAATAATTTTCTGAAATTAATAAGTAACTTTACTTCCGTTTTACAAAAGAAAACCATTGGGCCATTTATGTTTGGATAAGGGCCAATCAGGAATCTTTTAAGATCCTTCGGGCCAATAGGTAGCATTGATTCGATTATAATTTTATTATGATACAACAGTTATGCCGAATCCACACGCTTGGTGTTTGCCGCAAACACCAAACACAGCAAGCAACTACACAAACACCGATCACAATCACCCATTTAAACAGCGCATCCTCACATTTGGCGAACATGTCAGTCTATTCCAAACAGACGAACATGGCGGACAACGAACTTGTTGCAGTGATTGCTTTTGGGTTGACCTTCTTTTACTTTAAATTAAAACAAAATCAAATAAAAAAGAGAAAATCAAGGAAACGAAAACGGTGGTGGATGACCAGAATTATTTTTATTTACAATAATACTTATCCCCGTCCATGCATCATTAATTTTATGCCTATTTTTGTGATTCACTGTTTAGGATTCCAAATACATGGGTCATTTTGATATGCTTCTAAGAACGTTAGAATTATATCTTCAGACCAATCAGTCATTGTTTTTTATATTTTAGCACAAAGACTAGATTCTCCGTCCGCTTCTCTCAAGCTCTCGATTAGTAATGATTGTTATCAAGCGTCTGGACACAACGCAAACTGTTTGCCGAACATCCTTTGATTTGTGAAGGAAAACCGACAACGACCCCGATCACTGGCGAACACAAACACCAACAGGCAAACAGGTACAAACACCTATCCACATGTTCGTGTTTGTTGTTTGTTGTTTGCTGTTTGCCATTGTTTGCCAAGCGTGTGGACCCGGCATTATAGTATAATATATCCATGACAACAAAGTAGATGGCGTAAGAGGATTGTCAAATGAATTTTTTTTTTATAGAAAATTATTATAATCAGCCAGGAGTAATAGTGTTCTGTGATTATAATACATTACAAACTTCATGGTGTTTGGGGACTGTCAAATGAATTTGAAACTTAAAAGATCGACATTACATACGCAATCGACTTTAATACGCCCGCATAGAGTCCATATTACTGTGAGTTTACTATAACCTAAATACAAATTAGTTTTGTTTAAAATCTCTTATTTCCTAATATTATCATTGACTAAAGTTAGTATGTATAATTTATTAAGATAACATAATCAAATAAAGGTATTTTTATCAAGACACAAAAATGTTAAAGTCAGTACATTTCTCCATACTAAATGGGCATTCTCCTTTCATAAAAATCAGTCAAGCCGTTTCGGAGGAGTATGGTAACTAACATTGTGACACGAGAATTTTACATATAAGATTTTAAAATACATACGAGTATTATAGATAATAAACAAACTTTCACAGAAGCTATCCCTAATTATTACGGATAAAATGCTCCTAATAAGGGGCCGTCCATTAATCACGTGAGGCTTGAAAGGGGGGGGAGAGGTTTGACAAAAATCACGAAAATATCACGAGGGGGGAGGGGGGGTGTAGTAAGATATCACGTGTATTTATTTTTTCGTCAAACGCGCGATTTTTAAATAGAAAAGCAGCGTGTAGTGTGACTTTGACTTGCCGTTGCCAGGCAACGAACGAAGGCCTCACGCGCCGCCACCGACTGCCCGGCTCGGCATGTTTTGGATTAAATCAATGTCGAAAGTAGGTGATCTGTATAATACAGAGTATAAGAAAGGAAAAATACACGTGATGTTGGGGGAGGGGGGGGGGGGTAGTCTTAAACCTCACTACATATCACCAAGGGGGAGGGGGGCGGTTAAAAAATGCTAAAAAAAGATCACGTGATTAATGGACGGCCCCTAAGAATCAAATAAAACAAAAACTACTTTTAGCGAAATCAATCACCATTATTTTTTTTGTGTCACACAACACAATAAAAACTACGGATATGTGTTACGATCGACAATCAGCTGTCACACGTTCGATCCTTCCGTCTGCGACAATTTGCGATGGTAATGCCATGCAAATTCGAGTTGTGAGCGGTCAGCGGTAACAGTAGTAGGAGAAAGTGTGTTTTATAGACGTAAAATAAACAACGCGCATTCGGGCATGCAATACGTTTTACATGTACTGCTCACTGGCCCATATATTTCTTCTAATATTCCTTATAAGTCTCCAAACTTAATAATTGACGCATTTTTTACGTGCACTGCCGACAAATAAGCTGACGAAGCTCTTAATGTTGCCTATGGACATCAGACACAAAAAGTATCGCTGATGTCGCATCTTCAGTGGAAAAATGGCATAAGATGAAAATTGCAATTTTACAGGAGAGCAATAAAACTGTCAGTGTCAGTTGTGTCTTTAATACTTAAATTGTAATATTTTATGTACTTCTAGTGTGCACAATAAAGAATATAGTATTGTAGTGTAAGTAGTCAAAGGAATTTACATTACGATTTCTTGCCCAAAGCCGTCAAGATTAATGATAAAAATTTGAAAAAATTAAGCATAATTATGCAGCTTTTGTCCCTCTTTGCAATCATATTAATAACTAAAAATCAACGTAAGATGACTTAAATATGCCTTTTTTACACTGAGGGTTCGATGTGTTACTAAAGGAGAAGAAAGAACTGGCTGCAACGGAACATAAAGATCTCATAAAGATCATAAAGATTTATCTCATTAATATTCATCAATGTTAAAAAACAACTAGGTATATAGTATATTCGAAAAGTTGTGCGGAATTCAATGTCTCTACCTATGTGATTAAGATAGAGTCGTATGAAACTCTTACTTTCAGTATCACATATTTTATTGTTAAGTGTATAATTATTTGTTGTCACTTAGAGATGCATTTATAAACATCCTCGTATCAGTGCCGGATTTATATTTTTTATGAGTGTAGGCCAATTTATTTCCGCCGCCCCATGTACCTTTCTAAAATAATAATTTCCCATTAAAAAAAAATTCCCAGTAAAAAGGGCACTGAATTAGTCACTAAGAAAGTGCGTAAAAAACAAGAATTACAATTTTTTGCGACACTTTTTAATAGCAAAATCATCTATAAAAATCTGCTGCCCCTAGGACGCTGCCGCCCCTAGGCCGCAGCCTTTATACGGCCTATTGACAAATCCAATACTCCCTCGTATGGAAAATAAATAGGAACTAAATTTAATTACATTGTATACGAGAAAGAGCGTTGTTTTTATGAATGTACAAACAAAAATTATTGGAGCGTGTTATACGTAGTCATTTTATTTATTTTTATGCTTTTAAAAGTGTGTCTTATTCATAAAAAAAAATATTTTTTCTTGTTTGAATTTGTGGGATATTATGAACGTAAACGTGCCCCCATTAAATATTATTATTGTTAAACCCTGTAAGTGGAAATATTTGTTTCTATTTAATTAATATAAAATATTTCCTAAATAGGTCCCCCCAGGTTTTATATTTAAAGTAAACGATCACATAAGATTTTTTTGGTCAGTTATTGACATAACATCTTAAAAATATTTAAAATTAATTCCACCTTTGATTCTGTAAACTCGACGCCTTTAGGTAAAGGTTTCTAGCAGAATCACAGATAGATTCTAAGATAAAGTTAATATGGTTGCCAATTTGTTATACAAGAAATAAAGTTGTACAAAAAATAAAGTAAATGGATAGAGCTGGGAAATTCTATTTTCTTTGTTTTGAATTTTTAGGAAATGAAATTAGAATTCAACTTGTCACTGTTAAAGTTAGTTACATATTGTAAAGCTTTTAGATACTTGTCAAATATTATCTTACTTTACCCTTTCCATGAAGTAAAAAAATTCAACATAATTATTGAACTGATTTTTTTACAAATATTACAATCTGCCCTTTCAAAACGTATTGTCTTAATAATGGACTCGGACTCGCATTACAAATATGTATTTTAAAATATAAGTCATGCAAAAAAGGAAACAAAATTCATAAGTCAAGGTTAAAACATTGCCGAACCAAATGTAAATTAGGTAACAATAATCTTTGAAGGTTAAACTTATTCAACTGAACTGAGTAATTACTTAACTGATGTAGGATACTTACTTCAAATGGGTCGGTAATCACTCTTGGAATATATTATGTCGGTTTGTGAATAAAATTACTGTCACTTTTCGTTCACACCGCACAAGTATCACTTTCGAAAAAAACATACGAGTAAACTTAGTTGTTATAAATAATAACACGAATGAGTGAAATCGCGCTGCGAACGATTTTATAAAGTTCCTTATTCGTGACTAAATTTCATAGCCTTTAGCATATTCAAGCATTGAATTTGCTTTTATTTTTCGCCTTCAACTCGAAACAGGGCGAGGGAACTAAACCGGCCGCCGCGCTTTTTGCTTTTTATTAATATGTGATTTTATTTGTTTTTGCGAAACGTACGATGTCTTCACGCGACGAACGATGTCTCTGTAGTGGGCTCGGCGGCCGATAACCGGTGGGTTTTAAGTAATTTTGTAATTGTTTATTAAACACCACGCTTTGTGACACATTATCACAATTTTGATAAAGGCGCGCTCCCGAACGTAGGACGCGAACGGCTCTGATTGGATAACTGCTGAGTAACCACTTTGCAGCGACCGCTCGTTTGGCGGGAGATCCGTGCCTTGATTATGTAACTTTCGATATTTATTAAATTGCTCGACTTTCGTTTTGCAGACACACATATTACTTGCTACATGAGGTCTTAGGAGGCAAGTTGCAAGGAAAACTAGCAATGTAATCGTTGTTATGAATATCACGCATGACTGTTTTTACTTTTGTTACTTCTACTGATTCTGTTGCAGTTTATTAAAGTGAAAGTGCATCTTATACTTTGCTTTAAAATAAACTCTCGTTAGTTTTCAGTCTACGCTAAAATATTACATTAAATAAAAATATCGGGTGTATCATCATACACATTCTTATCTATTACTCTGCCCTCTATTTCTCTTAATAACTAAATCATCTTTTGTGTCACTGTTTAATAAACTTTATAATTATAATATTTATTTCTTTACTACTTCTTAATATCGTACTCTCAGAGGAAAAAAGCATTAGTCGTTTTACTTTGAATTTTAATTATTAATATTATTGGAAAGAGGGACAAAAGCTGCATAAGCTCAACTTTTTCAAATTTTTATCAATAATCTTGAAGATTTTGTGCAATAAATCGTAATGTAAATTCCTTTGACTACTTACTGATATTTTAACAGTTTTTTTGTTGTCCTATAAAATTGTAATTTTCATTTTATGCCTTTTTTCACTGAGGGTGCGATATGTACACAATAAACACTTTTGTTATTGTAAATATTAAATGCTACTATTTCGAGTACGCATGCAGTCAACAGTTATAGTTTATTAGTCCTAAATTAATGACCTACATAGCTCATAGTGCTGCTCAAAGCCGTTGGTAATTGATCTTAGGTCAATTAGCAATATTGCCACTGTATATGGCAGTTATTTCACCTTTTGTGAGCTATCCTGTACAAAATAGTATCAATGAATAAATACATTAATGAGTAAGCTATGATAGTTTTTAATCCTATTACACGGGTACTTGCATAAAGTTCGATTTTATTAATAGGCGAATACACGAATAGCCCTTCGCTTCCGTGACGTCAACGGCGGCGAAGCCAAAATCGCTCCTACAAACAGATTACACAAATGGGCCACCTCTATTTTAGGGCTGTCAAGTGTCAATGCAAAGGGGACAAAATTAAAACCATAAAAACAGTTGCAGATAATACGCGGTACGCCGATCAGGGCGATATTTCAGAGGCCAGAAACCTTAGTGAACAAGTGTTTTCAAAATGTTATTATAACTTTGTTTCTTCTTGCCTTTTCAAAATACTTACATAATTATGAGTTATTAAAGGTCTTCGTGTTCTTCTTCGCGTTTTATAGTTGACTGTTTATTCAATATTTAAAGTAATTTCGTTAAATTCGCGATATTGATCTGGGGCTTTTTCTTAGCTTTCTGCATTGGCAGCACTTCGATGATGTTTTTCCGTCTAAAAACAAACAAAAATAGTAACAAAAAATATACAGATACTATAAAAATCTTGGGCATATTTTAAAGTCAATAATACAACATGATTTAAATTATAGTGGACATTAATTATGTTGTTGTAGTAGTTGTTAATAAATTTAGAAAATGAGTAATGCCTTGACTTAACTTCCGTGATCTGGAGGTCGACAACCCTGCTCCTCACCCACACATTGTAATCGGTGTCATACAATTATTTAAAAATATAATATCATACCCATTTTTAAATAGACTTTTGTCGTAGAATTTTTAGACATTGTTAGTGTACACACGTGTAAGTATTTATCAACAAAAGTATTCGAGATGTGTGCAATTGTTTATTGTTAATTCAAAACATGTATGTATCATCGTACACTTTCGACATCTCTACCGGATCCGGATATTTTAAAATTATAAAAATAACTACTTATTGAAATGTCTGGGAGAAATGAATTGAGATTATCCTCCTTTTTTTGAAGTCTGTTATAATTATAAACAAACTTAACTTGGGCGTGTGCGAGATGCTTTCTTTATGCTTTCTTTATTTATATAATTTAATTGATCATATTAAGTAATTTTACTAAGGGAATCTGATCTGTATTAACCACAATGACAATAAAATAAACTTGTTACTCAAATATAATGTCATTTACTTATTAACATTTAAAGAATTAAAGAATTTTCGGAGAGACAAAATTAATGCGACTCTCGATTCCTTTTAGGCTGCCGAAGTGACGGAGAATGGGCGGCGGTGACCGCTTACCGTCGGATGGCTCAAATACATCACCTATGTATTTATCCAATGTAATGCTATACACTGAATGATATTATTATGTATAGTAATATTTCCTTTCATTGCAATGCGGTTCTAACGACGATTTCAGGTCTTACAAAAGTCTCTTTTTCATACGATTTGACATATTTCAGCATCTCATACCGAATCCTGAGATCACAGAGGTCTTAAGAGATCTGATTTAATACGTTAAGTCTAAGGCAAGCTGCTTAACACTTTCGCTGCGTTGTGAGGTCATATTGGCTCATAGCGAACTTTCATGTGGTGCGGCGAACAAAAGCGTTTTTTCCCCTGTTGCAGAAGGCTTAACTTTGTGTATTTTTACCGTAGGGAAGAGATTTATATACCATTGCAAAACAACTAAATAAAAACATAATTGAATGAGGGTTTATTTCACTGCACGACGCGCTGTAAAAAGGTCCTCTAGGACATGTCAATATAACCTCATGACGCACCAGCAAAAAGTACACTAAAAATCCTCACGCAGCGAACGTGTTAAAATGTATCATTGTATGCAGGTTTTCTAAGCACACTGAAGGACTATTTTTCCCGAACAGAAGAAAGGGTGGGGTGCTATAATACAAGACTTGTAGGTAATAAAGAGGACAGCTCTATATTTATACCGTTTCAAACTGGAATATAGTAGGTACCAGAGGTTCTTCGGTTTAACTAGCAAAGCGAATCCGATTGTCAGCAGCTTCGCGGTATCTGTACTCTGATCTGGGCCAGGATCCCGTTACGGCATTCGACGTGGGAGTCATGGTGTGAAATGCTATTGTTTGACGCTAGCTTCACCGCCCTGTTATTAGAATACAAACCTTATGCTATTGTTATTCTAAGGTTAAAATATAGTGGCAAGGTTTTACAGTTGACAATCATAATAAAATTCATAGTACTACATGTCATGTTACTTTGTAGTTTTTCTTTGCTAAAATAAAGAAAAACTAATATTGACTGGTGTATGGTAATTTTTGATGGCGTATCTATGAATTGGATAAAAAGAATTCAAATTTCGTCTGCTGTAAAGCTTAAATTATTTGTTATTTAAATTTTATTGAAATTTTATTGATTTATACTATTTCCAGCTAGTTTTGAGTGGTTTCTATCGTACTAATCCTATCCTACTTCTACTAATATTATAAATGTGGAAGTGTGTGAGGATGTATGAACGTTTGTTACTCTTTCAAGCAAAAACTAATAAACGGATTTTCAGAAAATTTAGCACACAGGTAGGCATATTCATATCAAGGCTATCCTGCGTATTCCGGGATACGCAGGCAAAGACACGGGCAGAGCGCTAGTAACCTAAAAAATAAAAATTATGGGGATATAAGGCTAATTCATCCTTCACTCCGACCTAATCGCTGGTCGTGAGCGTGACACGCTTTGTCCAAATAACGGCTATAAATAGTAATCATTTTAGAAAAACGATACATTATTCGTTTCGCTATAATATTGGTTCCTACTGAACCCCGAAGAAAAAACAGGGGTGTTATTAGTTTAATGTGTATCTGTGGATCTGTATGTCTGTATGTCTGTATGTGGCATCGTAATTCGTACTTATCTCCCATACAGATGAACCGATTTTGATCTAGTATTTTTTTGTTTGAAAGGTTATTTAAACTGTAGGGTTGTAGGTAAAACTGTAGGTTTTTTTTTAATTTCAATTTAATAAAAAATATGAAGGTTTGTGAAGATGTTTGTATTTCATCACGCGCTAAGAACTGAACGTAAAAGATTAAAATTGGTAATGCATATTAATTTTATTTACATAATTTATAATTTATATATTTATTATATATTGTTTGTTTATTATAATTTATGGTTTTGTTTACTGTGGAGTTTCAATTTAGTATAGTATAATAATATTGAATTAATAAATATTACTCTTTGGTGAAAGGACGGGTTCTGTACACCCGGCACACAGATAAATCCATGACCAGGACAACAAAAATCCTCTGGCATGATTAGGACGTTTATATGTTATGATTTCATTTTGTAAAAGCACTTTGCCAAGTAAACCTAACACATAAGTTATTTCTATGTTAATTGACGTGAAAACGTCTCGGGCAGAATATTGGAACCAGTAACAACCTATAATGTTACGAGTACGTGCGTTGTATTACAAGGATGACCAGGATTACCATATTGTAACGGAAGATTGAGGATATTAAAGTAATGATTTCCGTAATATTATTTGGGAGAAAATTTATAGGTATAAGCTAACTCAGTTTTGGTTATCGTCTCGATATCTTTACAATAATATAGTTTCAAAAAATAAGAGATGTGCATGAAACAAAATTTTATGTAAAATATGTAACAAAGTAAATTTTATTAAATAACATAAAAACCCATAAAGAACCCTAAAAATATCAACGTTTAGTCACCATATTGAATTACCTACGGTCGAATTTTGACCGTTAAGCATGTCTATAGTCAATTCAAATATCCTATAGTGCGAAACGTCATAGCTTCAGTGTTTATATTAATGAATTTTATTCATGAGAAAGAATGATTGAAATCTGACTACAGTAATAAGATAAATCTTTTGAAGTACCTACTAATAATGCTTTATTATCATAAGAATGATGAACACATTCTATTTAGAATTCTTAAAGAGGTTAAAGTTTTACAAATTACCAAAGGGTCATTCGCTTGTTTCATCTTCATGTACTTATAGCAATAAGTACTTATAGTAATTTTAACAAAAAAGAACCGACTTCAAATAAAGTACATCAAGTAAAAAAAAGAATCATCGAAATCGGTTGGCGTGATATTGAGTTATTCATCCATTTGTCGCGCACATACTTAATGTAAATTTCAGACATATGTTTTTGACATGGATGCCATTGTCAGATCTCGCTCAAATTTATGTGGGACTACACTATAAGCACCAGCTTTCGATTAAAAAAAGAATCATCAAAATCGGTTCACCCAGTCCAAAGTTCTGAGGTAACAAACATAAAAAATACAGTCGAATTGCGAACCTCCTCCTTTTTTGAGGTCAGTTAAAAACTGCAGATTTAGTTGAAACGCGCTGTATTATGTACATTTCGCGCCATAGAATGTCCACCTCAACACGTATGACGTGGTCACATAACAGCTGTGGACACGAATTGACACGATAACAAATACTTGGTCGTGGGTGTGCGCCTTGTTTTAAATAAATTGCAAGTTCCGCTTGCAATAATGCATCTGACGATAAGTTTGCCTTTTGCTTGTCCACAGTTTAATATGTCATGGTATTTTCATAACAAGTTGCCATACTCCCTAATATTAAATGTGAAAGTTTATTTGTGAGGATGTGTGAATGTTTGTTACTGTTTCACGCAAAAACTACTGCACGGATTTTCATGAAATTTTGAAATTTTGCATAAAATGCACACTTCATAAACCAGGTGATTTTTTTATTTATTTATTCTACCACATGGTAGATAAATATGATATTTTTATATCTTTCATCTTTGCCAAATTACAGCTTTTTAGCACTAAGGGTCTCAGCTCAGCGTCCTTCTGCGGACGGACGGACAGTGGACTTGTCCGTTCGTCTTGACGAAACCACCTGTCAGATTGACTAAATACCAACTAAAAAGTTTTTATCATAATTTATTCAAATGAATTCCGAGGTTTAAACCTCAACTATAATCAACTCGTCTAAAATCTTGTACCTACGGAAGAATAATACTCCAGGACAATGCAAGTTGCATTGTGAGACTGTAACACTAGTGGGGTAACAACGTGTCTGAAAAGATGCTGTAACCTTATCACAAACAATGCCATGACACAACGAAGGCCACTGCCTTAGCCATGACATGACAATGACAAAGTGCAAAAAAACCAGGCAAGTGCGTATCAGGCCACGCGCAATGCAGGCCTGTAGGGTATCGAAATAGTAAGCTTTGATCCTAAGTCAGTGAGTCAGTCACCAAAATGCGGGTTTTTATATGTTCCTATAGTATCAATAACTATTTGAGCTACATTTATGATATTTTGAATTCTAAATAAGCTAAGGGGCTTTAATAAATGGGTCAAATTCCATCATGTAAGTAAGTTCAATTGTTCTCGAGTTGTAAAGGGGTCAAAAATAGCTCGTAATGGTTCATTTAATAACTAATATTAGTACACATGGCGTTGCGTTACTGGTTCCCTTTTTTAACTTTGGCTGGACACGCTGCCGCGTGTCTAGAAATGACTACATTTCATAAGTAGGATGAGATTACCTTAGATGTAAAATTTCAATATTTAGACTTTAGAGCATAGATATAATACGAATATGATTTAGGCTTAGACTTTATCATTTTAACACAGGAGGGTACCTATAACTCTGATGCAATGCAACCTCGATTTCAGGAAATACTGTAATCCGTGGCGTAAATTAATGAGTCCGTACTGGTGGCTAAATATTTAAAAAAGCAAGGATGGATTGCTGCTGACTGAAATATTATGTTGTTATATTCAATTTGCCAGGAAACGAATTGAATGAATCTATAAAGACAGTCGTTGCGTGTTCGATGTAATCATGCGACAATGTTATGAAAAGTGGGTAATTAATAAGCAGAAGCGTTTCAGTTCCTCTTTTAGGTAGACACGCCAATCAGTACCGGCATCGCGGCAGTCAGACACCAGTGCAGTGGTACACATGCGACCATAAAAACATTTTTCCGCATTGAATAAAGTAGATATGACCCATTGAAAGTTGCAGTTTAACGGTACGGTAATTTTAACCACCAAGATCAAAATATTTAAGGCTTACTGACGTTGCCCAGTTAGTAAATTAAATATTTAACCTTGTCGCGGGGTATTGGGATCTCGGTGTGCCAAAGAAACAGAAATATGAGTAGGTAATATTTTTCTGAATCTTTTAATTTTGCAATTTCTAGTTGAACCATTTAATATTAGAAATATAATATATAGAAATGCATATGCGTACTTAAAAACTTATTAACGTAAAAATATGCATATGCATACTTACACATACCCATACCAAGAACAAAAATTCAAACTCAATATTAAAATTTCTACCTCGGTGGGAATCGAACCCAGGACTCTTCGAACGGTGCGGCGGGAGTCAGTCATAGTAACCATTACGTCACGCGAGTCGTCAAAAGATAATAATTACTTATTTTAATACAAAACAACTAGGATCTCTGTAGATGAATGGTCACGAACTCCCCGTAGTTATTCGTAATGTAGACCTCCATCGCGATCGAATTGCCTACTCACTAAAATTACTCTTCAAGAGCTACTTTAGGTTTACTGTGTTGTGTTGTTAACCGTAATCCGTTAGTTGTCCATTTATGACCCCAATAAAGACGCATAAGACGTCCTAACTTAGAATGTCGCAAGTAGAAGGTCCTAGAAGAGACCGGATATGGCCGCTTTGGCCGCCTTGTAGTAGCCGTGGTAAAAACGTGTCGTCGCGTCGGTCTGATGTTAGGATTTCTAAGCCGATGTCCGAACTCCACAGGGCGTGACCAGAGTACCCTTAAAGACCATGTTAATAAACCCCTACTTTTCCAGAAGTTGCAGCTAGCTACTCGTTTAAATAAAATTAAAGAAGCATTACAGCAACATGACGTTCGAAATTCGAAAGGAAAAAACTTAATTTAGATAAACCTGCCCAGCGCCATCTAGATATAGAACATTAAATATTAATTTTGGCATAGATTAGGATATCTATGGACATTGGCAATGTCATGTCCATGGATATTATATTACTCTAACTGGATACCTTCATAACTTCGTAAAGGTAGGTACTTGTTTACTTCATACTTTAGAATTTTTGCTCGGCAATGACCATATATATATGAACTGTATAGAAACAAAACCTCCATGTTTTGTTGTATAGGTATGCACGTTTTTTTCGTAGGTAGGGCCGCTCCTTTACATCTTCATGGCAATGACAAAATGCGCTCTAGTTTGAGGATATATATACACTTACCGAGTACTACATACATACGGAACCACAGTTCGATTTGGGTACCCCACACCCTTGCCGTCTCCTTGTTATTACATATCTGTGGTAGATGGATGAAATGAAAGTTCAATATTCATAAATCTAGCAACACAGCACCCACAGAGTACATCATGGAGGTACAAGGAGTCACCCTACCCACGAAAAAAACGTGCATACCGCAACAAAACATGGCGGTTTAGTTCTTACTAATGTCCAATTTGACGTGACTTTGCAATTCCTTTGTCAAAGTGGGTTTTAGTGGTTAGTACCTTAGAACCTTGGTAATAAGTCACAGTTTAAAGAGAAAAACAAAATGGCGAACACGGCACACGTCTGATGTCATGAAAAATTTGACAGTATAGCGAAACTGTTGCGCATAGAGTTGGATTGTTTTTATGTCATACGTTAGACAAGGACGCCATTATGTTTATTATTTCGTCTTTTAAACTATTCCATAACTATCTATTATATCGTCTCCTCTGTGGAATGGGCTGGCCGGTGGGCATAGTGGGTGATGATCAGGATCAGTATTGTAGATTCTTCTAACAGATATTCCTTTGGATATCTCTCAGTGGGCGTATGTCAGGATGCTAAATAAAACACAGGATTCCAGGCACACAAACATTCTTGATTTATTGCCTGTAGGTTCTAGGTACTACTCGTTATTTAGTTTGGACTTGTAACTTCGCTAATACTTCGCGATATCGTATTTCAAACTTATTTTGTTCGCACGCCATTTTATTGTGTTTCGTTCTCCCGGCGTCTCCGGGAATCCGGGGGAGCCCCTGTGTGACCGACTGCCACATCGTACGTCAATGTCACGTCAACTTGACATATGCATAATTTCTACGAAAAGACCACAGATTAATGCAACGTTACTTTATTCTGTGCTGACATATATGACATTATAACAAGTCCTTGTAATTCTTAAGTCAATGGAGTACCTAGGTACATCACACAGCACCTGTGACACTGACAGCACTTGAATTGAAATCCGTCAATTCCGTCATCCATCTGATCTGATCCATCAATCAGTCCTTTCATTTCATAGTTCAAGTGTGAGATTTGGAATTGTATTTTTATAAAATTGTGTGAAATTTTAAAATGTATACAGTTTCTAAAGGACCCAGCAAAATTGTGGCAAAAACACGAAGAGGTATTCATTTCTTGGTAGTATAGAAAACCACTTCTTTGGTTTGCGTATAACCTAGTATCAGTCTTATGACCAGAACAATTTGTTTTGCAGGTCTCTCACAAAACTTGGAAAGGTTAGATAGCCGAAAAGACCATAACAGGAAGTCTTCAGACTCTGATAATGGAGAAATTGTTAAGTAAGTCGATTTTGAAAGTCAGTCATATTGCACAGGCATTTTTAAATATTTCACCACAGTTTTTACATAACCTCGGGTCGCAGTGATATTATTATTTATATTTTTTAAATAATAGGTTTGATATAGTTTTTAGTCAATGATATGTTATTACGAAGTTATTTTCATCTGATAACTTAATTGTTCTAAGTTATGATTTATGAATTTTCAGTATGCCTAGACCAGTATTTCATTCCAATGGCAAAAAAACAGTGCATCAAAGAATACAACATCATGTGATAACTCCTCAGCACGAAGAAATTATTAGATATATTAGTGAAAGTAAGTGCACTATTTTTAATTTACGAAGCATACACATAATATAAACAATATACAGGGTGAATTTTTCAAGCGTGCATGGATGGCTAAATTCTGAACTAAAAGGAATACCAAAAAATGGTCAAAGGAGTCTCGGGGCAGATTTTGATGAAAACTACAACTGCATCATTAGATTTTTGAAAAATTTATATTCCTGGCCAGGAGTACATTTTAATACAGCGAACAAATAACAGCTTCTGTTAACAAAACATTTGGCCACAACACAAAATAATTTCATGATTTATTTCATCTATAAACTAGGTGTCACATTATGTTGCAATAACAACATAAGACAAGAAGAAATCTAATTAAATTATTATCATAACACAGCCCACTTGTAAAGTCAAATCCCACATTATTATATTATACAAAACAGGGTAAATCATTGAAATATATTACATTGTTATTTATTTTTCATACTTACTTGGTGGTCCAGCAATGGTCTGCTTATCCTCGTCTAGTCTAGCCAGCTTGGACTATGTCCTTAGCCCCACTGCATGTGTGAGGAACGCTGAGCCCATCAGTGGGACGGTAATGGGTTTTAATGATGATTGATATCAATAAATTTTGTTACAGTAAATAAAAGACATTTTCCCACTAGCATTTATGAACAACCACTTGTGATTTGCAGTTGTAACCCTGAATGTTCTCATTACTACTTAATTATCTTCAGTTTCCTAACTGTATGAAGTACCCAAGTCTCATTCTTGAATAGAGGTAATACTTGAATGATGTTAGTTTATTACACAGTACAGTGCTATTTAGATGGCTCAGAACCATTAAAAGTGGCGCAAGTTAGGAAAGGCATATGTCCAACAGTGGACTTGTAAATGCTAATGGATGGATGGATGATAACAATAAATGTTTTGCCTGTTTTTAGCTTGGACACAAACAGCAAATGGTGATAGCGAGCCTTCAACTCCGACGAGTACAATTGGTAAGCCATTTTCTGAATGTCATTTTCAACCTTTTTATATTTATAATCCATGTCAGTGTCATCAAATTACACAAACAATATTTATTTAGCAGTATTTTTGAAAGTTTTGATCTTGTAGTTTGAAAATTAACCTCCCACCCAGAATCCAGGATTAGACCAGAACATATTTTTATTGTACAACTGGTGGATATCCGGTGTGTGCTATGCAAAAAAAAAATTTTAATGGAGTGCAGACAGAAGTGAAAAATAATTATGTCCATGTTTGTAATTAATTATATTGTAACTTGCTCAAGAGAAGGAAAATTTTTATAAAATATACCTAAAATTGTGTGAAGTTTCCCTATCCAGACAGCATAAAAGATCATTTAGTTAGAGCCTTTAGAGCTCTTATGTATCATAATATAATCAGCCCCATTAATGGGATTTTGTGAATTGTAATAAAAGAGCATAGCAAAAGAACCATTATATATAAGGCTTATAGTATAATGTCAAAGTATCAAGCAGCAAATCATATTACAGAATGTATGTGTATTAGAGATATTCAATATCTATTTATAGTAAGTTCAAGGTATCAATCACATGTGTGGATGTCATGTGGTGTGAGTATTACCATATCATTTGGTCTCTTGCATTGTGCAATCCTGTGTGAAATATGTAGATCTGTCATTATAATGGAATATATTTATCTTGATGGCCACTTTTAGAGTTGATTTAAATCTGTTAGGGCCTGCGCCCATTGTACCCAATTTTCAACCTTATCTTCATGGTAATAATAATAATAATAATAATAGCCTTTTATTCAGATCAACATATAAATTTTGACTTAATCTAGTAACTGATTCTTGCTTATCTTCTGTAGATCTGTTTGCCAGTCAGCAAAGGCCTCCTCTAACCTTTTCCATTCATACCTATCTTGCGCCACTCTACTCCAAGTCACTCCAGCCACTTGTTTAATGTCATCGTCCCACCTTTTCTGCGGTCTTCCTCTTTTTCTATTTCCTTCTCTAGGGTACCACCTTGACACAATTTTACTCCATTTGTCTTTTCCTCTTAACGTATGTCCCGCCCATCGCCACTTGAGCTTTCTGATCTTGAGTGTTATGTCCAGTACGTTGGTCTTATTTCTAATATTGCAGTTTTTCAATTTGTCTGTTTTCTTCACATTTATCATACTCCTTTCCATTGCATGCTGGCAGGTTGTGAGTTTGCTTATAACATCCTGTGTTAGTGCCCATGTTTGGCAGCCATGGTATTACGGTATATTAATATTTACGGCAATAAAAATCTGTTCCTTCAATGGCGGCAGGGTCTTAGGGTCTATGCCCATACAAAGGTCAGAAGTTGGTTTTATGCTTTCCTTAAACAACAATCTTATAACAATCCGTATCGACGAAACAAGGAAAAATGGAAGAAATTGTTCACATTTCAATTTGACACAGCGACCTTGAAAAGAATAGTGACGCTGTGTGCTGTCTCGCTGTAAACAAATCCATAACAGTACCAGAGACTTTAATATCAACTGACAAACATGGGCCATGTGATTAGTAAATGCCACCAGAAACTTAACTGAAATGAAAACAAAGAAAAAATCTAAATCAAAAAAACTTTAAACAATTTATTTAATTTGTTTCTTACTTGAATTGCTTTATTCTTTAAAAAATCATTATTTAAAAGTACTTCCTGTAATTTCAGGATCTGGAAGCTCATCGCCTGCTCCACCGATCAACCTCTACTACCAAGACGATGCCCCAAGCCCCATCCTCAATGACTTCAAGCCCTTCGACCTGGAGACATGGTGGGGGAAGAGACTCTTCCAGAACATCACCAACTCTCTGTAAGAATCTAAATCATGGAAACTATTGGGAACATGAAATTTTTCGGTAGCATTAGTCACAATCAATTGCAGTTTACTAAACTGTAATATTCTGTATTGCAAATACTTGTGATGCAACGATCGTAATAATTATGTCTTGCGTCATCGTCTTACTATTGTACTGTGGAGATAATAATTATAATTGTTGTTTATCATCAATACAACGTCATTTACAGATTGATAGCAATAAATAGCTATACGTTTATTTTTCTGACATATAACAATCATCTATGAAATTCTCTCAATGATTATGATGAATGAATTTAAGTTTAGTAACCTACAGTTGATTGTGGATCTCACTAGGTAACACCTTTATCATAATTAGGGATTTTCCGAAGCTCAATGTTATCTTTTGCGACAGTTAGTGTTGTTGCGAGCCAAGTTCTTTAAGATAGTTGTGTTATGAATGTTATAATTTTTGTTCCTGAATTTTATCACTGAAAATCTTTTAGAAATCAATACCAAAGAATATGAACACAAATGAAAAAGTTTTAATTGAAAAATATAAATAGTGTGAGCTAAAGTTTTTATAAATATGTATTTATAAAATTATCATTTCGTTATTTGTGCGTTGAACGAATGAATTGTAGAATTGTCGATCAAAAAATCTAGTTTAACGTTATAACTATGCCATAAGTGAGTAAATCATTCATTGTAATAAAAAAAACATCATTCCACGTTTTAAGATGGAAGACTAGCCTTAATATCGACGCCAAATATAATTATCCGAAGTGCCTGAATGTCATGTATTCATGCATCGTATTATTAGTACAGTTAAAGCAATAACAGTTTTTATATTGTTTTCTTGTTATAAGTAGTATAACAAAATGAATAATACGTTAAGCCGAATCGCATGCCTGTCGACAGCTTTAAATTATTACACCAATAATTGTAAAAATTGCATAAATCATGATCATAGTGTTATGATAATATTTAAATTGTGCTTTATACCATAACAATTTTGTACGTTGTTGCGCGGTGAATAACGTCATATCTGGACAAGTTTATCATCATACTTCTACATATTCAGTGCCGAATTAACCACGTAGCAAAAGTAGCAATTGCTACGGGCCCCCCGCAAAAGGGGGCCCCGCATATTTTAGACTTTATATTTAAGAATCTTTATACTTAAGAACCCATAGTAGATCAAGGGCTCTTTGAAATAATTTGCTACGGGCTCCTCGCTTGCTTAATTCGGCACTGTACAAATTATGTTAATATGTATACCAAATAAAGGAGTTTACACATTGTACTCTTTTATAATTTCCGGGCCATATTTTTCTACCAGATGTTGATATAATTTATCAAATATAAAAATGCTAAATATTTTGCGTCGCAATCCTTAAATGCAATTTGTTGAAGCAATGAATATTGATCGAATAATAATCACATTATTTACAAATATTTACTGTATATTACATATTTATAGTTGTTGTCAGTATTGAATTATGGAAAGCTTGTTACAAGTGAATTGTTAATGTTTTATGTAGTTGTTATACAATTTAAAGCAATAATTGTTAGTTATGTTTTACGGCTTCTAGTGCTTGAAGCGTTGAGTCTTCCACAACATTTTTATCGAATGATTTTTACAAATCTTTGGAATATTGGTTTTCCTTTATCGAAATGTGTTTGTATGTATTTATTTGCATATCCCGGTGGACAATGTATTTGCTTTTATTTGCCACTGGCAGAGTTATACCTGCTAATCTGGTAAGACAAATGCTTTGTTCATTTTATCTCTTTCTATATTAAATTGTGTGGTTCGTTCTGCGGGACTATTATGAACTTTTATAAAACCATTAATATTCCAGGCAATTCATTTATCGGGCTTTGAACGACGTATAAAAAGTGTCACGTGACCGCTTTACACTGGAACATGGCTGGAATTAAGAGTTCATAATAGACCACCTGATTGGCGTACGGTGTTGCCATTTCATAACACTATTTGTGCATCAACACGATATTTGTACACGATGTAGTCGTAGATTTTAAACCTATTAGATTGGATATTTGAGACGTAGCGTGATAACGGAGGTAGAATATTTTTAGACTGACTTAGTTATTAAAAGTTATGCTTTTTGTTGTAGTTGAGTAAACCATCTGACACAGTTTTTGTGAGTTTTATTGGACAGTGCTATAATAAATTTAACTACCTAAATGTTTCTCTAACACATTGTAAAAATAACACATCTTTTAATTATAGAAAAGACATTCTAGAGTTTTCACTGAGAATTTATGTGTGGACTTTAGTATTAGTTTAGTTTTAGTTAGAGTTCTTTGGTTCGTTCATTCGAAATCCCACACTTACTTATGCATTATAATTCGTGAAATGTAAAATGTAAAAAATATATTATATAAATAAACATAACATACTCCCATAATAGTTATCCAACGCAAATTATGATTTCATAATTAAGTTTTGTGATTTTTCACAATGTATGTTTGCATGTTACCTCAGAAGTTTCGACTGGATGAACCGATTTTGATGTTTTTTTTACTTGAAAGCTGGTACTTGTTATGTGGTCCCACTTAATTTTGAGCTAAATCTGACAATTTCATCCATGAGAAAACCATGTAAGTCTTAAATTTGCATTCAGTATGTGCGCTACAAATGGACGAATAACTCAATATCACGCCAACCGATTTTGATGATACTTTTTTATTGGAACGGATGTACTTCATTTGAAGTCGTTTTTATTTTGTTAAAATTTTAGATTATTAATTGTTAATTCAATTAACAATTAATTTAACAATTAAATATGAAAAAAAAACAAATATAATATATTTTCCTAATGAATTCTCCGAGAACAGTGTTTTATAATTATACGGAATAGATTTTTTTAGGACTTGTACAAGACCATGTACATAGCTCATAAAGTCACTATGTCTTCACCTAAACTTTGCACCCACAGAATTTGTGGGTGAATCTCTTCACCTGAGAAATGCAGTTTTCCTATGGTACCTGTGTCATTCACAATGTGTTAAATATAATACCATCCACAAAGTACTTAAACCATAGATTACCCATGACCATCCTATGTAGACACGAAATTACTGTCACAGATTACATAGACATCACTGTGTCATTTTAATGTTTAAAATGACATGTTTCAATGAGAATAATAATATGGTAAGAAATAATAAAATTATAGAAGTAGAATTTTTTTATTTGGGCATCAATGTACTTATGTAGGTACTTATATCTAAAAAATTCTTTCGTTTGCAACTAAAGCTACTCGGAAAAAACCTTGTGTAAAATGTTGTAAAATGTTTAAGAATTTCGTGGAAGGCTTACGGAACTGTCGATATTTGCTGGATAAATTGGACCGAAGCATTCAAAAGACAAACAAGTATGAGTCGAGACTATTGCAGTGCAAGGCTAGCCACGTCCAGGAGTCCCACGACAGAGGTCAATTGGGAGCGAAGGAATCGATATCGTCTGAGACAGGTCTTTGTTAACAGTCACATTAAATGTATAATTTTAGCTGTAAGAATTTATTTAAAATCCCAAGAACCATACCTAATTATGTAAACTGTATAGGTAGGTATTTTTTTCAAATTTGGGGGGCCCAAATGTTTTATAGGTGTTATTCAAAGAAACAAAAAACTCTTCAGCTTTATTTAATTAGTCTGATTCCTAGTCCTTATCCGAATTTTTTATAAATATACGACTGATGATTATTAATTGAGAGGCGGCCTTTACATTAATTAGTTTTACTTAGGTACGTAAGTAACTTACTTGATTAACTTACCATAAAGTTGCAAATGTAAACACACTTTGTGACTATCTTATCGTAATCTTTTATACTTCCGTAAAATAGGCACCTAATTAGGTAAATTTTACGGAAGCAACTTTCCAGTGTAATTGCGGGCTTATGTTGACAGAAAAACCAACAGCTTCTTCATGGAGAAGTCCAATAGATCTTGCTGAATCATGGTCTACTATGAGCATTGTTTGCCTTCAGTACCAGTGAGTACCTACACTTAGACATAGTCTGGCGTTTAATGGTAATCTCTATAATTCTTGACCAAAAATAACCGACTTCAAAATAAGGGACACATAAATCAAAAACTACTCGTCAGATCTCGCTTAAATGAATTATCAAAATCCGATAAACCCAGTAAAAAGTTTAATAAGGTTGAGAACCTTCTCCTTTTTTTGAAGTCGGTAATACATATTATGTAGAGCTTCATTTGAGAACCTTGGCTTTAAATTACACGGTCGACTTTAAATTACACAGTCCTTAAAACTATGAACCTTATTGAATTTCACAGCAAAGATGTCTTAGGCCTTACCTTTTTGCTACATCAGCTTTTCAAATAACCCAGCTAATGACATGCTGGAAAATTACACATTTAAAGTAAAACTTAAGCTATACATAATTGTAATGATGGCTTGGCTTTCAGCAAGGAATCACAATAATCTGGATATTTACCTGAATAGCTTATACCTGGTCATTAGTTCCCTGATATGCTTATGCGCAGATATGAAGAATTATCGAAACGTTACGAATCCCTCCTTCGTGCGTACGATGAGCGTTGCGCGGCATTGAGCGCACGCGACGCCTCGGTACGACGCCTGCAACACTGCCTCAAAACTGCTCAAGAACAACTCGCCAGCACACATGAGGCTGTGCTGTCTATCGGAGAGAGATACCTCTCTCTTAGAAGCAAGAAGTTGACTCAAGTAGGGAAACACAGGGGAATTGGCGCCACTTAAGCTAAACTCAGTGTTATTCGTAACAGGAACCAGTTTTTGCATTATAACTTGAACATTGCAAATAGATCTCCTTTATTTACATTTTTTTTAATATTGATATATGGTCACTAAGATTTTGTTCGGTTAGCTAATTACTTAATAACTTAAGACAGAAGGACCCTTAAGTAGGGACTGAACAAATTAACCGACTTGTTTTTGCATGGATCTCACAAATTACGTTAGAAAATCTGAGTTGCGAGACTTGGTTTTTTTACAAGTTATGTTTTTGATGGCATTAACCACACGCGTATGTATCTAACTTCAGTTGTACCGTCCCAACACTAGACTCCATTACATATCTACCTAAGTAACTTCAATCAAGCTGCCCGTAGCCCCTGCGCTGCGTGCATCTAAAGTTTTACATTATGTATGAAATAGAAGTCCCGATACGAAGCCAAAGTGCAGAGACTGCGTCACAAGCTGCGGCAGATGCTCTCCGAGGTAGAACGTGGTCGCCACGACCTTGACGAGCAACTTGCTGAAGCCCTGAGCTCGGAGCACGATGCCGCCATCGCGTTGCTACTTGCTGAGGTAAATACACCAACTTTATAGTGCGTTTCACGGCCAGGTCTTGGTGTCAGTCTCACACTCAACTGCACTTTATCAAAGATCCAATCAGAATCATTTATTTAAACAATAGTAGCTCTTGTAGCAATTGTAGCTCTGAAAGTCTTGTGAACGTGACTTTTTGATTCTACCACCATTTTGGATAGGAGCTTTGATTTAGAGGAAAAGAAATGACGCAAAAATCTCCTCGGCGTGTTGTTTTTCAATTGCGTGCAAAATATACCTTACCTATTAAAAATTAGTTAACCAACTGAGCCAGCATTGCATGTGGTCTTCCACACCAAAAACATATACATTATCTATATATATAAAATTGAAAAGAGATACACTGATTAAACAAAAAATCTCAGAAACTACCGAACCGATTATGATGAAATTTGGCAGGCAGATAGTTTATGCTAAGGAGACGTCAGCTAAGAACGGATTTTTGGAAATTCATCCCCTAAGTGTATAAATAAGGGTTAGAAGTCATTTTCATACAAGCCGACTTCGTCAGTTTCAGAGTTATAAATATGAAATTTGTCATGTAAGTTTATAGTAATAAATAAAAGTTAACTTTAACACATATTTTTGGAAAATCATCCCTTAAAGGGTTAATTTACCGGATTGAACTCAGTAGGCAACTTCGTCATTTTTGAAGTTAAAAACATGAAAATTTATATATTAGCTCAAAACTAGAAACTAAATTTTGAAGTATAACGTTTTTTTTGAAAATCATCCCCTCAAGGGTTAATTAAGGTGGCCCAAGTTAGTATGGGAACTTCGTCAGTTTTGAAGTAAGAAGGGTAAAAATTTGTATGTAAGCTTATAATTAGACACAAAAAATAATTGTATCACGGTTTTCTCGAAAATCATCCCCTAAAAGTAGGGGTTGTAGTCATCTACATACAAATCAACTTCGCCAGTGTTCGAGTTATAAATATGAAATTTTTTATGTAAGTTTATAGTAAGAAACAAAAGTTAATTTTAACACGGAAAATCATCCCCAACCCCTAAAGGGTTAAATAAGAGTTTTCAAGTAAGTAAGGCAACTTCGTCAGTTTTGAAGTAAGAAGGGTGAAAATTTGTGTATAAGCTTATAGTTAGACACAAAAAATAACTGTATCACTGTTTTCTCGAAATTCATCCCCTAAAAATAGGGGTTGGAAGTCAACTACATACAAATCAACTTCGCCTGTTTTAGAGTTAAAATATGAAATTTTGATGTAAGTTTATAGTTAGAAACAAAAGTAAATTTTAACACGGTTTTTTGGAAAATCCTCCCTAAAAGGGTTAACTTATAGGTCCCTTAAAGGGTTAAGAGGATCGAGAGCGGGAGAGGAAGAGGGAGAGGAATAGGTACAGGAAGCGGGAGATGGACCAGGAACGGTATAGGCAGCGGTAGAGGGAGCGGGAGAGGGAGAGGGACAGGGAGCGAGTGAGAGAGAGGAAGCGGGACAGGAATTGGGAGAGGGAGAGGGACAAGAAGCTGGAGAGGGACTGGGAGTGAAAGAGGAAGAGAGAGAGAAAGATTGAGAGGGATTAATATTGAAATTTATAATTAATAAATAACACTTTAATAACGTGTTAGAGCACCAAAAATTTGTTTTTGAAATTATTGTCTGTCTGTCTGTTTGTCTGTCCGGGCATCACATCAAAACCCTTGAACTGATTTCGACGGAAATTAGTTAAGTTTTTTCTTATATTTTTGGTCATGTTTCAGAAAACTTTTCATCCAGAAAAATTAAAAGGTTTTCCCGGAAACAACATGAAATTTTGTATGGGTTAATTTTAAAATATCAGCAATTTTCTTTAAATTTACAACAAACGTTTCTCCTTTAATTGATGGAATACATGTTTTCGAATTTTTCAAAAATTTTCATGAAAAAGAAAAAACAAATGAATATTGTTTATTTTTCAAAATCCGCTTCCGGAAGAATGATTTGTGACTGTATCGAAGGTTTTACTTTATAAATTCCTAAATTCAATATAAATTAACCTGTTATTAAATTTTCTTCTGTGAGGGGTACAAATATGATAACATAATTTCCGCGTGCGAAGCTGCGGGCAACAGCTAGTAACATATATACTTACCTAAAAACGATCTGAATGAACTGTCAGTTTTTTGGACTTCACGATTTTTGATCATGAAATAGATACAAAATCTTACATATTGTGATCAAATTCAAGCTTGTTGAGTGTTTTAAATTTTTATTATTTCCAATATCAACTTTGTTGTATTTGTCCGCAGATGAAGAAATGCAACTTGCTCATTTTGCAAAATATGAGACTCAAAGTTAACATAGAAGAAACAGCTACTTAAACTAATTATGTCTCCTGATAGAAATTTCTGTTTTATTTTACTGATTTAAAAACTAGGAAATAAATCTTGGAATAAAATCAAATTAAATTAAATTGTATATTTAAACCTTACCTAAACCTTATAATTAAAACCGAATATTATATGACCAGGTTGTGTCTTATAATTCTCAATATTTATATTGTATACCTACAATAAGAGTGGAAAATTTTCAACTTTTTATTTTAATTATTTTTCGGAATTTTTTGTCGTTTTATAAAACAAAGCACATTTATCCATATAAATGACACCGACGCTACGTATACGACTCGAAGATTGGACGGGACGAAGAAAAAGTTAATGGTTTGTCCGGGAATCCAAAACGCCTGATTTGCTATAAAAGTTTTCCAATACTTTTCCCGAAGTTCTTGGAAGACGTCGTCCTTGCGTTCCAAAATTCCTAACACTGAAAAAGATAAATACGTAATTAAAAATCTTAAATTCTTTATAAATTAAGATCATAGACCTACGGGTAAGAGTGTCACTAATGATATTGTATACCTATGTGTGAAACTCAAGGTATTTCATGCATTGCCAGTAATGGGGTGAAACCCCTTGGTTACTGACTTTACGGCCGCGACACGGCAACCGCTCATTAAGCAAAATATTGTGATTGATTTTATGGTTACCAAAATAACAGTAATTTTTTATACTCATGGATATTTTTCATGAACATTTAATTGGATCTTGTAACCAAAGTGTGAATAAACAGTCTCTATAAGAATCCACCTTGATAAATCTTTTTTTTAAACGCTATACACTCATAGCCTCACATTAGGATTATCTGTGTCGTGGGTGTCATACACAACACACAAAAACAGGAACACACACATCCAGATCGAAAACAGAAATTTCAAGTCATCATCTCGGCCTCGCTTGGAATCGAACCCAGGACCTTTTGAATGGCGATCTGGTATGGTATGCCATTGCGCCACAAGGGTCGTCAAAACGACGTAGGAGTAGATTGGTTTTAACTCAAGAATGATTGGGGTTCTGCCTCAATACCAGAACCGCTTTAACTGTCTATGCCTTTATATTGTGAACCAGACTTACAGGTATAAAACGCAGCAAGTAACACAGGAGTCGCGATGAGCTGGTCAGACGCTACCTTCGTCAGCACTACTCTCACCGTCGTCCCCACGAATTTCTTGTCTAGGAACTTGTACCTGAATATCAATATAGAACAGTTACAATTAGCTAGCGCAGGGGAAAATAATAAAAAGGAAAATATGATTTTGACACAGTCTTTACCTTATTATTGAGGGAAGGACTACAACTATGTCGTTATTCACATAAGAGGAAACCTAACAAATTATCAGTGAGACGAAACCTATGTAGAATGTTGTCATGTCAATAAAATTGATGATAATTCAACTTAAAAGTATGTATAATCTTTGCCCTTTACGCCCAACATAATTCACTCCTGAATAAAATCGCATAGCAATTACACTCATACTTACATGATAGGTACATAACATTATTTTGATGATTCCCTTTTTGAATTACTTAGATAAGCAACTTCTGTAAATTACTCATAACATTTATAATCACAATGTTTGTTGCGTTATTGTAGATACATCAATAGTTCTTGAATGAAGATGATGGGATCATACCTAGGTACTTATCAATGCGGTAGGTACCGTCTTAATTCCATCACTGAAAACTGTGTCATTATGTAAGTATAACTTCACCCAGGGGAAACACCTACGGAAGCACTATCACAAACCCTGCAAACTTTATTCTTATGACATTAAGAGCTAAAACGATCGGTACCGTCGACCAACACCGTCTGGCTAGCTTATCTACCACCTGTTTACTTAACACATCCGCCAAACAAGAACTCATAGCCCTACACTAGGATTTCCTGTGTCCTGGGTGCCATGAATAACACACAAAGACAAGAACAGAAATTCAAACTCATCATTCAAATTTCCGCCTTGCTGGAAAACGAACCCAGAACCCTTCGAACAGCGCCGCGGGCGGTCCGGCATGGTGACCATTACACCACGAGGGGCGTTAAAGTAGGTAGGTACTTGTAGATTATGCTTATCATAATTACTATGTCATAATTACCAGTAATACAGCGTAGGAGCATACAAACAACTGCCGACAGTGACAATACGCGCCGCGGCCGCAATGTCCATCGGCGGCTTCTCAACCTGAAAATTAGTTTCATTCAGGTTTCAATGCTATTAAACTAATGATTCAACATAGTTGGTTTTCACTAAATACTCCCAATGTTAGAGGATAATAGCAAATGACTTTAATACCAATTTATTCGTACAACAACCACTCAAAATATACAGTTTATTCCTGAAATCCCCACTTAGCTGTCCTAGTTAGTGCGGATTTACAGAGGGTTTTTTATTTTATTTGTTTATATTAAATTTTTTGATGTGTAGGTAAGTACCTATAGCAAATGAGCTTGCAGTGCCACTATCTCTTGCCACCCATAGACAACTATGACGAACCTCGAATAGGATTGTAGAAGGGTTGAGTATTCAGTTAATTGATCCTATTCATTTTGGGTGTTAATAAGATTATCAGTTGACCACGATTTGATGTAGACCACACACAGGATCCCCGCTGTACCTACTCATCTAAAGATTGCCTGAAAACTTCTACTTAATCCATCCAACTATTTTAAAGAAGGTAATCCACATCGATTATTAAATTAAAATATATATAGACTCCTTTTTAATTGCATTGCCAATGTCTGTTATGTTATTCAAGACAATACTATAATCATTATAGTTTGCACAAGTGGTGATTGCGCTTGCGCAACCATGTTTACAATACAGTGGACCCCCGGTAATCCGACAAACATTTTGCAGGGCAGTGTCGGACTATCGAATTTGTCGGATTATAGAGTACTCTAAGACCCCCTATATTCCGGAATTTTTTACAAAAAAGTACCTTGTAATCCGACAAATCACAGATCTAATGATAAGATTCTATATATGTACTATGAAGTACAAATCATACTTCATTATGTATGTCAAATTCAGTAAATTAAACAACACAATAGAGAGCTTACCTTTTTTTATAAAATTAACGTCATTAAAGTGACGACTTTACTAATACCCTACGCGTCGAGCACAATGTGGTGGTGCGTACAAGTTATAACTTGTTCAGTCATGCAATAGCGAAGATTGTCAAAAAAATATTCAATAATAGACCATGTCGGATTACAGGGGGTGCCGGATTAGACAGGGGCCGGATTACCGGGGGTCCACTGTAATTTCAGTTTTAGGTCTCGAAACAGCGTGACGAGTTGCATGTAAGTATTTTTTTAAGTTTTCCACATTTTTAGGTCCTTTAACACTTTACCGATGAAAGCTCCAATTCATTGGACTTAACAAGGAAATGTCTAATGGTTTTTAAGTAGGTAAGTACCTAGCTGTACCTACAAACTGCTTCTAATTCTGTCGCAGTTTAATAGATCCAATGACATGAATAAATATTTTTCATAATTATGGCCATAATTCTTCCTTCTTTGAGACTGAAGTTTATAAATAGGTATACATAATATAGGTAAGTCAGTACCAAATTTTGAAAGAAATGTACATGCTTGTTATCCGATTAATTTTGTTGAAAGAAAGACTGGCTAGATATTTCTCACACGCACATGTTTACAGGCTGGTAAGAATATCACATCATAATAACATTGATTACTAATAGTATAGTTTATGGTTTTATTAGTGATTGCTGCATTATACGCATATTTTATATTATTTTTATCAGGCATTGCTCAAACAGGCTCAAAGGCTTATTACCTACCAACCCCAAGCCCCCAACACAAATGATAAATCAAAATATACAATGTGTAATAGATAACATCGTTATCTATTCTGTGATGATGATACCAAACGCTATCAATCGTTTAACTGGAGTCGATATCACAATAGTCGATGTTACTAAGAGCAAGACATGTTAAAAATATCATAGGTGATTGCATCATAGTATTAGAAGATAGATCAACATATTCGCCTACTTCTCTCATCGGTAGCGTGGCCGAGCGGTCTAAGGCGCTGGTTTAAGGCACCAGTCTCTTCGGAGGCGTGGGTTCGAATCCCACCGCTGCCAGATATTTTTTCTTTTTATGTTTTCGATATTATTTATTCTATTTCTCAGTAGTTAGCATTTTGAACAAAGTTATTTTTATATATTTTTATTATATTTTATTATAGTACTTGAGATGGTTCCCTTTACGTCGAGCCGAGAATCTTGTATCTGTCTACTCTTCCTATGCAAGAAAGAAATTAAACTTAAAATTTTAATAATAATGTACACCGTGCACCTAGGTATACCCATTATTATAAATACCACGGACGTTTTATTAGGTTAAGTATAAAAATATTTGTATAAAAAAATTGTATGAGTGAGAGTTTTTTTAATGTATTCACATAAAAGTACAAAATAGCAGCAGTTTCTCAAAATTATAAATAATGACGCCAAAAAATCTAGAATGAATGGACTAAAGTGTTCCGATTTTACGTTGGAGCCCTAAAAACCAAGAATCTCCTTTTTTATAGTCTGTTACTAAGTCCCTGAAACCTTACCGAGTAGATCCTGTTGAAGGTCTGCTGTGAGAGCTCAGCGGCAGTGTAGAAGGTGGCGTACACCGCCGTGTTGGTCAGCACTGGCCGCCGCTTCAGCGACTGGCGCCACCAGCTCGCTAGCCGGGATACCATGCTTTATAGTGGTACATTAAAAAAAATAAGTGTATCAGTGTTACCAATATAATAAATGAATTGAATTTCTTTTTTTACTTCTCTCTTGGCCGGCAACGGTGATGCCTTTGGTGTTGCTGATGTCCATGGGCGACGATAGCCACTTACCATCTGGATCGTCAGCTCGTTTGCCAGCTTTTTCCTTAAAAAAATTATGACTATCACATAATTGGATTTAAATGTCGTTACAAAATCCATTTGATTGAACAACAATCGCATATTATCGCCGTTCCGACGTGGGTTGAATATTATTATATAATAATTTTTATCATTATTTTATGATGGTTTCACTCATTTTATCAGTGCAACAATATTATCACTCTTTATAATCTTACCACCTATGAAAATAATTAATATTAGTAGTATAGCAAATAATTATGCCTATGCATTTTGATACGATACGAGGTAACTATACTATACCGTACTTAGAAACCTTAATTCAAAGTCGGTAATTAATAATTAAGAGAACTAAATGTTAAGCTTCTAGAGATCTCAGAATAATTTTAACTCAACAAATGAAAGGCTGCTATTGTCGCGGCGCGGTGTCGAAGTAATAATATATTTATTTTATCCATAAATTACATTCACCGTAAGTTTTAAAATTATCCAAGATTTAAAACAGCCATTTATTTGCAAAGTAACAGCACTTGACCTAAGACTATGGCCTCCCTAAGGAAGTTCATACAAGGATGGTTTGCACGCAGGATGCAGAGTATTATTAATGTGTTACTAACATCGAAAAATCCTTGGCAGAGAAACATGTATTAGTTAGTTAGTACATGAGCTAAATTAACAAGGACTTTGTGTTTTAGGAACACAATTAAAAATGACTAGTAAAATTTAAAACATGTATTAGTCAATGTGTTTAATGAAATTGTATTTAATCATAAATAGTCAAGCGGCCACTATCTATGCATCCGGGTATTTACATATCGTGAGTACCCTCACCATAGTTAAATAATGGCTGACAATGAGTCTATAAAAGTCACAAAAAAGATTACTTACATTTAGTTAAATAATTCCTTAATTTAATTTATTGATGACGTGCAACTTTATCAGCCTAGCGACGTCGAGGTATCATAAAGCACTATAAATAATAACTGTGGTATCATATCACACGATGACACGAGTGCTATCAGCTGTTCGTAGTGAGATACTACACTACAGTGACTGACTACACTACGGAGTAAGCCACACTCCCAACGGTCCTCGCCGACAGCAATTGACTTCAATAGAATAATTTAAATATTTTGTGTCATAATGTAGGGATGTGACGATGTGTATAGATTTGATACCGCATTTTGTCTTGTCATTAGGCGATTTATTTAGGCTGAATCCGCGATGAGTGTCTTAATTTCTATTCTATAAAACTCGATAGTTCAGGTGGCGCCGCGGTTTAGAATGCGGCGCTGAGATAAACTAGTTTTTCAGGCTTAATGTTTGGTATTCTGTAAGGGATTTATTTGTCTCGATCATCATCATGTATGCTTAATTATTTGTGACATCTGTAAATATGTAATACATGCATGAAAGCAATAAATAAATACAAATACAATTACGTCACCTTGAGAATGGCATATCAAGTCGATGCCAGTTCTCTTTCGAAGTGAGCTATCCTCACTTGAGTGAGCTTCGATTTCGAGTTGGTATTTAGAGAATAGCCCTACTGATACGGCACACCCCTTTTCCTGCTCTGTATGCAACCAATTTTCTTCTTTTCAGTTATATTGACGATATGTGTTATTCAACGAAATGTATTTTTCATCTCATTGTTATAGTACTGCAGAACTGTTTTGTACGGTTAACTGGTGGGTACAGTCGGCAAAAGAATTAGGTCTGCAGGTCATGAAACAAAAATGTTCGGTAATGACATTACAGAATGTAACAGAATGTCTGTGTTATTATATTATCAATGTTTATTCGTACTTTGCGTATATAGGTAGCATTTTACATTGATTATAACACAAATATTCTGTACCTAATATTAAAAATTACCTAACGTTTTTTTTTCATGCCCTGCCTGCAGACCTAATTATTTTGCCGACTGTACTTTACCAATAAAAGGTGGGGTCTCAAATTAACTAATTGTAATTAATGATTAGAGTTATCCAAGAGAGAAATCCAAGTTTTTCTCAAATTTTCAACCCCAATCATGGTCTAATTTTGATCACTGGGAAAACGCATAAGTAGGTAGGTACATCTCCCTTTTCTTCTTTATCCCTTTTTACCCTACTACCAAGGAAGGGTTATTTTTCTTACTGGCCATGCCAACCGATTTAATAAAGAATTAATGTGTTTCTTAAAAATACCTATATTTACCCACTTGTCGGGTATTAATTACCTATTAACATAAAGTCAATGCTACTTTCGTTACTTACAGATGGCCTACAGAATGTGAATGTAATTAATATGAATTAGAAATAAGAATAAGTGTAATTAGGTAATGTGATATTTTAATAATGTGATCACCTAATTCATTAATTTAATTAAAAAGTAGATATTACGTAATGAATGACAAATGCAATATGTATAATATAATTTTACGAATTCTTTAAATGTAGTTAATTACTGACGGTACGAATCGGTTAATGACCTTTGCTGATGTATGCAATTACGTCATGCATGATATAAATATACTTAACATAATAATAATATTAATATGGGTATATACCCAGTATATACGAGGATTACGAATAAAAATAAGCAAAGCAAGCAAAGCAAAAGCAACAACCCATAATTGTCCCACTGCTGGGCTCGGGGTCTCCTCTCACAATGTGAGGGGTACAGGCCATAGTCTACCACGCTGGCCAAGTGCGGATTGGTAGACTTCACACACCTTTGAGAACATTATGGAGAACTCTCCGGTGTGCAGGTTTCCTCACGATGTTTTCCTTCACCGAAGCAAGTGATTTGAAAATTAGAGGTGCCAGGATTTGAACCCGGGCCCCCGCGTTCGGGAGACCAACGTTCTAACCACTAGCCTAGTGCTAATAAATCACTGCTAATAAAAATAAGGATAACGAAAAATCATGATTACCGTATTCGAAGGAAAGCGCCTTCGCGAACAAAGTCCGCTCATATCCGGACATCCTCCAGCCGACCACAGATCAACTCCAAGACCGGCATCTCTTGCCACAATTTTCCACGATGCTATAAGGGGCGCCGAAAACCGACATAAATGGTCAGAGTCTGTGAAGAAGATTAGTGTTCCACCCCCAGTATTGAGGACAACGAAGCAGACAGAGAAAGAAGATTATAGTTTATACTGAAACAATTTGCAATGTTTAATAAGTTTTTTTCATTCAGGTGGCCTGAAAAGCACGGGCCAGTCAGATGCCGGAGCTGATGCTAAGTGGTCATCGACGTCTATATATGGACTATGGACATAAGCAACACCAAAGGGATCCCCAATGCAACGTCAGTATTCCAAAAATACGAAAAGTCTCTTCGTCAATTTGTCTGAACATAGAAAAAAGATTGGAAGATTCTAAGAGTTTCTCAACAACAATGTCACGTAAGCTAGTAGCTAACTAATAATAATTTATTTCAGTTAATATTTATTAATAAATACATCGCCACCTATTGAATATAATATCCAACTCAATTTACTATGAATGAATGTTTTTTTAACGAAATGTGTTATGTAGATTATGACCTCAATTTGGTTGACCATGGTTCACGATGACGCGTCATTGATATCATCAAAATCTTTTAATACTAAAATGCCCTGCCCATAATATTGAAAGAACATTAATAACAATCTTGAGTAACAATGGATATCAAACGACAACTTACGATATCAGTGATTCTTTTGATACATAAATACCTGAATGGAATGATAACTTTAAAAAATAAAGATGATACGATTCGATAACCCATATTAGACGTTGCAGCAGTGGCGTAGAGTGTGGGGGGACCGGGGGGGGCTTGGCCCCGGACGGCATACGAATACGAAAAGGGGCGGCAAAAATCGCCACGATTTTTAATAATAAAATAATAGGCAGCTATAAGGCCTGCCGACAGAAGTGAAATCTGAAAACAATGGAATATAGTCTGAATTATTTAAATTGGTAGCCGGTAAGAGATGCTCTTCTATTCCGGCGAATCGGTCATCCACTATAACTCCGATTGAAGAAATTATGATGATGCTGTTGCCTTTACTGAAGTGCTGCTTGTCGTCTTCATTTCAGCAAACTCATGATTGTGCGATTAAGTTCCGCTTTTAGATTTTCGACGAAGACAACCGTTCTCTGACCTCAATTGACGGTTTTCATTAGTCTCATTATAAAAGTTCATAATAGGCCCGTTTGCCGCCAGAGCGTCTACGATCTTTTGCAGGGCGGCAGCAGAGTCCTTCAATTATTTGACGATGGGCCCTTTGAATTATTCCCATTTTTGGGTAACTTGAACAATTATAGCGACATTTCGCCGGGCAGCGCTCGTAACTTCTCGGTGCCAAGTTTAGAAGGATCATTCGTAAAGTCTCTGAAGCAGAAGATTCCCCTGTCTCCAAAGTTGGGACGGGTGTTTCCTTCCTAAAGGCTTGGGGCCACTACCCCATGTTAAAATGCAAAAATAATAATAATTTATATAAATTATATCACAAATATAATTTATAGAAATTATTTTTGTAATGAGCTTGATATTTCTTTCTAAATTTCACCATAATTCGATCGGTGCGATCTCCGCCTTCCGATCGTATTCCGTTACTTACTGAATACCTAATGTTTTCTGCATATCGCTAATTGTTGTATTTTATTTATGAATTATGATATCGGACAGTTAATGATGGAAAATATTTTGAATTCTATGATTTGTGTAATAATTCATGAGTAACATACAAATTAATGATACAGAATGAATAAAAATGAAGGTGCTTAGGATTAAAGGAGGAAAATGCTAGAATAAATTTAAAGTGGTAAAATAATAATGATTTTAATTTCCATTTCAAATTTTTCCAAATATTTTTTCATCTCTTACATAAAAAATTCGTAATTATAATTAGGCACCTGCCAGAAGAAGAGTTTTTTGAATTACAAATGATTTTACGATGCTAGCTCTACTAATTAGGCTTAACTATACAAAAACATACGCAGACTAATTTACACTTAAATTACCTATTAGGCTATTGCCTATTACCTACCTGTAACTAACTACTAACCTGTTGCTCACCGCATCCGCGCCATAACTTTTAACCACTAGCAAATCTAACTGTATGTAAAGTAACGCATTCTATTAAAGTTCATATCATCGATAGTTCACATACGATTTACTAAAAAATGTTTTGAGATTTAGATATCATTGTACGATATTAAGATGTTCAAAGTTTTGCATGTAACTACAATATTATGTTATTAAGAAGAGGTTCGTAAAGTTTAAAATTTGAAACGTGCAACAACACGCGGGGGGGGGGGGGGGGTCGACGCCGGTGCCAGGTAACAGGAGGTACGGCGCGCACAGTGTGCGAACACACTTTCATGCGGACAAAAGGGCATTAAAATTTCCTAGAACAAAAAATGCTAACAAAAAAATTATCCATACATTTCTTTTAAGCCAGTGGTTGCCTACTATAGCTAATAATAAAACAAGCATATTAATGTATTTCTCATTCCCAGGAGAAATCATCCACCAGGTGTCCTCTATGATAGCCACCAGTAGTCATAAGGTAGCCTATCCTTGGTATCTAATTATTTAAAAAAAATAGTTTTTCATTCATTACTTTTCACATTTATTTCATACTTCAATAAACAATATAAACAAATTCGAAAAATGTTACAATCATTACAATATTTTCTAATCATTCGAGCTCAATTGCAATGTCTCTATGCATGCCATACTAAAGAATAGATGACGAATACTTTTTCTCTAAATCGTGACATTATTGAGAGAGTCTCTCTGCATGAAATGTTCATGAATGATAATTTTATTATAATTTAGACATTTGTGTTAGGAAAGTGGAGCACTGTGCGTTCTTGAAGCTTAGCGGTCGTCCTCCCTCCCACGTCACTGCATATCTCTTTCTGGCGTCATCACGCCGTCTCTGTCTTGCAACACAGTCAGTCACCGCGTAACTCTACTGTGTGTCACAGGTGTGTTAGCCGTGTGCAGAATGTTTGACGTTCGTAAATAAAACCTGTTTGTATTCTCATAAATAGCATTCTAGAATTATAATTTGAGTAAAAGATTTAAAAGAGAAATAAAAGTGCCGGGAAAAAGTGTTTTAAGTTAAATTCTGCGATTAATATCAAAGTGGTTGCATTTCGAAACAGTGACAACAAGTTTTCTTGTGGTGTGTGCGGTCCTTGAATCGGAGGCTTTATCATCGTTAACAACGCTCGTTCTGTGCTCTTCTTATTCGGTTGGCAGCCAATTAGCGACTGAGGTATTTATTTTTTCATTTCATGCTTTTCTCTTGAGCTCTACCTTTAGTAGAGTCAACTCTACAAACTATTTTGTACTTTATTGTTCATACATCATAAGTTATGAGTTATGAACAATAAAATTAAGCATAAGATTTTAATTTATTCGCGTAACAGACGTTTGTATAAAACTTGGACCGAATATTAGAAGAACATACCGTTGCGACATGAATTACACTTTCCGACACTTTCCGATTTAGCATAGAGCAGCTGGTTTTACGATATACCTATATGTAATTAAGATACTTTGCGATCTCGATGTTCCAATCTCTAACTCGACTTTCTTTGTCTATTTCCTAATAATGTAATAAAGTTGAAAAAGAAGTATTTTTATTGACTTTTGATGAAAATAACCGCCAAACGAATTGACAGGCTCTGCTTGATGGTAGGTGTCACCGCCGTTAATGGACATCAATAACACACACCAAAAGTACTACTAACTCATTGCCTGCCAAATAGGAAGCGGAAAACCCGCTCATTGTGTACTTATTTTATAGATTTGTCACGACCACATGGTAATACGTACGTATGTGCAATACGTGTATCCTAAAATCAGATTAAAATGTTAAATTCAAGCGTATTTTTATTTAAAAACGTGGTCCTTCGAGCCAGATATCAGTAGTTAGAAAGCTATTTACCAGTGACATCGCGACGCTTACGTAAATAAGTCGAATTATTTTCCACCACTGCAATGTTGATTGGTAACGGTTTTAGAAATTTTAGAAGCAGGATATTTCTCGCTTAAGTTATTATTTTATTGATAAAATTCAGTTTATCTAGGCTCTAGATAAATCTACACTTATCGTATAAGTAAATATTTGACAGCAGACAAAACATTAAAAGTATCATAATATCACAATGATTAAGGTAAGATTACGACAGGTTAATATTTATCAAACGTATTATCAGGATATCAGGTGTCGTTTTGTCCCCATCAGGTGCCATATTGTACGAGGTATTTGTGGGGGAGTTATCAATTGTTAACTTCGCTACCTGCGCACGAACAGGGGTTATTTTTGTCCTATACAAATATAAAGTGGTTATTTTTATAAATGCTTCCAATTTCAGTGTTTAGTTTTAGATTTCGTTTGTTTATTGTTTGGTCCGTGTAAAGATCGTTACGACAGTTATGATTACTAAACTACTTTTTAATAAAGTTACATCTATCACATAAATATTGTACTTAACTTGTATCATTGGTATTGTCAAATTAAATTTTAACCTTCTTGAAATATATTTCAAGTCCTAGATATACATACCTACTTTTATTGCTCATTTTGTGCAGTGAATTTTCAGCGGCAGTGAACACTTAACATCAAACTGAACGTTCAAAACTAAAAATAATATACGTTTATTTGGAAATATGAAGAAAGCTGTATCCATTAAAAGATATTGTAACTGTGTTGCGGACTGCGGTTTCATGAGTATCTAACTACAAAGGCTATTGCAGCAGAAATAGACTTGTCTGTTGTTGCGTCGTCGCGGTTGACAGTTGGTCACCTGGTTGGGTGGCTGTAAGCAGTATAGTCCTATCATTAGAGTTGGAGATTCTAACTAATCAAAGCTTGTTCACTTCAAACATTTACGCCTTAACATATTTTATTCTAACTTTATTTCTCATAACAAAACAAATCATACTTTAGTACCTTAGTTCCTAAAGTGGTCCACCAGGGGTCCACGGGAGACTCGACGGGGGTCTACGTTGGCGTGACAAAAAATAAATTAATAAATTAACCAATCAATTATCACTTTTTCGAAAACTATTAATTTCTATGTAATTTAAATTTTAAATTCGGCCGGTACGCAAATTTCCATAGTTAGATCTAATATCCACATTTTTTGTCAAGTTTTGGGAATATAGTAGAAATGTAGCTGCAAGGGGGTCCACCGGAAGCAGCTACATTTTGAAAGTAGTCTATGAGAAAAACAGTCTGGGAACCTCTGCGCAGCTCTAGTAGCTGAAACTCGGTATTGCGTTTCAGTAAACAAATACACATTTACACCCATGAAATAGACTATAATTCGTCCGTCATTTAACAAAGATATAACTAATATAAAAATTACGTACCTTCCTACTGTGCAGTTTTCTTTTCAAAATTAATGTATATCGATCAAGTAGGTGCGACGAAACCGCGCTTCGTAGGGCTTCTCCTGTTATATCTAACAATAAGTCCACCTAACGAACCTTACTATGAAGATTTAACAAACATAGGTACCTACATAAAAGATAAAATTTGGAAATTCTCAAGTTTTTCTTATTTTTTTCATTTGTGCTATTTCCATTATAAATCTTTGTATTCGGAAAACAACTACACCAAGCTTGTTTTTGTCATAGCAGAATTATGTATGTATTTTGCTCAGACCTTTCATATAGTTCTTAGATCCTACGTTAAATTTACCTAAAGGCTTTACTTAAATGAATTTAAATTAAAAGTTACAAGATAGAGCCGATGTGAGAAGCATAACAAAAAATAAACACACGAGTTAGTACATCTCGGATACTCATGTCATTTGAATATTCAAAAGAAATATTAAATTAGCTTACTTTTACAATTTTAAATTATGCAATCCAACACAAGTTTAGTTACATAACAATGACTATATAGTTAAGAAATACTACTTAGGTATGAGCTAGTACAAGATTAGAAGTTTTCTAGTCACTAAACTTGTCACACTCGTCACTATGTTCATGCGGCAAAATTACGCAATATACAATATGTGATTAAGCCAGTGATATAATATCTATGTCATAATAAAAATACTCTATAAGTAGGTACTACCCGTTATAATAATGTCTTACTGTTACTTGTAACTAGAAATGAAGGTTGCGGTTAGGTTTACTTTAAACTTATCTTATACTGAACACACTTTACAATAATACACTCACGATATTTATCGTATCGTGTTATAGTAAAATAAGTTTACTTGTAATAAAAAAAATACCTATCTAGAGTAGTATATTATAATATTAATTACGTATTTTTTAATTCTTACACAAAAATGTAAGATTCGATAATTACAACCTAATCTCGGGCAGCAGAATCGCCACCTTCCATTTTTGAATTAAAATTTTACAGTCAACATTTTTTTGGATTAAAATTTACACAAACAATTTTAAACAAGGATTTTTAAGTCGTTTTCTTGCTGACACATTTGATATTATTTCTAACGTGTTGTTCCAAAATTGTAATTGAAGCATTTAGGAATTTGAATTTAGTGTGTCCGAGCTAAAACGACGAGATAGCTTCTCGTGTCCAGAAGTGTATGACTATTCCATACGATATTGGATCATGTGGTTGTTTGTCGACAAAAGATGCTGCCCACGGACCTTAGAAATCACGTTTTGCTGCCCTAGCGGCTTTTACAGCTTCGCGCGGATAGAACCCCTATTATACACAATGTACCTAGTCAAACAATACAATCGCGTACGCTCTATTCCTTGCAAAATGTAAAATAAACAATAAAAAAATCTTTAAAAACAAACAATAAAAAAAACTTTAAAAGGTTGCGTAGTTAGTAGGTAATTTTGGCATTCATTCTACCATTCATAGCACTATTTAAAAACAGCGCATGCCAACACATGAATGTAATGCTAAATTAGAATTTTACCCGTGTAGTATTGCCAATATTTTACGTTTAACAAAATATGTTTTTAAATAATATTATTATTATATCCGTTTTCTATTCTTCCGTGATTTTTTCCATTTTTTTCTTTATTCTTATCATGTCCGTCAATGCATCGGTGATAACTTTTGTATTCCTGATCGATATATGGACCACTCAACATCATAAGTGACCAGGCTATTCGCATAAAAAAATGTTTTCAAAATAAAATAAGGTGAACTAATTTAACAGCTGATGTTTTCTGCAGATATTTTCTGTAGTTCCACCGTGAAGTATGTCGTGAGTCACGGCACTCCATAAAGCATTCCAATCCAACGCTACATGACGTCACTGTGGTAAAGATAAAAATTCGAAGCTACGTCATCGCGTCACAAAGAAAACAAAGTGACAATGACCCAAAGAGCTTGTAAATACCGAAGCCACCGTGGGACTCCCAGACATTGTAGAGCTTACTTATTTGCCGCGCCATAAAAACTTGTTATATATTCATTATACATAGACCTCACGTTTATTTTAATATCATTATAAATTCTTCACGCGCAATAAGTTGTATCGAAATGTGTACGAGAATGTAGAATTCATGGCTAACGACGTAGTTTAAATATATAATATGTATAAAACAATTATACCTAATAAGTATCTAATAATTGGATACATGATGATATTGTAGTCATTTTATAATAATTTGACTATTAATAAATATTACGGGCTTCACAAAGATAAAGAAAGAAAAATGCTCAAATGTTGATAGATTACTTCAAACGTATCGCTATAGTTCGAAAAAGTTTCGAGAAATTCCATTGATATAAAAGCTGTTATTAGCTGACCCGGCGAATTTCGTACCGCCCAACAAATCCCTCTTCTCCCTGGTGAATCACTAAAAATCCGTTGCTTAGTTTGAAAAATCTAAGCGTATTCGATTTCATTTTAGTGATTTTAGACTTATGTAAAGTTAACTCATCATCTTTAAACGATCTTCAGTAAATTAAGTTTAATAACGTCAAACATAACAACTTACTTATGCGAACATGTACAATAACAGGAAATTTCCCGCATGCTCGTATCGTTGAATTTATTCGTAATATCGTCAATAAACCGGTCCATGGCAATGAAATAAGATTTTAACTGACCAAGTGACTGTAGTGTAAAATATATGTATTTATGTAAGAAAATAGCCAACAAACGAACGAAACCAAGGGTTGCCAGATGGTAGGGAAATCCGTGTTAGTCTTGGAATTTTACTTCTTGTCCCGTGTCCAATAATTGCCGGACTCCGAACCAGGGGTGTAGCTATCATTATATCAATGATACAGGTCCCCAACGCGACGTGTATAGTCGCCCTTGTTGGCTTCAGTTTTCATATAGATCCTAAACCTGAGCGGGGTGCGTTGATAGTATTGGTGGGCTCTTTCAGTAGGTTATACAGGGTCACGTTTGTTTGTGGAGTACGTGGACAAAAGGGCGCTAAAAGCAAGCACGCTAGGGCGCGCGGGCGGCGAATCGTCATTCTGTTCTTATCGTGCAATAATATTTAAAAACTATAGATACGTCATGCCCTTAAAAATAAACCAAAAAATCTGTTCCGAAAAGAGCTACAACACACACACGTTTATCTTTTGTTTCACTACACCAATCACACTACAATAATACACGAAGGCATTTTAACGTTGTATGTCAAATCTCAAGCACTTCTGACAACAACAAAACTGCCTATCGTCTTGTATTGACAGAGCGACTACGAGCAGACGAGGTCAATTGACTGCTCTTACGATCTTCATCTTCAGCGCGCTAGAGACATATCTACCTCTTTTTTACTTATATTTAATATCATTGTTATCGTGTCGTTTCTAGACCAAACCGAAAACGCGCAGTGGTATTAAAGAAGTATTTAGCTTAGTAGTTTCTAGACAAAATATATTTATTGTGTCCGTTGTGGAATAATATTATTTGAAGAACTGATGGACGAAGGAAAATAACTAAGGATATTTCAGTACAATAATAATAAATATACACAATCCAACCCAAAAAATCAAGGTGAACTCATTTTAGTGTTCAATAGTTGATTTTAGTTTAACTCGTTCATTAAATTGACACTTTTCCTCGATCAGATTAAAATATCATTTATACAACGAACCTATAGAATTAATAAACTATTGATAGTCTATTAAAAGTCTATTAAAAGTCTTCTTTTCTAACTTTTTGCTAACGTTTTTCATAGAATTGCTATAAATGATTCTTTAAACAATTGCGTTTGCGATTGTTACTTTACTTACTTTTTATTACGTAAATTGTTCAAACATAGATTCTACAAAACAAGTTTTTTTAACAGAACCAATAAAAAAACAAAAAAGTTAGTCTGATTTGAAGCCGGCACTGTATTATTAGTAGAAAGAGTCTGACTTACTGCCAGGGTGGTCAGTAAATAAATAAAGCAATTACGAGTAGAATAAATCCCTTAAATGTCTAATCGTGTCAGTTGTTGAAAAACACGAACACATCCCGTTTCAGAATGGCCGTGTATTTACAAACTCTCCGCGGTGTTTATAAACACCAAACCTGTGGTCACCCACGCGCCTGCGTTTACCCCCATGTTTATACAAACGTGACTTCGTATTGTTCGTAGTCAGTTAGTCACTTCGTAACTGACTTTGTTGCCTGTAATATGAAACATTCCAGGTCCTTACTGAAATAAGTACGGGTGTTTGAGTGGCTACTAAATACTAATGGCCGTTTTCAATAATCTATCTATCTTTGAGTAAGTTAATAGGTAAAATAATAATAATAAAACCTCAGGCCTAGGGACTCTCTTAGAGAACTCTTTAAAGAAATCAATATACTAACTGTTATTTCACAATACATTTTGGAAAATATTATGTATGTTAAAAAATACTCCGATACATTTCTTAAAAAGAGTGATGTTCACAATATTAACACAAGAAACAAGGCTAGACTGATTGTGCCTAGTTTTAGACTCAGAAAAACTAGTGGCTCGTTCATGGGTAGATGTGTGAAAATCTATAATAAAATCCCGTTAGAATTAACAGAAATGCCATACTGTAAATTTAAAACTCATGTAAAAGGTATTCTCATGAAGAAAGCATATTACAAAGTTGATGAGTATTTAAATGACAAAACTGCTTGGACATGAGTTTTTTTTTATATCAAATATAGCAATAAGTAGTATTAAGTGCTGTCTGTAACTGTGAGTAGGAAAAAAATAATCCCGGGAGTTTCTTGCCGCTTCTTCTCCCGGTACCACTCACGGTAGGGATTTGTTGAAGCGATGGCGTTGAGTGACTTTCGAAAAGTGTTTGTAACAAACCTACTTCGAATAAAACTTATTTCATTTCATTTCATTTCATTTCAATAAATATCTTTACCGTGGTTGAGGCAATTAAAGAATTGAATTAAAAAATTGTCCAAAAAATGTTACATAATTAACATGTTTTTGGGACCCACATATAAGCATCAGTAATACCTGTGTTAGGGGGTCCCGCTCTTCCATTTTGTACATCAAAATTATTTGGACTTCAACTTATTATAACTTTAAAAAATACTAATAACAAGTCAGGATTGGAGTTGTACAATGCAATTGTTCTTACCAATGTTGTGCTTGTCATTTTAAAGGTAAAGAATTTAGGGTTTAGCCATTTTGCAATGTGCTTCAGGTTTATTTCAGCCGTGTTATAAATCTCATCCCATGTTTGATTGCAGTATCATCTGCATAAGCATATAGGTGTCCATTTTTTATTTTCTGTTTACATAAGTAATTTATATACATATATCAGAAAGAGGGTAGGTCCTAATACACTGCGGCACCCTAAAGGTTATTTGAAGGTCAGTACTAGAGTACTCTCCAATCTTAACTCGTCGAGTCCACCCAATGAGATAATCCTTTAGTAAGTCTAACCGTAAACCTCTTATCCCTATCTTTTCTAGTTTTTGGACTAGAGTGGGTCGATACAGTGTCAAATGCTTTTTTAAAATCTAAAACACTTATTTTTACGGTCCGAAGATGTCCGCTGAGTGCAGTGATTATTTTTATTGTATCTTTTTTGCATTTTCAATAAAAGAAAATAATAAAGCTGTCAAGTGCGACTTGTAGAGTCGCGCATCCAGATTTTTTTGAATAAGAATTCATTACATTTACAATATTATTTATTCTATAGTATTTTGTTAATTATTTTTAGTCAAATACAAAGTAACGATAGAAAAACGGGCGGATGATCAACATGTTTAGCGACTTGGTTTATTTGTATACGTAACTCCAAAAACTACGAGGTAAAAAGGTAAGTTGGATAACTTCCAACACGGTTCATCCATTAAAACCATAGCTTAATAAAACGCAATCGTTTGTAGCGGTTATGGATTATTTATTGATTGGTTTAGGATGCTCTGATTGGTTTTTGCCCAATCGTGATCGTCCCAAGACAGTAAAAAGCGATGTGCAACCATCATCCATTATTTTAAGCATGAAATACAACTTTTAGTCGTCGCGTCGTTATCGATTGTCACCGCTATTGTTTCGTGCGAGATGCAATTTGATTGCGTAAATCTTAGACGAATGCTGTCTAGTTATATTTTGCTGTATTTAACGTTTTTTTCGAAATGTGTTTTTTATACTTATGGAAATATAAATATCAATTAGGTCTTAAATAAAAAGCAAATTAAAAGAAATCTAGAAGCCCTAAATACTAAACAAGTGAACTTTAAAAAAAAATGGAAAGAAAAACAACAAAACCACAAGTCTAGAATTACCTATATTAAGTTGGCAATATCAAATGGAAAGCCGGTAGGTACCTATGAGTACATCACTAAAATATAGTTAATTAAGTTATAGTAGTTTTAATATAAAAGTAATTATAATTTTACCTGTTGGAACCCTTTAGGCATTGGTAAGACGTTCTAGATTGGAAAAAAAATACAAAAATATATGGCTAAAATTAGTCAAGTTAAGGTAAAAATAGTGAAAGTTAGGAACGTAGTTTACGTAACTATTAAACTAACTATTCTCACGTAGATACGTTGAGTTGAGTGTCCGCAGTTGGTCAAGGATTCAGTTTCGTAAGTCCTTTCACAAGTTTTATTATACCGACTGTAATAACACGCCTTCAAAATATTTTTACTTTTAAGTAGCTGATCACGCTTGGCTACGCGTAGTAACTTAGTTAACAATTTATTATGTATTTTACTATACAGCCGAAATTTTATTGTAATACATTTTGCAACATTTTGTTTCAACAATTTTGTTCAACAATTTCCTATCAGCATGCCGGCCGCTATATTCAAGTCAGAAGGGAGCAATGTATTGCGTGCAATGGCTGCAATTATGACCTTTGTGTTTTTCAAACTGTCTCATTATTCGAGGATGGTATAAAAGGCCAAATTCTCACGGTTCCTCAGGGAAGCCGTATAAAAAGGGCAGTTCCTCCCACGGCTGGCGCGGGTGTTAGTATAGTGTCGGCAGCAATGATATTATATATTAAAAAGATGCAGATATGTCATAAGCGCGCGCGTTGTGTGACTCAAAAAGTTCCCAATTGAGCACTCTTATTCAGGTGAAGAAAGAGATAGCGATGTAGTTTTGACGCGAGAGCGATAAAGACGTGCGATAAAGCAATAAAGCGTGCCTTGCGGACATCGGAACAGATTTTTCGGTTGATTTGTAAGGGCATAACGTATCTATATTTATTTAAACATCATTGGTCGGCAGTCGGCACTCTCTCAGCCGTTTCACACGACAAGGCGACAGGAAGGCATGTCGCGGTACGATGCATTCTACCTTAGGGGTTCTGCATTAAACAATGACATATTGATGTTGAAGCTCCTAACGATAATTAAATGTTTATTTAAAGTTGTTAGAGCAACCGATGTCATCGCATAAAAATGTTATAATACATATAACCGTTTCTCGGAGGTTTTACAAATAATTTTCAACAGTCTAACTAAGGCATCGTTTCACCAAATAAATCCCTATGGTACCGGAAGAAGCGGCAATAAACTCGCCAACTTTTTGGAACGAAGTTCCTTATCGCGCGTTGTGAAAGGGGGCTAGACGAAAAAATACGACAATTTTTGATTCTTACGAATGACGACACTTTTTTTGAAGTGATTCAGAGAGTTTTACAGAGATGGCGCTACTAGCTTGATTCAACAATACTTAAATTGAAAGGAACTTCGTTCCACCCGGATGTCCCTTGACACCTCTCATGTTTTTTTTCCTATTAGATAGTTACAGACTGCACTTAGTATGTACTACTTACAACTTACAAGCTTTATACAATATCTACTACTAGAAAGATGTTGCTAGCTAACCAGACAGCTAACTTCCAGTACAATAGGTGCCTGAGTCAGGTTAGGAGCCAACCTGAGACTGCTTTAGACGTTCCCAGACCAATATCGGCTTTGTTCGTCGCTGTCCAGCCTCAATCAAAAGGTTCCAGGCGATGTTCATCCTGTTCGTTTAACACAGTAGGTATATATATACCATAGAAGGTTCTCTAGAAGTTAAATATGCAGCACTTTACACTTCATGTTAATCTTTAACCAAAGAACTTAAAAGTTATTACTATGTAACTAAATAAATATCCTTTTGCAACCGCTATACTCGTACAAAGAAACCAAACGAATGCTGTCTATGAAATACTATTAACTTAAGCGGTAGTAATACCTCCATTAAGTCTGGTTAAACTTCACCTTAATATGGTTGTATAACCATGTATAACAGTATTTTCACATCAGATGGTGTCGTATCATTAGTTTAACGTTTATGTACAAAGCATTATCTTGTGCTTGTGTTGGATAATGATAATTAAAACTTAATATTATATGAATTTATTATGAGGAATTGCAATTTAGTTTTGAAAATAAAGGAATGTTTCCTTTCAGTAAAATTTGCCGTCATCAATATACAGGATACATTTCCTCCAACTACTGTAACGAGGTGTACTTAATAATACCTCGTTCAATATTCCTTGGCTGGCAGATGCATTTTCTTCTAAATTTTTAAATTTTGACGACTGTCATTTTACAAAATGCATCTGGCAGCTGGGCTTCCATCATCATTGAGAATGGGAGCTTAGGAAATTTATAAAGAACGTTTTATTATTTTATATCACTTTTACATACAGTTTTTTAATTTACATAGTTGTGTTATGTTTACTATCTATACTACTATCTATGTCTGTGGTGTTATGTTTAGTTGCAATATAATGGAGAATCGAAGTTGTGTCTCAATAACTATACCTACCTACCCTGCCCTGAGAGTCTTAATACCTGATACTTGTGGAGGATCTACACCCTCGCACTACCGTTTTTATTTTCCACCTTGTATATATATTATGTACAAGTATGTATTGTATATAATAAATACCAAAAAATAAACTAACTATACCATTGTAACGATGTTGAACTACCTGTTACAGGAACTGTTAATGAATTATTGGACCTGTAGTCCAAAATTTAATCTTCCTGTCATAGACAAGATAACACGATCAATTCGTACACAAAGTTACGCTCTATGACATCTCTATTTTTCTCTCTTCTCTCTTCTCTATTGACTGCCAATTCATCGGCGATACCTATGATGTCAGTGATGTCTATGGGCACAGTTGTCGGTTAGTCTTCCCACCTGTAACAGCAAATCCTACGAGTATTGCAGAATTACAGGTATGTGGGATAGTCCTTTGACTGTTGACATGGTCTGATACATCATTGAGCAATAAATTTACATATAATCCAACGTAACCATTCATTGACTGAACTGCAATTAATTTAACTTTGTCATTAGTGCACATTACTAATTAATAATTAAAACAATGATGTGAGTAACACATACTAGTTTAAGATATAATGAACGAAAAATTCTCATTAACGAAATAATAATTAGCGTTGTGCATGTAATAATGGCGATTACGTGTTCTACACGACTAGCGAATAAACTGTCTGCCACGTGTAGGGCTGCCACCTATGACTTTAAAATAAAAAGTCAGGGCAAAAATTTAAAATATTTTATTACTCATAATTAATATTATATTATAGGTTAAATACAATTCAAAATTATGCGATGTAATAAAGTATGTAATATATTTTTATAGATTTCTAATGTTCTAATGACCATTTATTTTTGAATCAATAAATAATTTATCAAAAACGCAGGAGGATAGTAACAGACGTCTAAAACCGGGCAAGTGCGTGTTAGGCCACACGCAATATACGGTTCCGAACTTCCGAAGTAGTAAGTTTATCGACTATTATTCATTAACTATTGATGTTAACATAGCCGTGATAATTTTCCTTGTAAAAATTCATCATTATAACCTATTTTTGAGAATTTTTCACTTGTCCAACTCCAACAGTTCAGCCGGCAGGGGGAGGGACACTTGACTCTAATCAAAATTAGCTCTATAGAGCCAAATATTTCGCAACCAAAGCCCTAAATCCAAAAATGTTCCATAATATTTTTGAAAGACCTTTTCAACGATACCCCACACTTGACAGTCGGGTAAAAATAATCTTGAGCATTGGGAAATTTTCGGTTAAACAAATCATCTGTGCGACATCCCTAATTTCTTAACCAGGGAAAGTTGATGACAGCCAAGCATGATGACAGCCAAGCAAACGAGCGTGGCGGACAGCCACGTACCTACTTATATTTTCTCTAAATATTTACGTGTGCGCTTGAATACAGACCTCAGTCGTCCGGACAAATTGCACGTGACGGAAGGAAACACGTGAAGTAATCAATAATGTTGTCATTGAATATTATTTCATGACATCACATACATTTTAAGGGTAATGATTATATCGACGCTTGAAAGGAAAAAATTACTAAGCGACATTGAGCTAAATTTACAGGAGAGTAGTTTAAAGTTGAATTTTTAGAAAGTTGTTGTATATGCCACAATATAGATGTTAAAATAAGGATTCCAAAACAGTAAGAATAACGTCGGTAGAAGGATAAAAAAAATATGTGTATCTTAGTTGTGCCGTACCACTAGTTGTGCGGACGTAGTTGGTCCGTAAGGAAACCGCGTTTTTTTCTAATAATTCCAACTTTAAACTGCTCTCCTGTAAAGTTAGCTCAATGTCGCTTGTCAATTTTTCCTTCCAAGCGTCGATATTTAATTCAGTATCTACTTAATGTGTTTCCTTTGGCAATAAGGAATTTCTCAAAAGATAAGACGAATATGGCCATGCGCCAGGGCGTCATGTTGCCCGATAAAGGCGACCTTAATTATTCATGTATCTTTAGTTAATTACAGGATCAATTAAGGATATGAAAAGGCCTTAGTATTTGTTAGGCTGCGGGCACGAGATCTGCGACGAGCGGCGCGATGGCGGTTGCGGCGCGGCGCGGCGCGGGGCGATTAGCAGCGGTGTCTTGCGGGGCACGAGAAAACGGTCGTTCAATCGCGCCAAAGTAGTGTTGTGAAGAATGATAATATTATAATCTGTTTATTTATACTTTTATTGTTGAAGCGATGGCGTAAAGTGACTTTCGGAAAAAAGTGACGCTTGGTTTTCATACAGATGAAGGTACATGTTTCATCTATTCGGTTGTGAAAAGTATGAGTTTTCGTTGAAGAGAATTATTGGAGCCTAGTATACTGATGAGAGCTGAATTATTATTTCCAAGAAATGGTATTCATTCAATAAATAAAAGAAGAAGTAATTTAGGAGAATTTTCTACTCTTTATAACTAAGCTTTCATTCAAAAAATATTAAAACTATACGAGAATGAGTACATTTTGATTATATTTTGGAGAATATTCAGAGATTATTTATATGGTGCAAGTTTTCACTGTCCCATATAGCAGCTTTTGATGAAATACACGAAATAAGTTCTTCATTATAAATTTCCATTATTTTAAAATTATAATTCAATACAATTCTATGTATTATCAATCTAGTTTGTTCCCATCTCTTCCGCGCCGCCGCGCATCGCTCCGCACCGCCCGTGCATCGCGCATCGCGCCGCTCGAAATCGCGGGTCTCGTGCCCGGTCCCATAGTACGCCATACTGTTGATTCCATCGCTTCAAATCGCGCCGCGCCGCAACCGCCGCGCCATCGCGCCGCTCGCCGCAAATCCCGTGCCTGCAGCCTTAGAGTCGCTCAATGACTAACGCATTTAGGCTCTAACCAAATTAACTATTAATCTTTGAATTGAAAGCTATTTTCTAAATCATTATCGATAATTTAATAATCCAATAATATATATAATACTAAAAAGTGATACTTATAATCTGATTTATTCATTTCGGTAGGACTGGAAAGAAAATAGGAATAGGAATTGAATACTTGAAAGATTTGGTCCCGGATGTTTTCGTCATGTTGTATTGGTCGACTTCCTTACATAACAACTTTCAACACAGATTGACGACAAAGCTACAATGATCCAATTGGTGCTGTGTAGAGAATGATCTACCTATTTAAAGAATACCTGTGACGTGCAGTGCTATTGTTGGGTTTAAGTCCATCCACATAAACACAGTAATTTAAAGTCAGGGTTAATGTTAGTTCCCCTATTTTTGGCCCCAAATACAATTATATTTAAAAACTATAGATACGTCATGTCCTTACAAATCAAGCAAAAAATCTGTTCCGAATAGATCTACAACACACACGCGTTTATCTTCTGTTTCACTACACCAATCACACTGCAATAATACACGAAGGCATTTTAACGTTGTATTGTATGTCAAATCTCAAGCACTTCTGACAACAAAACTGCCTGTCGTCTTGTATTGATTGACAGAGTGACTACGAGCAGACGAGGTCAATTGACTGCTCTTACTATCTTCATCTTCGGCGCGCTAGTGACATATCTATTTCTTTTTTACTTATAATATCATTGCCCAAATATGCTTTTGGTGTTCGGATGACGACCGATGTCCATTAGACGTTGACTTCCCATCAGGTTCTCTGCTCCTTTGTCGGGTACATAAAAAACAAAGTTGAATTATACTTAACTAATACGAGTACAAAATTATACATATATTATTATGTTTTATAAATTATAATACATTATTATGTTTTTTACCAAAGGTAAAAACAATATTCTGCCAACACTATATCGTCTTTTTGCTTTCATCATAACCATTAAGGTTGCGGATTGCGATAGTATTAACATTCCGTAAAGTTTATAGGTAAATGCCACCCACAACGCCATATGAAGATGAGAATCAAGTCTGCTTATCTTATTTTTTTATACATTCACACCTTACATCTATCAAGTGAACACTCTTCACATCACTTTTCACATTTAAATGTTTGGTAATCTTAATATTAATCGATCCATAGGTATTTGAGGAATTTCATAACGTAGGCTCAATGATATTATAAGTAAAAAGAGGTAGATATATCACTAGCGCGCTGAAGATGAAAATCGTAAGAGCAGTCAATTGACCTCGTCTGCTCGTGGTCGCTCTGTCAATACAAGACAATACGCACGCTTTTGTTGTTGTAGAAGTACTTGAGATTTGACATACAACGTTTTAATGCCTTCGTGTATTATTGTAGTGTGATTGGTGTAGTGAAACAAAAGATAAACGCGTGTGTGTTGTTGCTCTTTTCGGAACAGATTTTTTAGTTGATTTGTAAGGGCATGGCGTATTTTTTAAATATCTTTGTGTAGGCTAATTTAAGGAGTATAAATGCCTCTGACTTGAGTTCTACATAAAGACCTGCGTTCATCGTTAATCATTGAAGACATACCATTCCAACAATCGTTTTTGCAAAAACAAAGGCATGGTTAATCTGGTTGTTTCGAACAATAGAGCTTTCTCCGTCATATTTGAGCCACAGGCAAACAAATATGTTTAATGGTAGGCATAGTCACAGCTGTTTCATTGTCGCGTTTGTGAAATAGTATTATGTAGTTACTTATTTTGAAATTATATACTGTCAACTCGAAAATGGTATAGATTCCTTAAATTACAAAGACACATCTTTTGTGACTTTTGCTCTATATGTGAGTCGATTGAAATTAATAGTACATTACAATACGGTGTTATAAGTAGTCTATTATTGCACGGGAGTAAAATTAGCGCCCGGGTGTAACGAGGGTAGGGTAAAGTAGGGTTATCAGATGGCAAGAAAGAAATATCTGGACAAAACTTCAAAAAGTCGGGATTTGCCAGCAAAAAATTTTTTTTAGAAATAGCCGGCAAACAAACTGACGACGAAAAAAAATGGCTACAGCACATGCAGCAGCAAACGCCATCTGAATCGAGTGAATTGTCGGGACATTTTGTATTATATTGGGACTCTGGACATCACATGAAATGTCAGGACAATCCAGAAGAATCCCGACTATGGCAACCCTAAACGAGGGTGAGTGAGGTGAGGAGTTGAGGGAACACCTCAAATATTTAGGTGTAGATACATGGCGATTTAGATATCCATGTTTCTTATAAATAAAGGATAGTTCTTCGAAGTCGGTTATTTTTTTTCTGTAAAATATAGATTATTATGGTTTTTGATGTCACATTTATCTACGCTCCACACCACCCGAAGACTTCATTAATTTATTAATTTATCTAAGTCGTAAATACTCGTGCAAATATCACAGTATCGTGCGATTCGTGTAATTTAAAGACTGTTTTCTCATTCGCAGTATAAAATGAACGTCTTTCTTATCGCCCATTGTTTAAATTTCTCGTGGTTTACCAAGAAGCGCCGCTATAGTATTGTATTCTTGGCATGTCATATCTTTCACGCCATTGTATTTCCCCATGATAATTGAAACCGTTTGACATCATAGGAGAACTAATGAAATGCGTAAAAAATACTTAATCATTTCAATGCAATCTTGTGTAAGTAGCTGCAGATAAGAGGTAATAAAGTGCCTTCTTGTAGGTCGGGAATAAGAGAATTCTGGTTTTTTCCGTGCCGTGTGAAATATTGCATAGTGATTGCTAGAAGCAACAGCGTCATATATAGAATCATCTCAATAGATTATTATGCCACAAAACTAAACTCAGAACAAGAAGCACACGCTAGCTTAGTTTTCCTTAGTACGGTTTTCGTTTTTCGCATTATATGGCAAAACAAACAAACGCTTTTAAATACTAATACCTCCGCACTAGATCTTCGGTGCATGGACAACAGGATAACACAAGACACAAACACCTGATCCGACAACAAACATTTTTCTGGTCACAAACTTCTATCTCGGGGATTCGAACCCGGAACCCCTCGTTTCGTAAGGGTCTGTTCTCTAGATTGTAACTAACCGAATGAATCGTAAGTGAGTGACGGCTATACACACGGTTTGCATTCGGGATATCTTATTAAAGATGACATAATAATGATATTGCTTGAACCGATAGTCTGGGTCATCAACGATGTCAGAGAAATGCGGCTATTCCTACTGTCATTCTCCACAGAATCACCGTCTTCGAATAAGGCTATGGGAAATAAGTATGTATAGCGCGTGTGTAGTGTAGGCGGTGCGCGTGCGCAATAAAGTTAACTCCGGAATTAAAGTTAATAGTTTATTCACACAAAACACGAAGGAAATATATTATACAACTACACAGATACGCGACACAAGAAAATCCATAAAACAAAGAAGGAGAGAGAGTGATAGACACAGAACGAAGTACAAGCACAAGCAGTCTTAATAGAGAACGTAAAATAGCACTTAGGGCACAGCGAAAGCACTAGGTAAGCGCGAGGTAGTCAAGCGACCGAGCGATACGGGTTAGCGCGATGTGTGTTGGAGGCTGACTGGCGCTGTCCGGCGATGACTGCCGGCGCGAGCGCGCGCTGCCCGTGGAAGGGGCGCGGGAGGCGAGGCGCCGCCGAACCTGTTCAGCGAGCCGCTGGCCGCGGCTGCTGATGTGACGTCACGGTGTGACGTAGGACACCAGAGCGCACCAGGTTCTAACCCGTGGATGGTGTCAGTGTTTGTGTATGTGCCCGTGTGTATGAATGTAGTATGTATATGTGGTGTATATGATAAACATAATATATTAAATAAGTGTGTGTGTCTGTGTATGTGTGAGATATATAATATACTACATATACATAGTATGTGGGACGGAGGTGCCCACATCACTCCCCCCCAGAGACCGGGTCTACGGTCGATAGTAGTCCGGAAAACGAACTCGGCGGCCAGATCTTGTGGTTTTGCCGCCTTCCGGAACCATGGACTTCAACCGTGCAGGTGGAGGATCAGGTGAGGGAGCGGGAGTTGGTGTAGGAGTGGGCGCTGGAGCTGGAGGGAACCTGGGAGTAGGGATGGGATTGTTGGTGGGTGATGGGTCTACGAGTAGGTAGGCCGGTTTAAGTCGGTCTATCGTTACTGTGACCTCTCTGCCCCTAACCAGTATACGGAAAGTCTTATCCCTACGTTCGACCACTTTGTGAGGACCTGTGTAAGGTGGTTGTAAGGAACCTCGGGTCGAGTCGTCTCGTAAGAAGACGTGGCTCGCTGAATGGAGCTCCTTCTGAACAAAGGATTTGTTGCTTGAGTGACGTGCAGCGGGTGTGGGTCGGATTTTTGCCGCTATGTGTCTTAGGCGGGTGGTGAAATCCGAGAGGTCGGTGGTCTCGGGAGCGGTCGCCTGGAAGAACTCTCCTGGCAGACGGAGCGGCTCACCGTAGACCAGCTCGGCGGAAGAGGACTGAAGGTCCTCTTTAAAAGATGACCTGATGCCTAAGAGCACAAAGGGCAAGGCCTCGACCCAGTTGCTATCCGCGTGGCACATTATCGCTGCTTTTAGTTGGCGATGAAATCGCTCGACCATGCCGTTGCAGGCCGGATGGTAGGCGGTGGTGCGGCGGTGCTTGAATCCGATCATTCTTCCAAGGTATTGGAAGAGCGTGGATTCGAACTGCCGCCCACGGTCGGTAACGATATCGGCTGGACATCCAAACCTGGATATCCACGATAGCAACGCCTTACCGACCGATTCCGCGGTGATATCTACCAAAGGTGTTACTTCCGGCCAGCGCGTAAAACGGTCCACTGCGGTCAAGCAGTAGCGGTACCCCTCAGATGTTGGTAGGGGCCCTATAATGTCCACGTGGATAAAGGCGAATCGAGCGCGAGGTAAATCGAACGTGCCCAACGGCGCTGACACGTGGCGACTCACCTTGGCGCGCTGACACGCTAGGCACTTTTGAGACCACTCTCGACAGTCCTTGCGCATCCCAGGCCAGACGAAGCGCTCGGCCACCAGTTGGGCGGTGGCCTTGGGACCTGGGTGGCTGAGACCATGAAGACTGTCGAATAACGGCTTACGTAGTGACAGTGGTACAAAAGGCCGTGCTGAAGGTGTGCTGACGTCACAGTAAATTTCCCTACTGCTGCCAGGGATGGTGAGCTTCTTCAGGCGAAGTGATGTTTCTCCGCTGAGGTACTGAAGAAGCTCTTGGTCCACTGCTTGTGACTCCGCAAGTGTGTCGAAGTCGACTGGCAGCTGCAGTTCATCGACGCGAGATAATGTGTCCGCCACCACATTATCCTTACCGGAGATGTGACGGATGTCGGTCGTGAACTGCGAGATGAAGTCTAAATGACGGAACTGACGGGGCGAACAGTTGGCTTTCCGTTCATGGAAAGCGAAACTGAGCGGCTTGTGGTCAGTGTAGACTGCAAAGACGCGTGCTTCCAGCAAGTGCCGGAAGTACTTGATGCTGTCGTAGATCGCGAGGAGTTCGCGATCGTAGGGTGAGTACTTCTGCTGCGCGGGTGTTAAGTTGCGCGAGAAGAACGCAAGCGGCTGCCACTTACCATTTTTTAGTTGCTGCACTACGGCACCCATTGCTACATCGGACGCATCGGTGACTAAACTCAATGGAGCATCGCAGTCCGGGTGTGCCAATAGCGCAGCGTTCGCAAGACTCTCCTTACACTGGTCAAAAGCTGAAAGAGAGTCACCAGTAAGATGTACCGGCTGCGACCCCTTCACCGAGCCCGCTAGCAGGGCGTTGAGTGGGGCCTGGATGGTGGCCGCGTGAGGCAAGAAACGCCGATAAAAATTAACCATCCCCAAGAAACGGCGCAGCTGCTTAACGGTCTTGGGTGGGGGGAATTCCCTTATAGCCTGTACTTTGGCTTCCAGAGGTTTCGTACCATCTTCTGAGATGCGATAGCCCAGGAACGTGACCTCACGGTGACCAAAAACACATTTCGATGTATTTATTAAAATACCATATTCCTGCATTCGAGTGAAGAGTAAACGCAGGTGCTCTTCATGCTCGGCTTCGTTCTTCGAAAATACAAGGAAGTCGTCTAGATAGGCGTAACAAAAATCTAGACCGCGCGTCATCTCATCCACGAACCTCTGGAGTGTCTGCCCTGCGTTGCGGAGACCAAAAGTCATATAAGGGAACTCAAACAGACCAAAAGGTGTTGTTATGGCTGTTTTCGCGATGTCCTCCTCGTAGACCGGGATTTGGTTGTAGGCTTTTACCAGGTCGATGGTGCTGAAGACTTTGTTACCAGCTATATTATGGGCAAAGTCGTGGATGTGTTTGATAGGATAACGGTCGGGAACCGTCCGCGCGTTCAGCATGCGGTAGTCACCACAGGGCCGCCAACCGTTATCCTTTTTGGGAGCAAGGTGCAGCGGCGAAGCCCACGGGCTCTCGGAAGGGCGTGCGGTGCCGTTAGAGAGCATGAGTTCGAATTCCGTCCTAGCTATCTTGAGTTTGTCGGCTGCGAGCCGACGTGGTGAGCAAGAGACGGGTGGGCCGGGTGTGGTGCGGATATGGTGAACAGTGGTGTGCTTTGGTGTCCTTGGTGTGCCTGAAGGGCGCGTCAATTCTGGGAACTTTCCTAATAATGCGTGGTAACGCGTGTCGCCCGTCGCTACCTTGACAGAACATACATCGGTATTTGCTTTGCAAGCATTAGTAAATAATGTTGTTGTATTATCTACAAGGCGTTGGTTGCGGACGTCTACCATTAAATTGTAGTGGCTTAAAAAATCGACGCCGATTATTGCTTTTGTGACGTCCGCAACCGTGAAGCGCCACGTAAAATCACGCCTTAAACCTATATTTAATTTTAAGTCTACGTAACCATACGTGTCTATACTACTACCATTAGCCGCACACAATTTAAAGTTAGACATTGGTCGCCGGTCTTTTAGTGCTGAAACAGGGTACACGCACAAATCACTCCCTGTGTCTATTAAAAATTGTACGCGCGATACGCGATCGGTTATGAATACGCGTCCGGCTGTTGCGTTGCACTCGGTCGTGGCCATCACCGCTGGCCGTTGCTGCGCGGTGGGACTGGCTACCGAGTCCGTGTGCGCACTGCGTGCGCGTTGTGGTGATGGCTGGTGGTGACGTGGTGTACGTGTGGCATGGCGCGGAGTGCTGGTAGGCACCGGCGCCGCGCGCCGGGTTGGCGGCTGGCAACGGTGCGTGGTGCTGTCGGTGACCTGGCGCGGGGCACTGGTGTGCCGATCCACCTCGCGCGCCAGGTGCTGCACGATGTTGGTCAGCTCTTTGACCTGGGCAGCGGTGCTGTCCGGGAGTGGAGCAGCGGGCGGGGCGACCGGGCAGGGGGCAGATATCTCCTGCAGGCGGTCCGCCATGTCACCCAGCTGCTCGAGTGTGTCCGTGGGCAGCGTGGATAACACTGCCTGCACGGCGTGCGGCAGGCGGCTGCACCAGATGGTACGGATGAGGCGCTGTGGCGTGGTAGGACCCGCCAGGTCCTGCAGGCGCCGCAGGAACTGTGACGGCGTCTGGGTACCAATCGCCTCGTTGGTGAGCACTGCCTCGATCCTCTGCGCGTGAGAGGCGGCGAGTCGGCGGATGAGTTCCGCTTTAATGCACTCATAGTGGTTGTTAACCGGTGGGTTGATAATTATGTCCCTCACGGTCCGCGCTTGGTCCATAGTAAGGTTCGTAATTACGAAATTGTACCTTTCTGAGTCCGTGAATATTTTGTGGAACACGAACTGAGCCTCCAGAAGTGCAAACCAGAGCTCCGGGTCCTCCGAATCAAATGGTGGCACTCTGAAGGCTGCGCTGGTGCTGGTTGCTGCTGCTGCTGTAATTGCTGCTGGCTGTGCTGCGGCGGAGGTCGCGCCGCAAAGCATGTGCTGCGCCATTGCGCGGCAAGTAGGTGCGCGGCGGGCGCGTGCGCGCCGCATGGCTGCCAGGGCGTGGCCGTGTTGCACCCGGGCGGCGCATAGCGACGAGTCACTCTGGCACGTCTCAAAATGTTCATCGTCACTATTGTCACTAATATCATAGTCACTATCACTCATTTTCGTGTTCAACAAGGGTCACCAGTATGGGAAATAAGTATGTATAGCGCGTGTGTAGTGTAAGTAAGTGTAGTGTAAAGTTAACTCCGGAATTAAAGTTAATAGTTTATTCACACAAAACACGAAGGAAATATATTATACAACTACACAGATACGCGACACAAGAAAATCCATAAAACAAAGAAGGAGAGAGAGTGATAGACACAGAACGAAGTACAAGCACAAGCAGTCTTAATAGAGAACGTAAAATAGCACTTAGGGCACAGCGAAAGCACTAGGTAAGCGCGAGGTAGTCAAGCGACCGAGCGATACGGGTTAGCGCGATGTGTGTTGGAGGCTGACTGGCGCTGTCCGGCGATGACTGCCGGCGCGAGCGCGCGCTGCCCGTGGAAGGGGCGCGGGAGGCGAGGCGCCGCCGAACCTGTTCAGCGAGCCGCTGGCCGCGGCTGCTGATGTGACGTCACGGTGTGACGTAGGACACCAGAGCGCACCAGGTTCTAACCCGTGGATGGTGTCAGTGTTTGTGTATGTGCCCGTGTGTATGAATGTAGTATGTATATGTGGTGTATATGATAAACATAATATATTAAATAAGTGTGTGTGTCTGTGTATGTGTGAGATATATAATATACTACATATACATAGTATGTGGGACGGAGGTGCCCACAAGGCTGTTTTCAGATTAACTACAGACATGTGTTTGTAGTGGTTTATTAAAAAATTATCCTAGGTTTGCAGGAGCTCATAAAATAAACAAAAATCACCAAAACTAATTTAGGTACATATTTATTTTCACGACCCTCTTTCATAACAACAACAACGAGCGAAAAACATAACTCTTTTTTAAATTAAGTTAATGTTAAATTAAGTTAATTGGAAACTGATCATTGTTGAACACGTCATGACTAACTAGATTAACAAAAATATTGCTTGTATCAGACAGAGTACATTCAATAGCTGGGGGGCGTATGGTGAGGGCGGGCCGGTATCAAATAGCCGTGATAAGCGAATCAAACAGTTAATATTGTCTAAAAGAATGTACTTTTTAATATAGCAGTAACTAAAAATATTGAGACATGTGACTACTACTACATTACATTATTTTTTTAAATAAAGAATATCTTTACCCTGGTACTGTCTCTACTCTCTACTCTTGAAGCGCTCGAAGAAATCCTATCCTTAGTACGATTATTGTAAAAGTTTGCAAAAATATTTACAAAAAGTTTCAAAACCTGCAAGTATTGAGAAAAATAAAGTATTTTTGATAATTGTTTATTTTACCATGTTTTTATTAATACGGGATTAGGGATAAAATAAACAAAATTACAGTTGTTATTGTGCAATGGAATGAAGTGATTAGAAAAAAAACCGGGCAAGTGCGTGTTAGTTCCGATTTTAATTCGGAACCCTATAAGTATTTTTATACTATGTATATCATTTTTCAATAACATACAGAACAATATAGTCGCGGGGTTTGCGTGTTACAGACTACCGCACCTGTCTTACCTATTGTTTATGTTACGTTTATTGAAATTAAATAAAATAAAATTTTATTCGATAGTTTTTACCAATATTTTTTAAGTCTAACAATCGCATTTTTATTTTATTAGCTGGAAACACGTCGATGGCCCCGTAAACAATAACTATTAAACTTATTTACAATAAATACATTCGCAATCAATGTATCACGACTAGGCTTGTATTATAGCAAGTTTATAGCCCAATCGAATTCGTTAGGCGTACATTTTAAATAACTTTTCCGTCGATACAACAACGGTTAGTGGTTACGCAATAAAACCGATAAGTTAGAGAAATTACGTGACCGTGATCAATTGCATTGGTTTCTTCTGGTACGTTTACTGTTGTATACTGTTTCTTTTTTATACTTGCAACTATAAAGCAAGTACCAAAGTTAGTGGACACAAATATACGACTCTATTTTATGTCTAATACAACCTTTTGCTAGTTTATTGTGATGAATGCATAATGCACATATACATATTACATACGTAACAGCGTGAGTTTCACCGATGCGTTGTCGGCAAAGATTGAGGCTGTAACTTGGCGAAATTGACGAATAGTTCTCCAACTGCAAATGAAGCATGATAAAACAACGATATTAGTGGAAGAGTTGTTTTGTTAGGCAGATAGAGTTGTTGTTGTTGGCTTCACCCATTAAGGCCCAAATAGCTGAAGTTAAGGAGGAGAGCTATTCTCCTTTTTAGAGGAGGCTTAGAGCATACTCTACCATGTTATTTCAGTGCCGATTGGTGGAGGGATGTATAGAATGGTAATAGGCAGGCAGAGAATGCTTAAAAAGTATTTTTTAACAATATCATAACCTATATTTTGCAGAAAAAAAATCTTATTGGATAACTAGATGTTTTAATGAAAGTGAAAAAAGAATTATCTAGGTAATAAAAGAATGGTTTAAGAGTTCAAAGTAAATCAATAATAAAGAATTCAAACATTTCCTCGTGCGAAGTGCGAACACGCCCACATCTGTCAAATCATGTAACATTTTGTTACTAATACACGCATAGTATGAGGAAAAGTTGAAAGTGGCATAAAATTATATTACATTGCTGCCGTTGCAAACCATTTTGCTAAATGCTGCACTGTGACGCGCTCAACTCTCATTTTAAACGAGAACATTAAATTGCTTGCGGTGCGTTTATAAAATGTATATTACACTACACTACAATGAAAACTTATGAAATAAGAAAAAGATGAGATTATTTACGTATTTCATCAATTTATTATCTAACATATCTATAGACACATATTAATGCTTTAGAATTTAGATTTTCTTCTTTTTATTCTCTCTTTCTTGGTCGGCAACGCATCAGTAATGCCTTTGGTGTCACTGATGTCCATGGGCGACGATAGCCACTTACCATCAGGTGGATCGTCAGCTCGTTTGCCGGCTATTTCCATAAAAAAAAAAGATTTTAGATCAATACACAAAATATTGAGAAATTATTTTAATACTGCACAAGTAGATATTGAAAACTACTTATAAAATACTTATAAAAGTACATAGGTACGTGTTACAATCTATGACGAATGTTACACCCATTGTTCTATTTAGCGTTGTGCTATCCACGAGCCCAGGTGTTCTTTTAAAAACAAACCTAGTTGCATAAAAGCGTTTTAATGTGTATTTTAGAATTGTGAATTGATAGAATTTGGCCTCATCAGTTCGTTTACGTATTCATCATGATTAAAATTTTAAATCTCATATTCAGGGTTTAAGTCATAAGAAATTAATACATATGAATTTTTATTTTACCATATCAGTTACAACTAAGTACGCTCGATAATAAGTTAATTCGAAAGGCGTAAGTTTCTTATTTACCGGGGAATTTTTGTAAAAGTATATAAATAAAAAGCCTTTTCTATTTAAATACTATCTGGTGTTAAAAATTCAAGTCAATTCACCGATTACCTTTAGCCTTTCCTATTTAAATAGGGTTAAAAATTTCATCGATTACCATTCAGTTTTTGGGGCCACAAATTTACGGAAGTACCTACAATTGAATAAGTAGGCACATAGGAGTGATTAATCAAAAACCAATAATTCCAGTTTCTAAAAAAATACTTTTTTTCTGATCGTGATGAAAATATTGAAATTTATTAAATACTTCATTCGGTTTGATTTAAAAAAAAATTTAGATAGTAAAAGAACCCTTCAAAAGTCTAATTCGAATCAAAAGCCAATAATTTCATATAAAATACTGTATAGTAATTAAACGTTTTTTGCTTTTTCTCTAAAGTTAATTAGAATGAAAATATTGGTTTTTGATTAGTCACTCCTATGTACTTACCTATATTTTTTAGAAATGAAAAATGTACATACGAACAGGTGCATTTCATGTTGTTTCATTTCAGTATATTTTTTCAGTTCAAGACAGGAAGTTAAAAATGATTACTATGTTTAATGGAACGACGCTTAACCCATATCAGTTCGTTTACGTATTCATCATGATTAAAATTTTAAATCTCATATTCAGGGTTTAAGTCATAAGAAATTAATACATATGAATTTTTATTTTACCATATCAGTTACAACTAAGTACGCTCGATAATAAGTTAATTCGAAAGGCGTAAGTTTCTTATTTACCGGGGAATTTTTGTAAAAGTATATAAATAAAAAGCCTTTTCTATTTAAATACTATCTGGTGTTAAAAATTCAAGTCAATTCACCGATTACCTTTAGCCTTTCCTATTTAAATAGGGTTAAAAATTTCATCGATTACCATTCAGTTTTTGGGGCCACAAATTTACGGAAGTACCTACAATTGAATAAGTAGGCACATAGGAGTGATTAATCAAAAACCAATAATTCCAGTTTCTAAAAAAATACTTTTTTTCTGATCGTGATGAAAATATTGAAATTTATTAAATACTTCATTCGGTTTGATTTAAAAAAAAATTTAGATAGTAAAAGAACCCTTCAAAAGTCTAATTCGAATCAAAAGCCAATAATTTCATATAAAATACTGTATAGTAATTAAACGTTTTTTGCTTTTTCTCTAAAGTTAATTAGAATGAAAATATTGGTTTTTGATTAGTCACTCCTATGTACTTACCTATATTTTTTAGAAATGAAAAATGTACATACGAACAGGTGCATTTCATGTTGTTTCATTTCAGTATATTTTTTCAGTTCAAGACAGGAAGTTAAAAATGATTACTATGTTTAATGGAACGACGCTTAACCCATATCATTTATCGCTTTAATTGCGTAATAGCGGCGAGATGAAAGCACAAGAGAAGCTATAATTTCTAACCTTTTAATGAGTCACAAGGTCACAAACGTATTGATAATAAAGCGGCAGACGGCACTAAAAAGCTTTTTGATTTTTCTACGAACTACAAACACATTAGTATATCAGTGTTGTGTTGTATCTACATATGGCTTCAACCCATTAATGGCCCACTACTGGGCACGGGTCTCTCCTTTTTGAGGAGGCCTAGAGCATACTCCACCACGCTGCTCCAGTGCGGATTGGTGGAGGGGTTAGTGGCCAACCCGATCGGAAGTTTTCAAACCGCCCGAGGGCCTACGACATGGCTTAAGGACTGTTATCTTATGATAATAACCGGGATCGATGGCTTTACGTGCCCTCCGAAGCACGGAAACGCTCAAGAATTTTTTTGCCACTAGCGGTCACTCATCCAACTACCGACTGCGCCCGCTGTTGCTTAACTTTATCGATCACTTAGGATCGACGCAAGCCGCTGGGCTATGAGCGCTTCACTGTATCTACGTGGTAAATGGTAATTATTTGTAAAGATGCAACTGCGAGTATAAAAAAACTTACATGTTTTATTTCTTTCTTTTCCCTTTTTTTCTTGGCCGGCCGCATCCTTTAATCTGTGATGTCTTTGGTGGTTCTGATGCGCGACGGTGATCACTACCCTCAGGACTCGTTGTCGGCTATTCACAAAAAAAGATCTCCCGTACCTGTGCAAATAGCTTAACTAATTTTTGCCTGAAAAGTAACGAACATCCATACATCATCACTAACTTTCACATTTAAATTAATATTAGTACCTACTTAGGATAGGCAATAGGATACCTACTCGTATAAATGAAGTCTTCCGCAAGCATCTGGTATTGTGTCAGGGTGCATGACATCTTCCTTGTCACCCCACACTCTTCTAAATTCAAACGCTCCTGCAAATTATAGAAGAAGGAATATGTCAATCTATTTAGGAACATTACGTTTGACATTCTAGGAATCTAGGGGATTCGATTTTAATCACGGAGCAGTAGAGATTGTTATTGATGTGAACGTTAGGAAAACTGGAAATATATCATGGAGCAAAGTAAAAGAAATATTATTGAATAACCAATACCATACATATAATACCCCTTCTTCCACATAATATATTATACATATTTTTTTTAGTTGCGTCAATTTCTTTTATTTTTGTACCTATCTATAATGATGCTGTTATTGGCAACGATATTCAATGCGCATGCTATTTGATGGCCAAGTAGGCACATCGTTACTTGTATCAGAGACGCCGCTGCCAATGTTCAAGTATTATAAAAATATTTGCATTTTAAGTAACAGATAGTAGTGTAGAATTCGTATATTTCTATACATACTAATTAGCTTTTGCCCGCGATTTTGTTAAATTTCCTAATATTAAAACCTCGAATTCTGAACGACGGCGTAGATATCACAATGAAAAATGCCCTCCCTCAATGAAAAGGGCTTTGGAATGCCCTCCCGGACGACATAAGAAGGGTTACTACCAAGCAGACCTTCAAAATGAAAGTCACAATTCATTACCTGAAGCAATGGGGGCTTAGTTTTTTGTAAGTTACCTCGCTGATTTAATCTATCGTCAATACAATATTTTAGTTTCTCTGTTCTATACTTATTCTGATATTCTCTTTCTATATGTATATATATCTTTCTATTTACTTTTATACGACCTACAATATAAATATTATATTTAGTTATTATTTATGCTTTATCTATCATCTCTTTAATATATACCGCCTTAGATGTATCTGTTTTCCCAAAGGTCGGCTGGCAGAGAATGCTTCTAGCATTAAGCCCACCTTTTGTACCATTTTGATTAAAGGTATAATAAAGTTATAAATAAATAAAAAAAATAAAAATAAAATATATTTATACTGGAGGATAGGAATTACCATGCTGCTGGCATACCCTTGCCTTGGCACTCTTGGCAGGCCTATACGCATAACAATTAATAGTTATTACAATGGAAGAATACTGCCTGCAAAATAATATTTTATTTATTTATTTTATTTATTTAATGATTCATGCACACCATACAATTTTAAATAGAAAACTTAAATTTAGAGATATTCGCACATGGGAGCTACTTATTTCGAAACGTAGCCCCACAAAAGGAAAATTTAAATTTGAGTGGCAAACTGAGTGCACACAAAGATACATAAACAAATATAAAATATACATACATATACATAATATATATACATACATATACACATACATATATACATACATATATACATAAATATATCATATACATCATATATATTATACTAATAATACATACAAACAATAGCTATAAATTATAGTATTAACATAATAATATACTTACTAAAAAGTGAATAAGTGATATAAAAACTAAACCTATATCTAAACAGTGTAAATAAATTTAACTATAAGCAATGGACAAATAGTGTAGTTTGACAGATTTTTTAAACGTAGTGAGCGTTTTACATGCTCTAACACCAGGGGGGAGACAATTCCACAGTTTCACTGCACGTACAGTAAAGGAATGGGAGTAAGCGCTGGTTTTGTGGGATGGGAATGCAAGGAGAAGTTTATTATGGGATCTACATGGAGCAAATGAGGGGCGAGCAAAAGAAAATCGTTCACGTAAATATGTAGGAAATTTGGGATTACGTAATATATTGAATAAAAGACATAATATTCGAGTGTTCCTACGAAAACGGATGGGGAGCCACTTGAGTTGCTTGCGAAATTCAGAAACATGGTCATATTTCCTGAGACCGAAAATAAAGCGAATGCATAAATTTTGCAAGCGTTCAAGTCTGTTAAGAAGCTCCTCCGTGGCATCCAGAAAGCAGGCGTCAGCGTAGTCAAGAATAGGAAGGATAAGAGACTGGGCAAGAATAATTTTAGTTTGCAAGGGTAAGAAATTTTGAAGGCACTTGAGCGAGTGAAAGGTGAAGTGTACCCTTCGACTAATGTTACTGATATGGGCACTCCAATTTAGGCTGGTATCAAATATGACGCCGAGATTTTTTACCTGATCAGATAACGCAATAGGGTATCCGTCTATGAGGATAGGTACCAAAGAATTACGATCAATGACATTGCAAAAATATCTACTACCAATTATGATGGCTTGTGATTTTTTAGGATTGAGTTGTAATCCAAATGTATTACACCATAAACTAATACTGTTCAAGTCCTTGTTGATCTCGACAATAGCTGTATTAACATCACAAGCATCAAAATGGCGATATATCTGCAGGTCGTCTGCGTAGAGATGGAATTTAGATGAGATAACTGAAGTGACAGAGTTAATAAAAACTGAAAATAAAAGAGGAGAGAGAGCGCTACCCTGGGGTACACCCGAATCCAATGTACACCAGTCAGAAAAAGTGTCATTTATATGTATACATTGTGAGCGACCCCGAAGATAAGAGTCGAACCAAGCTACGGTAGAAGAAGAAATATTAAGAGAAGAGAGAATACCTAGAAGAATATCAAAGTCAACTGAATTGAAAGCACTGCTAAAATCTAGTAGGATGAGAAGGGTAAGGGATTTATTCTCAATGGCATAACGAATGTCCTCACTAACTTTTAGCAGCGCCGACACTGTGCTGTGGCCAGGCCTAAAACCAGATTGATAGGGGCTCAGAAGATTATTACATAATAAAAAGTCCAACAGTTGGTCGTGTACTAAATGCTCCAACACTTTAGCAAGGAAAGGAAGAATGGAGATAGGGCGAAAGTCGGAGAGTGAAGAGGGATTAGGGACCTTGGGTAAAGGGATGACTAGGGCTGATTTCCAGGACCTCGGAAAGGTGTTAGACAAAAGAGAGTGATTAAAAATATGTGTGAGAACAGGAAGAATAATAGGAAGGATGGGAATTAGCATTTTAGAGCATATTTTATCGTTACCAACAGCACATGAAGTTATAGAAAGTACAGCTTTAGAAACTTGTTTCTCAGTGAATAAATTAAACTTGAATGGAGGAACAGCTGGGAGAGGAAGATCCGATAGTGCCCGCAACGTAGATGATTTGATGCTTGGATCAATAAAAGTAGGACAACGGGAGAGATGATTATTGAGGGCATTCAAATCATTGACGCTACTAGCAGTATCAGTAATCTTTCCGATACCATTGGACTTTAAAAATTGGACTTTATTTTGTTATGTTACTATGTAAGGGTTAAATGTTGCACATTATCTTTTTATTATTTTACTAATAACTTCGATTTAATCGATCGAGTTACGTATCTACGCTAACATTGCAATAATTTGAAATTATTGAGCTGACATAACTATGTAGCCAAATGACTAATACTATGACTAATCACAAATGCTACTAGTGCCAAAGCAATGTAATAAAAGCTAGTTATTTAAAATATTCATAACTTTGTTTAATAAAACCATTATAAACTGTACTCTTCAAGTTTTAATTGGGTAACATAATAGCACTCGGAGGGGCGCGGCGGCAATCGCTCCTAGAGCCATAAGGCGTTATGCGTTGCGTGTTGTTTCGTTTACATTTGTTGACAGTCCTGGGTACGATTGTGCCACTATTTAATCACACTATGTAGTCATTGCCAACTGCCAACTACCAGGTAAGGCGACGTTGTTTAGACACCAGTTAGAATATTCCCGCGATGTTGACCCACTGACGCTAACTGACCGTGTCGCGTGATCCGAATGGAATGACCTTGAAACACCCTGATGTATACCTTTTTATACACCTACGAGATAAACAAAGCCTTGCAATATTTACGAACAGATATCTTAGGTCTCGAAGACTTGAGGTAGAGACTATTTTTATGCTTTTTTATTCGTACCTATTGAGATCGAAATCACTGATAACGCACAGTGTTTAAAAATATCCACGGAGCGATTTTTGCATTTGTCAAATGTTCATTCATTTCGTTTCAAATATGATAATATCAAACTAATAAATAGTTTGACCCGATCATGTGTAATGTACACATAGAACAAAAATTTTCACAAACATAGGTTGTGTAATTTTATAATATTACAGAAGAGAAAATGACGAAAGATATTATCACACTGCTTAGTAGTCGAGCCAAGGGGTTATTCCCATTTGTCCCCACCACGTTTGTCACGTACCTACTGCACTGCAAGTTTTTGGACCTCCTGTCGTCACCCAACACGGCTTAAATAGTACTACATATCTAACGGTAATAAAACAGCTAATTAATAATACCACTGGCTTTCCGTGCCCTTCTAAGTACCTACGGAAGTGCTCAAGAATACTTTTCACTGATAGTCACTAGCCAGAATATCAGAGGTTGTAACACAAAGCCCACGCAGTTTTGTCATTTTACTTCGAATAGGTTGCATTCACTAAGTTACTACCTACTTTGATCATTGAGTCATACAGTGACATAGTACGACCAACGTACCAAATTAAGTTTCCACTCATTGTTAAGAATGACATTGGCATTGTAATGAACTTACAATGAATGATAGATTTTTGTCCCAAATCCTCATGGCCAACATCAGTGGCCAACTTGCCAACAACTACAGTTATCTAAATGACCACAGTCTGAAGAATGTGGAACGCAGATTGTTCATTGACGATCATTATGACTCCTAATAGGTTTAAAAATGTTTGTAAGTGGTTAGAAATAGGTTAATCTGTGCACTTACGCTTTTATCGTTTGTATTTTCTTTTTTAGTTCGGGGAAACCGTTTACAAGATACGTAAATATGCAGGTTTGTGACGACGTCTGTTGCTCTTTCACGCAAAAACCACTGAGCGAATTTACATGAAAAAAAATATAGCACACAGGTATGAACTGAAATAAGATATAGGGTACTTATTGTATAAAACTTCTGAGTTTAAAGCTCGTTTGAATGTTTTCACTTAACTAAGTTAACACTACCTTAACTAAGTCTACAATCAAAGGCTAAATGTAAATCATGTTGCTACAGCTGGTTGACTAAGCTAGCTTATGGAATGTAAAATTGTTAATGTAATTGACAAGATTAATTTAAATTACTATTAAAATTATTAAGATTATTGTACACCCGCAATGGGTCCTTGTTGAGAATAACTCATCCCTGTATAACATCGTATGTGTACCAACAGAATCAGTAAAGACTATTTCTATTTCCATAGCTGAACTCTGACACATTCTGATCTGTCTGCCCAGATACATAGCCTGTGAGGCCGTGACTCATTGTCCCTACTCATTGACTTACCTACCTACGCAATGCAATTAGAACGGTGTTGAGATACACCGATACACGTGATGTATCTTGGTTTGTACTACATGAGTACCGTTGCACTGGTTGCACTTAGTATAAAGATGATTCAAATTGTTATTATATTATTGTCGTGTGTTACTAATTAAATAATTTCTTAAATAGGTCGTTATAATACCTAAAAAAAAGAACAATTTGTGCTGACATTCCAATTCTTGTAACATAATAAAAAATAATGTATATCTGCTTAGGGTGCGTCCGTAAATTACGTGAGATGTTTAAGGGGGGGAGGAGGTCGACTCAAATCTCATCTAATCTTACGTTGGAGAGAGGGGGGATCTCGGCAAATATCATGCAATTTTTTTCCGATTGAAACAAAAAAAAATTATACTATTTTGGTCCATTTAATCCAGATTGTACATGCTTAAGATTTAATCTTAAGCGTAATCGTAAACGATTAAGATCATTCACTAAATCCCTAATCCATATAATGGGGCCATACACGATCATGTGTACTTGATCAAGTCTGCAGTTTGCCTTGTCTTTGCAGTTTGACTTGACGCGCCATCCAATGTGCATGAGATAATTATATGGCCACATAGCTTACCGTGGCCATACACGATCAAGTATACTGGATGCCGCGTCAAGTCCGCTTGACGCTTGATCAAGTACACGTGATCGTGTATGACCTCCATAAGTCAAAGATATAAAGTTTATATCTTCTCTACATCTTCTCTACATCTTCTCTATAATAGTTTGTAATGCGTCATGGTAAAAAAAACCTTGTTGTTCTAGCTTGTACTCTCAAATCTATGAAATCACTTCTCCAAATCCATGAAAGATTTGGTCGACAATGACGTATGAATATATTTGACATTAGTTTCCGTTTGCCCCACAAAACTCGCGATCGATACAGAATAGGTCGACGGCCGTACATACAACCTCATGTAGAACTACTTACTTCATCATTAATGAGCCCTACCGGTATTCTATTTTATAATCCCTTTAATCTCTTTCCATTTAATATCTTTACATACTTTCTTTCTCTAGAAACTATATCAAAGCATAAGCCGTTGTTACAATTCCTTAGTTTTAATTACATTATTTTCCATGTTATCATCAATATTATTAAGAGCCTATTAGTCTGCTTTCGTTAGTTCTGTTTGAATTTCGTTTGAAGCGCGTATAACGAACGACATACGCTATGGGCAAGGCTCTATAATCACAATGATGCATCTTGAAAATGTTCAAGTTAGCGCTTCCTGAATGAATGGTGAGTGAATGAATGAATGCCTAAATGACTTGGAGCAAGTGAGTTGTCAGTGACGTCACTCAAGGGACGTAGATGTATTACGTCTGCAATAATATGCTTATTTGGTACGTGCTTATTTGGATTGCCATCCTAATATGTTCACGATTTTCAAAGCTTATTCGTTAGCCGGATGATACTAAAAAATATTATACATAGATACTGAAGCAGTTCGAAACTTATTCTAGATTTTCTGTGATGAAGGTAATAACGAAGTGGCGTACTTTTATTTATCTTTCCACCTTTTCAAATAGACACACTACATAGGCACATTGCAAATTCTGTTCAAAATCATAGGCAGCGTTTGAACTTTGCAGTACGCACACTCGTACTAAGTATATAAGTTCATTATGTTCGCGTTAGCGACTTTCACTACTCTGTTAAACGTTTGTATAACGCGTATATTCGGTACCTTACAGTCTGCTTCCATTTTGCTATGAAATTTATATGCAAATAGGTCTCTACGCTCCAAATCCCTTGTATGTTTAATATTGAGCACATTCCACGCAAGTCTAAGAAGTATTTAGTCACGGTAGTCGAATATTACATTAAATACAGTTAGAACACTTGTAAAACTAGCTAAAGAACACGCAATATTGAAGATACGCGCATAGTACGTTCCTCATCTTTTAACGGTTTGATGGTGCCACCATAACATCTGATAAGTATTTTCATTGTGATCTATAAAGGCTTAATGCGTCTTAGGCCCGAGGCTCAAGAGTGTGATCTCAAATGTTACAAATGTCATTTTTAATTTTTTACATACAATTTTACATATTTCAGCATCTCAAACCGAATTTTGAGTTCGTAGAAATCTAAGGTCAGTTGCGTTATGATTAGGCAATACTTGCTAGTTTTGTGGCCCTCTACAGGACATGGGTCTCTCCTCACAACATAGGAGTCCCAGAGCATGCTCCAAGCCTCCAACGCACTGCTGCGGTATCGTATACGTCCTCGTCGTCCCCTCCAGTTCATATTTATTTCAAGGAAAATAATGACTGCTTTGCTGTACAGTATTTTGGATTATTCTATTTCACAATTGTAAGAATTACAAGATGCGTAGTACAATGTAAAACTTAGGATCTTTTATAAGATTTTTAACCGAGGTTTACTTTCATCCTATCGCTTATTTAAAAAACAATGGGTTTTAATATAAAAATATTTCAAGTCTCCTTGGTCTTCCCTACCCATATTAAAACGGCGAAAGACCATAGTCCGCATACCTAATAGCTCAGCCTAATAGATTCAATGATAACAATATTTTATTGTCATCGTCATTCTTCGCTAGTCTTTGACGCGTTTAAGCGTAAATTTTATAGACCCGTAGCTCGAGTGTGAGTTTCTAACATAAAACGGCAAAACGCAACTATCACGTTAATCGAGATGACTCAAACATTTTAGTAAACATATTTTATGCGAGCGTGAGCTTATACATCGTCAACGTTGAATGTAACTTAACATACGAGTGGAGGCATTTTGACGTGTGCGCGAGTGTAAGTTACTATTTTGTAGTTAACTATTGAAAAAATACGCAACCATAGTAGTAGAGTTACTCACTTGATGTTTGACAAGTGAAACGCATTTTTTGGTAATAGTTTATCTGATTTTACTATGGATAGCCTCAGGGAAAAATTACACATAAATTTTTCCTTCTCTTTGCATATTTATATTTTCAATATTTTCAATAATACAATACTATTTTGCTATTTTTAACTTGACAATGAAATGACAATAGTGTTATTCTCAAATACTATGGTAACCAAAACAGGGTTGCTCATCTACAATGTACAAATGTAGGGTCGCTAAAAATTCATTTATAAAAATAGGCTTACAGTATGAAGTGAAAATTGATTAAGCAATATGTTGAATGGAGCAGCGCGTAATTACCTACTTTGCTTGGAAGATGTTGGCGGAAGCCCAGGCTCAAGATAAGCGCAATCATCAGCGAAAACTACGGCCTATATTCCGAGCCTCTTTTAAAGCATCCCATTATATCATCCCGATTCCCGACACATGTAAATAATCGAATGTCAATGAATAAAGTTTTGAATTTTCATGTACAAAGTTTTTTCGTATGCGCTTTATTTCGAAAATCCAAATTTTTACCTTTTCTATCTTTGCATATAAATAAATTAATAAAATTAATTATTAACTTCTTTGCATAATTGGCCAATGAATTATATAAAAATTGAGAAATTGAAAAATCTACCATACGGGGAATACCCACGACCATCGAATTTCGAGACCGAGCTCTTACCGCTACGCCAACTCAACTCGTGCTCTATATGCATCTTCGTAATTTAAGTAATATTCATAAGGTATGAAACTTTTTTATTTTCATGTAATGTGCGTAACAAAAACGTCAAATGTTGATATCATAGCGTCACGATGCTATTCTTTTATCTCATTTCTTCTTTAAGTTTAAAGCGGAACACCTATAGCTTATTCATAAAAAACATAATGCGCCTAAAATAAGTTTCACTTGACTGCCTCTGTAAGCTTAGTAATAGTGTAGGGGAGACCGGGGGCAAAAGTACCACGGGGCAATAGTAACGTTGGTGATATTTTGGTTGGCAAGCAACGCTGAAGAGTATGCGGCCGCAGGGGCATAGGCCATAACGTGTTCGGGTAGGCTAACCACTGAGCAATGTGCTCCGAGCAGTGTGGACGTGTGTAATTGACTATTGCCATTTGGGCAGCCCCAAAGTAATTTTTCGTACTTTGAAAAATCAATTATTACTCTTTAATTTACAAAGTATAAGTAAATTAACAACAAATATTAGAATCTATATATATCACACAATACAAACCTTATCGCAAAAGTAAAATAGTGTTCAGAGTTTCTGATTTATTATAGTTTTTAAATAAAACAGTCTTCAGGAACAATTGTACCATTTTTTTCGGGGTCAATAGTAACGTTACTATTGACCCCTTGCTACAAATGACCCCGAGGTGAAAATAATTGTTTTACCTAATTTATATGTTTTGAGCCATTAAGAAATCTTTAGTATTTTCATACTACTTAGTGGATACCCCGCAGCTTCACTCGCCTGAATTAGAAAATACGGTTTTCGAAAAGTTTCGTTTACACATTATATCTTAGTTGCTATCCTCTTCGTGGGAAAACCTCTACCCAGTGACACCTAACCTTAACCCGAATAAAATAATATATCAATAAATCTTCACGTGATGGCTGGGCAATCATTACGTCATTTCTATCTAGTAAGAACTTTATCCTTTTTTTGTTTTTCTAATATCATTGTGCCGTCACCTCTTCAACGCGTTTTAGGTTGAAAATACAAATAAGCTTAATTTGTATTGGAGATCACATAATATTAAACATCATATTTTATTAAATCTTAATAAGTGATCTTTATTAATAACTAGCTGTTGCCCGCAGCTTCGCACGCGGAAATTATGCTTATTATGAAATTATTTTTGTACCCCTCACAGAAGAAAATTTAATAACAGGTAAATTTATATTGAATTTAGGACTTTATAAAGTAAAACCTACGATACAATCACAAATCATTCCTCCGGCAGCGGGTTTTGAAAAATAAACAATATTCACATTATGTAATTTGCTTTTTTTCTTTTTCATGAAAATTTTGAAAAATTCGAAAACATGTATTCCATCAATTAAAGAAGAAACGTTTGAAGCAAATTTAAAGCAAATTGTTGATATTTTAAAAATAATCCATACAAAGTTTCATCTTGTTTCCTGGGAAACATTTTAATTTTTCTGGATGAAAAGTTTTCTAAAATATGACCAAAAGTATAAGAAACAAAACTAATTTCCGTCGAAATCAGTCCAAGGGTTTTGATGTGATGCCCGGACAAACAGACAGACAAACAATAATTTTAAAAACAAATTTTTTGTGCTCTAACATGTTATTGAAGTGTTATTTATTGATTAAAAATTTCAATATTAATCCCTCTCCCTCTTTTTCTCTCTCTCCCTCTTCCACTCATAGTCCCTCTCCAAATTCCTGTCCCTCTCCCTCTCCCGCTCCCTGCCCCTCTCCCTCTCCAGCTCTCTATCCCTCTCCCTCTCCTGTTGCCTATCCCGTTCCCGGTCCATCTCCCGCTCCCTGTCCCTCTCCTTCTCCCGTTTCCTATCCCTCTTCTCTCCCGCTCCCGCTCCCTCTCCCGCTTCCTGTTCCTCTCCCGCTCCCTGTCCCTCTTGCACTCCCGTTCCCTCTCCCGCTTCTTGTCCCTCTCCCTCTCCCGGTCCTGGTCTCTTTTCTGCTTCCTTTCCCTCTTCCCTCCCACTCCCAACCGCAGAGTCCCCTATACTAAATTTTTGTTTCTCACTATAAGCTTACATATTATTTTTCATAATGACGAAGTTCCTGTAAAACTTGCAACCCTTTTATTTGCCTCTTAGGGGATGAAATTCCTAAAAACCTGTTAAGGTTAATTTTTGATTAATTTTCACATTTCTGAGTTCGATATTGACGAAGTGTCGTACAAACTTACATCCCTGGGTTAAAAACCCTCAGGGGATGAATTTCCAAGAAAACCTGTAACAATTATTTTTGTTACTAATTATAAGCTTAAATTTTTACATTACTTCAGAGTTCAAAAATGACGAAGTTTCTTAAATAAATACATTTACATCTCCTTAGTTTTGTCCCATAGGGAATGAATTTCGAGAAAACCGTAATACAGTTATTTTATGTGTGTAACTATAAGCTTATATACAAAATTTCACCCTTCTTACTTCAAAACTGACGAAGTTACCATACTAACTTACACACAATTATTTAACCCTTTAGGGGTTGATTTTCCAAAAAAACACAACTTTAAAATTTTGTTTCTAATCTTGAGCTAATATATAAATTTTCATGTTGTTAACTTCAAAAATGACGAAGTTGTGTATGTTGTATTCCATCCTCTAAATTAACCCTTTAAGGGATGATTTTCCAAAAAAAATGTGTTAAAAAGTTTACTTTTGTTTATTATTATAAACTAACATAAAAAATTTAATATTTATACCTCGAAAACTGGTGAGGTTGATTTCTATGTAGTTGACTACCAACCCCTATTTTTAGGGGATGAATTTCGAGAAATCCGTGATACAGTTATTTTTTGTGTCTAACTATAGGCTTAAATACAAATTTTCACCCTTCTTACTTCACAACTGACGAAGTTCCCATACTAACATGCGCCGCCTTAATTAATCCTTTAGGGGATGACTTTCCAAAAAACCGTAATACTTCAAAATTTAGTTTCTATTTTTGAGCTAATATGTAAATTTTCATGTTTTTAACTTCAAAAATGACGAAGTTGCCCACTGAATGTTGTCCTCTAAATTAACCCTTTAAGGGATGATTTTCCAAAAAAATGTGTTAAACTTAATTTTTGTTTATTACTATAAACTTACATAAAAAATTTAATATTTATACCTCGAAAACTGGTGAGGTTGATTTGTATGTAGTTGACTACCAACCCCTATTTTTAGAGGATGAATTTCGAGAAAACCGTGATACAGTTATTTTTTGTGTCTAAATATAGGCTTAAATACAAATTTTCACCCTTCTTACTTCAAAACTGACGAAGTTCCCATACTAACTTGTGCTGCCTTAATTAACACTTTAGGGGATGATTTTCCAAAAAAAGTAATACTTCAAAATTTAGTTTCTAATTTTAAGCTAAAATGTAAATTTTCATGTTTTTAACTTCAAAAATGACGAAGTTGAGTACTGACTGTTGTCCTCTAAATTAACCCTTTAAGGGATGATTTTCCAAAAAAATGTGTTAAACTTAATTTTTGTTTAGTACTATAAACTTACATAAAAAAATTAATATTTATACCTCGAAAACTGGTGAGGTTGATTTGTATGTAGTTGACTACCAACCCCTATTTTTAGAGGATGAATTTCGAGAAAACCGTGATACAGTTATTTTTTGTGTCTAAATATAGGTTTAAATACAAATTTTCACCCTTCTTACTTCAAAACTGACGAAGTTCCCATACTAACTTGTGCTGCCTTAATTAACACTTTAGGGGATGATTTTCCAAAAAAACGTAATACTTCAAAATTTAGTTTCTAATTTTGAGCTAAAATGTGAATTTTCATGTTTTTAACTTCAAAAATGACGAAGTTGAGTACTGACTGTTGTCCTCTAAATTAACCCTTTAAGGGATGATTTTCCAAAAAAATGTACTAAACTTAATTTTTGTTTATTACTATAAACTTACATAAAAAAAATCATTCTTATAACTCTAAAACTGACGAAGTTGGTTTGTATGAAAATGACTTCGGACCCCTATTTTTGCTAGTTAGGGGATGAATTTCCAAAAATCCATTCTTAGCTGACGTCTCCTTAGCATAATCTATCTCCCTGCTAAATTTCATCATAATCGGTTCGGTAGTTTCTGAGATTTTTTGTTTAATCAGTGGTGTGTCTCTTTTCAATTTTATATATATAGATTAAAGTGTCATTAATCGCAAATCTAAGACAAAAACATTTGTCCGGAAGCACATTTTGAAAATCTTAAATATTTACATTTATTTGCCTTTTTTTCTTTTATTTTTACAGTAGCTATTGCCCGCAGCTTCGCACATGGAAATTCATCCATTCCTTCTTTGGGCTGGAGCACCGACTACTCACGTGGATCCCCTTAACCGGATTTAGAGATGGGCTGTTCGAATTATTGGTTCGTGTGGTGCTTGTAATCTTTTTGTTCGCAGAAATATGACAGGGGTTAAATGTAACAGGGGGTTGTTAGTAACACACACGTTTTCATACTAATTTGTTGTAGTTGATTATTGTTGAATTCATCAAAGAAATATACGATTTAAATGTTATTTAATGACGTAGTGCTTATAATTTGTCTAAAATTGTAATTTTAGACAATAATATATTCGCTTTTGATCAGTTATAAAGAGAAGTGTATACTTTTTTGTTTCGAAGCGGCTTGAAGAAGTAAAAGCATTTATTTTAGTTACCAATTAAGAGACTGATTGTATTTAAGATGATGATTATTTTTAAAATTAAAATATGGCGAAATTCATTAACATTTTCATTTTATTGTTCATCAAAACAATGTTACAAACAACCCCGCAATATGGGTCAATTGTAACACTCGACACTCGTTTTTAAAAGTGGGATTGCAACATAATTACGATTAGTACTCTAACGTTGACTACACAAATTGGTAGACACTTAAACTAAGTTCCTTGGAGAATAACAGGATTTTGTTAGATATCAACAGTTTTGGCACAATCGGCCACGAACTAAAAACTGTTACTTTTGCCCCCGGTCTCCCCTACTTTTAAAATTAGATGAGTTGTAAGTGCAACTATGCTAATAACGAAGTGAGCAAACGAATAACTTTTTCGTTGATGTATAAGGAACTCACACTCGCATAAAATATGTGTACTAAAATGTTTTAGTCATCTCGATTAACGTGATAGTTGAGTTTTTAGTTTTTTTTAGAAACTCACACTCGAGCTACTTATTTTAAAAGTACACTATTCCTAAGCTTACAAAGGCAGTCAAGTGAAACTTATTTTAGGCGCATTATGTTTTTTTATTAATGAGCTATAGCTGTTTCGCTTTAAGCTTAAAGAACAAATGAGATAAAACAATAGCATAGCATCTGTTACTATGACTACTATTATGTTTTGTTACTATGACGACCTATTACCAAACAATGCGTTTCACTTGTCAAACATCGCACACGTCAAAATACCTCCACTCGATTGATATGTTACATTCAATGTTGACTAAAAAGTTCACGTAAACGATATTTTGAAACTCACACTCGCAGTGTAGTTGTTTTAACTGTCCGCTAGAGGCGCTGACAATAACTCCATACATTTTGATTGCATAGACGCAAACGCGTTGGTGAAGTAAATGCTTGCGAAAACTCACACTTGAGCTACTGAGCAATGTGAGTCACGCATTCACTTCTCTTTCTCAGTATCGTAATATTATAATGCATGGTCGTAGCCGGTAGCCTGCAGCTTACATTCGACAATATACCACTGCTATGCGTAGTTCCGTGCAGTGTTTCTAGATTAGATTGTTAAATATCCGTAGAGCGTCACTAAAAATCCGTAGATTCGGTACAAAAGTCCGAAGATCTACCTACAAATTCACGCCACTATGGACGTCCCAGCCGGGCGCCACTTAACGAAGTAACGTTTTCTAGGGAAAGTATGTTTTTTAAAAAATCCGATCCGTAGATGAGAATTGAGACCTAAAATCCGTAGATCTCCGGATTTCTCCGGAAAAAATTGGATATCTGACATCACCGGTTTCGTGTAAAAATGTTTTATAAATTCAGCCCGTGTCTCCACGAATTATAGGAATCGGCTGTTATTTGGATTGCCTACTGGAATTTTGCATGGAATAACATATTGTAATTAGTGTATTGCGCTTTATTAGCTTTGTATTGAAAATTGTTAGAGTAAAAAAAGTCTCGTTTTTTTTTCAAGTTATTGAGTTTATATTTATTGGTACTTTTCACTTTCAGCAATCGACAACTTAGTTGATTATAACATAAAATAATCAATAAACACATATAAAACTTCGGAGTTGCTTTCCTAGGAAAACATTCTTATCTTCACATGGCTCAGCGAAAATCAAATGTATCCGCGAGATTCGTTACCAATTACGGTAGTATATGGAGGGAAGACCAAATTAACTGAAGTCTGTAAATCGCGAGCAGACTATCGGACGCCGCGGTCCAATTATAGCGGGCATTAATAGTGCACTTTATATTTGCACGACTATTTCGCTTTGAGTGAAATACGAGCGAGTTCGCATCTGGAATCACGCCAACCGAGTGAGGAAAGGGAAGAAGAATGCTGGAAGAGACACCGTAAATAATGTCTCGAGTACAGTCGTAGGTCAAGAACTGTAGATATTTTTTAATTTTCCTTCGGTACATCATTCAAAATAACTGATTTGATTTGACTTTTCGACAGACGGACGGTTATGGTGAATTGTCATTTATTCTCCTCTTTTCTTTTCTTTCTTGCGGGCAATGCATCGGTTGTGCTTTTGGTGTTGCTGATGTCCATCTGCGACGATGAAAACTTATCCGGTGGCTCGTTTGTCGCCTATTTCCATAATAATTCTTGACAAAAAATAACCGACTTCAAAATTAGGAATAACTCAAAAACTACCTGTCAAATCACGCTCAAACTTGAATGGGACCACATGACAACCACCAGCTTTCGATTACAAAAAGAATCATCAAAATTAGTTCACTCAAAAGTTCTGAGTTAACAAACTCCTTTTTTGAAGTCTGTTAAAAATTATCCCTATGTACCTACTATATTATAAAACCAGCGTTCTGCCCGTTGGTTTGCCCGTGTTTTCCGGGATAATATATATCCTCATATCTTATTCCAGATTATTGTCTAAGTGCGTGTTTTTCATGAAAATCCGTTCCGTAGTTTTTGCATGAAAGAGATGCAAACATCCATATTTACATCGCCATAAAGTTTCACATTTATAATATGAGTAAGAAATTTTTTCACATCTGTCATTTCAGGAAACAATATTATCCGTGGCATAGGTCCGCGTTATCTGATCTTACAAGATTTATCCCTCTTCCTTTTCGGTCCATCTTCGAATCGATTCGGAATGTGAGTAACAGTGTTTATCAAACTGCACTGACATAACTGTGACTGCGACGTTCAAGGAAATTCTAAATACGGTATACATATTACGAACACGGATAAGACAAGGTACGATTTAGACATGCTTAGCTAGTAACACTTAAAGAGAGAGGGGGAAAAGTTTTGCTTACTTTCGATAAAAATCATAAATTATTTTTAAGTGATCTCTAAGATCTATCTAACATAATGGGAGGCGGTACTTATCCAATTTACTTATAATCTCGTTTCTCGGCTATTTGCATAAAAGGTCATTTTTCATACGAGTAGATTTGTCTAAACATGGCTTGTTACTAAAAAACTAGATTCTGTTCTCAAGACTCAACCGATCATTAGTGTCGTAATAGTACTTTAACCTGAACTTTATTTCCAGGATTTGAAAGTTGCAAATCACTTTTTATTACCATCAGACTTTTGTGGCTATACGTCGACGTCTATCTACGTTTTAATGTTTTCCTTTTTCCGTTATTTAACTTATTCTATGCAGCCATAACTTTTCTTATTGATACTCATATAAAAATCATAATTAGCTCGTAGTTCAATAAAATAACTAGCTTTTGCCCGCGGTTTCGCCCGCAGTAGAGTGGTTTCAAAATGAAATTTTTAATCAATTAATTTAGATTTATAGGACCATATTAGATGATGCCCTTGGCTTTGCGTGTGTGGATATCGATTTTTTTACAAATCAGGCGGGAACCCTGAACTTTTTCGGGATAAAAAGTATGTGTTAATCCAGGGTGTATGGCTATCTCCATTCCAAAATTCTGCAAAATCGCTTGAATAGTTGTGGCGTGATTGAGGAAACAAATATCTATCTTAAGGATCGAGCTCCGCAAGTTTTGTCATTGGGCTTCAGCGGTAGAAATTATACATCAACGTAAGCCATATAAAATTTTCTACAAAATTATTGAATAGCTCTATCAGCTGTATGGCTATTGCTGCTATACC